>CADDXX010000061.1:2087259-2113846 GCA_902810485.1 Alauda arvensis
TCCATGCAGCTTTATCTCACAACTGTATCCCAAATACTCACCTGCTAAAGGCTATGTGAACTATAAAACCGTGCTGTTTCAGACTGTGTGCCCATTCCCAAGATGAATCCGAGGTTTTTCGTACAGATTTAATTATTCCGGTTGTATTGTACCTGGCTTTGAAGGAAATTTTCTCTTGAGGTCAGTTGGCCATGCAAATGAATTGGGCAGGGTTGGCACAAAATGATGTGGAAAAGTTTTTGCCTTTTTTATTTTTTTATTTTTTGTTTATGAATATTTTTGGTGGACAGAGGTGATTTTATGGGGGTTTGAGTGTTTTGTTTTTTTTCCTTTGTCCTCCAAGTCTGCTTACATGTGGCTGTAGCTTTTTAAAAAAAAAGTTGATTGAGGCAATTCTGTTCTTCCTCTTTTAGTCTAAATCAAAACATCAATACTTAAATGAATTAAAAAAAAACAAAGCCCCGTTTTTTACAATGAATATTTTATTATCTGGAGCAAAATGAGACCCCCAATTCCAGCTTTGCCAGGATTGACCTCTCCCACCAGCATGAGCTTCAGGCATTCACGAGCAGGTAATTTTGGGCGCTGAGGGCTCAGATGCTGATTATTCCATGGGATGAGGGGCACAGGGAAGGACATGGCACGAAGCCCTCACAGCTTTCAGCCTGCAGACAGCACCTCGCTGAACACGAGTGTCCCTGTGTGTCCCTCGGGGGCTCACATCCCTGCCCTGTGTCCCTGCAGTGTGTGACGAGCACTCGGATTACAAGGACGCCAAGCTGCTCTACCGCTTCCGCAAGGACGACGGCACCTTCCCGCTGAGCAAGGACGTGAAGGTGTTCCTGCGAGGGCAGAGCATCTAYGAGAAGTACGTGAGTGCTGCCCCGGCCCTGGGGCACTGCTGGCTGCCGCTGGCTTTGCTTTTCCTTCTCTGCCCTCCCTGCTGTCCCGCTGGGAATCGCTGCTTGCTCAGCCCTGGCACAGCGGCAGGACAGCCAGAGTCCCTGGGGATGGGGCAGGAGGGATGCTGTGAACTCAGGGATGCTTCCAAGGCCACGTGCAGGATGTGGGATCTGGTACAGGGTGGGATGAGCACATCCASTGGCCATTCCCAGCGCTCTTCCAGCCTCCTCCTTCCAGCTGCTTCCACCAGCTGGATTAGGAYTTATGTCCCGCCAAAGTCAGCAAGGTATGGGACCTTCAGGACCCTCATGGGCCCGGGTCCCTGCACCTCGCTTAGCCTATTTGCAAAATTTCTAATGGAAAACGTCATTCCCAGAGAGCAGAGAAAACTCCTTCCACCTCCGAGTGTATCGTTTTCTTTGTGTTGATTATTTCTGCTTCTAAACCCACGCCATTTTTGCAGAGTTTAACCCCAGCCCGCTGCCCGGACCTGCTTCCTTTGACAGCCTCCTCACAGCCTCCCATCCTCCCACTCTGGCGATGAGAGTCACAAAGTGGCCCCGAAGCAGAGCCCTCCCTGCGGGCAGGGGTTTTTTTTGGGTGTGTCCCTGCCCCTCTGCCAGATGTGCATCCCTTGTGCTTTGCTCCAGTGACCGTGGGATGGGGAGAGCACCCGGGCGGGCTGATGGCTGAGCCGGCTGCACCCTCTCGTGGAGACACTGCATTCAGCTCTCACCTGCCGATGAAACCCAGCTCATCCCAGCSTTCGGACTGCCTGCCGTGTGCCGCCCACGCTCAGCCGCTTGCTTGGCTTTCCCTGTGATCTTTAGCCGAGCTCGCAGCCCGGCTGGTTTCGCTGCTGCCTCCCTGCGATGAAGAGTTACAGAGGTGYCCGAACTGCAGCTCCGCGCTCCTGCCTCCCTCCCCGCCGCTCCCCGGCAGCAATGCTGTGCCTGCRATGCTTTGCCCGYTCCCCTCGGCCTCGYTTCGCCTCAATTCCCGCGGGGATTKGCAGGGATGYYCGGCATCACGGGAGCCTTGTCCCACCTCTGTGCCAGGCTGGTGAGCGTGGAGGAGTCCATCCTGAAGGTGAGGGAGGAGAACTCTGTGAAGTACCAGAGGACTTTCCTGGGCTCTGAGATGATCGACTGGCTCATCCAGGAGGGAGAAGTGGAGAACAGGCAGGAGGCGGTGGAGCTGGGCCGGGCACTGCTGGAGCACGGCATCATTCAGCATGGTGAGCTCCAGGGTCTGCCCGGAGCCGGGGTGGGAAGCGAGGGATGAGCGTGGCTGTGTGAGGAACAAATCCCCATTCATGCCMCGCAACAAGTGCTGGTCAAGTGCCCACTTGGAGATGGCAATGGAGCCTTTTAGTTCTATGTTTGGAGCTGGTGACCTTTGAAACTGGAGCGATCTTTTACCATCCACAAAGGCTTTGAGATGAAATCTGAGCTCTTGCCCTTCAGTTCTTCAAAGCCACCGGCCCCGGGGATGGGCTGCACCCCTGGGTTTGGAGGGCTGGGGCATGAGGATGTAATGTTAACTCCTCTTGGCTGGAGATCACATCCATCTGCTATAATTAAACTYCCAATTCGGAAGGCAGGGAGTCCTCTGAGTGTTTTGGGACAGAGGCAGGTGGAGGGGCTGTGACACCGAGAGGGACCTTTTTGGGGGGGTGGCCCTGCTGTTCCTCCCTCCCTGCAGGCAGAAAAACTGCAGTAGGGCGCTGGGGCATTAAGAGCAATYCATGAGGGTCCCTCAGGATATTTGTTGCACATTTTTCCACCCCCTCAGCCTCTCCCTCCTGCCCTGTTCTCTCCTAGTCTCCAACCGGCATCACTTCTTTGACAGTGACATCCTCTACCACTTCTGGATCAACTTCCGCCGGCGGCGGCGGCTCACGGAGCTGCTCAATGAGAACTCCTCCCGATCCCTCTCCGAGAGCCCCGACAGCCCCTTCTGCCTCCGCAAGCTCAACCCAGAGCCGGGCAACACCAGCTTCCTCTCTGGTAACCCGGGATGTGAAAGCAAGGATTGCATTCCCGGGGTATCCCAAGGATGAGGGTGCTGCCCCAGCAGAGTTTGAGGGGTTTCTCCGGGTGTCCCATGAACACCCATCCCACTGGGTTGTGGTGGATGTCACGATGCAGTGACAGTCTCTAGCTCAGCCCCCTGTCCCAGGAAAATAACTCAGCTTAGCATCAGGCCAGCTCTTGTTCTTTCTCTGAAGCTGGTTTTACTCTCTCTAAGCTCAAATGCCTTCTTCTGTGCACACATACCTTTCAAGTGCAGGTCAGGCTTGGGGGGAAGTTTGTCATTTTAAACTACTCTGTTTATTCACAGAATTTTTTTATGTGCCTCTTTCAGTCCAGACCAACAAGGAGATCAAAGTGGTCTCAGCAGTTCGAAGGAGCAGCATCACTTCCCTCTCTGGAAACTCCAACGCCTACTTCACTGCTCCTCCTACGCTGGTGTTCCCTCCTGTGGCTGAGTGCAACCCCAAATCAGGTCTGGGCTTCTGCATTCCCTCTGGTTTTACGGGAGACATCTATTCCTTCGGGGCAGGGGCTCAAGCCTGGGTCCAAAGCCATCAAACCCATCAGCCTCCCCTCTGCATCTTGATTTGGGAGGTTGTGCGTGTGTCTGAAAACCTCTGAGATGAATGTGAAGGTTTCAGTGTGCAGGAACTGTGGTTCTAACAYCTGTTTTCCAGCCCAGGGTGATCCCCAGGCTGCCTTGTGCACTGCACTGTACAAACCCCTTGATTCTGATCGAATCTGTCACCTTCTGCTCTAGTGTTAAAGAGACCCGTCACCAACGAAGAGCTGCTGTCCCCTGGGGCCCCCTATGTCAAGAAAACGCTGACTGTGAGTGACCATTGGGAATGGCCCTGCTGATCCAGCAGTGTCCAGCTCCCTGCCTGCTCTTTGCTGCTTTTCTCTTGGCTGCTCTGACCTCTCTGTGCTAAAATTTTGATTGGGTGTCTCATCACCGTGGCTTTTTGTTGGTGACTCTCCAGGGGTCAATGTCTCCACATATTCTTGTGGGGAGAATTGTGCTCAGCCCCTCTGAGAGCTTAATGTATACCCATGAGGTAGATCAGGAAAAAAATGTTTTCTGGCCAGAAAAAATCTCCCATTTTGGAGGTTTATTGCCATTGGTCAGGCCCTGGCACAGGGTGCCCAGAGAAGCTGTGGCTGCCCCATCCCTGGAAGTGTCCAAGGCCAGGCTGGATGGGGCTTGGAGCARCCTGGGATGGTGGGAGGTCCCTGCTCATGGCAGGGGGATGGAATGAGGTGATCTTTAAGGTCCTTTCTTTAAGGTAAACCCAACCCATTCTAATATTGTGTGATTTCTGTTCCTTCCAGCTCCATGCAAAGTGTAGAATCAGAAAGTCTTGTGGCACTTGGGTCTGTGGCACTCACCCTCTGTCACACAGCTTTGTGCATCTTTCAGGTCCCTCTGCAGATCAGGGGWATTGATTTGTTCCATCAGCATCTGATGGAGCTGCACTGGATAGGGAGAACATCCAAGGGCCAGTACTGCCTTCCTTGTGATGGGCTTTTTACATGGACAMATCTCSAGGATGCTACAGACAACYMRAGTTTGGGGCTTTTGCTTTTWAAATTATTTCTAAAGATACAGGACTGGTCAAATCAGGGCTGGTGGGTGTTGGGTGGAAATGTTACAAGACAGCTCCTGCCCTGTGGATCCTATTGCACTTGGTTATTGTTGTGCCCACCTCTGAAAGGGGCAGTGTCCCAGAGAGCAGTGTAGGAGGTGTGAGGGCTGCCTGGCCGTGCTGGTTTGGCACCAGGAAATGTGGGTCAGGTTCCCAAATTAAGCGTGCTGTAGAAAGYGGTGGGAAGGAGCAAGAAAACCCAAGCTGGTGCTGCTCATTCYCCTCCTGAACGTTCTTGCCCTGCCCTTCAACTCTGCCAGCCTGGGCCTTCCATGGCTCATTTCCTCCTGCTCAGCTCTGCAGTTGCTGTTGTTTATTTATACGGGTGATGTGCRAAGTCCCTTGGGAATTCCTTTTCTCTTTTGGGCACTTCAGAGGGCCGCAGTCTCACAGCACACTGCTCTGGCAGGCTGATACCAGCTCTGATATCAGCCTGGGGCAWGGCAAGAGCAGCCCCTTCCTCCCAGGAAATGCTCTGTTGTGCCAAGGAAAAGGCTCCCTGGGCGTGCTCTGGGAATGTTCTCATGCCTGCTCCTGGTGCATGCCTTGCACTTCAGCTTGGTGCTGCCTGTGACTCTCTCTCCTGCACAGGCTGGCAGGGAATTAATCAGAAAGCAGCTTTGCAGGGAGAAATTAATCAGTTCTGCATCTCACTTGGTGCATGGCCTTTTCTCTCCTGCCCATAACAGGTTGGAATCAGGAGCTCCCTGAGCTCTTTCATCTCCTCTTTCCAGCCCATTCCTTGATTTTTAAACCCCTCTTGTTTTCCTTGCAGATTGTGGGGGATGCAGTGGGCTGGGGGTTTGTGGTCCGAGGAGGGAGACCTTGCCACATCCAGGCAGTGGACCCAGGAGGACCTGCTGCTGCTGCAGGGATGAAGGTACTGCAGCTCACGGAGGCCAGGCAGGACACAGGATTGGTGTCCTGTCTGAGCTTTTTGGGCTGAACACTCTCCATGATGTTCCCACCTCCTGCCCTGGGGATCAGACTGATGGAGTGGGCACCTGGAGCTCTGGGAGAGGGGGAGGGAGGGAGGGAGGGAGGGATGCTGTCTGCAGACAGTGCCCCGTGTGTGGTGGCAGAGAGGAGGATTTGCTTTTTCCAAGGCAGCACAGGGGCTGTGGGCAGCTAAAACTCAGAAAACTCAGTCAAAAGTCAACCCTCCCTGTGCCAGACCTTGGAACTGTCCAAATGGTTTGAGCTACTAAAAACGAAGCAGAGAATTCCTAGCTCAGTTCCAGTGGTTTTATATAACCCCAGGGAGGCAGGGAAGGAGCTGAGCTTTGTCCTGAGCCACCTGCTCTCACAGTTCCGGAAATGTTCAGTCCCTGAGCATTTTGTTTCCCTGCTATTAGCAATGGACTTCTGCATGGAGCTGTTTTCCATGTACAAAACACCCTAATAATATTAAATTGATGCCTTGATTTGATTCATCAAGTAACTTCCAGTAATTCCAGCTCAGGAGAAATGAACTTACAGCTTGAAACTCACTTTGGGCCCAGGCATGTGAGTTTGGTGTGAAGTCTTAGGCATGAATTAAACAAGTGTTGAGTTTCCCAGTTCCCTACAGAAACCCCAGCAGCAAGGGAGTAATTTCTAAGAGCTGATATAAATCTAAAGTCACATGATTATTTGAAATAATGGCATTCTTCAGAAGCAGAGTGTGACTCCTTGTTTGCTTCAGGCAGGATTGGAAGRGGATGGATGAATTTGTTTCATTTACTCAAGAGCCCAGTTAATTTCTCCTTACCTAATCTCATTTGCTACCAAATTGCTGGATGTTAATATTGCCCTTCATTTCCATCTGTGAAATGAGCCACTGCTCATAAATGAGTCTTTCTTTTTCCCTCTGTCAGCTCACAGCCTAAATCCCTTTGCTCCTGTTTTTATGACACAGTGCTTTCAGCACTGTGATTATTGATGGAGCCACGGGGTGCTGATGCTTGAGGGTCTCCAGGATTTTCACTCAAGTTATTTGCATGACAGCCCCTGGTCGCAGCTGAGCCCAGGCAGGAGGTGCAGTGGGACTGCAGGTAACCTGTCCCTGCTCTCCTGCAGGTGTGCCAGTTTGTGTTCTCAGTGAAYGGGGTGTACGTGCTGCACCTGGACTATCAGACCATCAGCAGCCTCATCATGACAGGACCACGGACTCTGGTGATGGAGGTCATGGAAGCCATCGAATGAGCCAAGGAGCCTCATCCTGCTGCTCTTTGGAAAGGCAGGGATGGACTGTGGGGAGGGACCAAGCTCGACCACTCACTGTGATGTGTCACCCAGGCATTCGGATGTCTTCTCAAATAAATACATTCTAATGGACAAATCTTGGGGTTTTTTTCTTCCCTGCTCTTGAAATATTTGTCTCTACCTGCTCTTGGCAGCTCCTTTTTAGTGCCAGTGTGAGAATTCAGCACTCTAATGAGCCCCACCTTGGAGCGAGCCCTTCCCCAGCCAAGCTGTGAGGCAGGTGGCAAAGCTGGTAAGCAGCAAGAAGTTTATACCAAGTGAGTCTGTCTGAGCTGCCCTGAGCTGTCTGTGCACTCCTCTGAGAACACAATGTGCTCTCCAGATGGCCCCATAAGCTGTGCCACTGGCTCTGTCAAGAAAATAAGGAAATGAGWACAGGAATGTGTGTTCCTTGTGAAGTCTGAGGTTCCTGCTCCTCTCCACGCTCACAGCCAAGGGCTGGTTGCTGTTCCCAGCTGTTTCTTSAAGAGGTGACACKTCCATGATTGTGCTTTTTGTGCCCCCACACTTTAATAATGCTGAATTTCATTAATCAGCTCCACCTCAGCAAGGAGGCAGGGAGAGATCCCCAACATCGCAGGCTGCTACAGCCTAGTGGGGAGCAAAGGAGGGACCAAAACCAGAGTTTTCCCCAAAGGAAACATGTCCTAGTCTGAATCTGCCTCTGGGAAGGAACAAAAATGAGTGAAAGCCACCAAAACCCAGCCCCCTATCCCCTGCTGCTTGCTGTATTTGCAGCCAGTGCAAAATATTACTTGCAAACTACCCTGAAAGTGAACTAAACATAGAAAAACAGGTAATAACAAGAAATTGGGGAGTTTTCCTTCTTTCCAGTTCACAGAGCACGCTGTTTGTGATTAGCCTGCCGTGCTGTGCGCAGACAGGATGATTGCCAGCACTCCTGCTTAGGGCAGGGTCCTCCTTTGGCCACAAACCAAGCCTTAAATAAACCCCAAAAAGGCCCAAAATAGTGATTTTGATTTGTGTTAAAATGGGGTTGGCTTTYTTGGAGAATCTGGTGTTGGCTGTGTCTCAGGTATTGCAGTACTSCTGGCTGGTTTTTCCCTTGGTATAAAGGGATTTCTGCTCCCCCAGTGCTGGTGCTGAGGTAATGGGACAACTTGGAGCACGGAATTCCTGGAACAGGGTCCAGGCAAGATGTTTGCATTGATAATTGGGGTCCTTCCAGCCCCTAAGTGGAACCAGACCATCCCCTCAGTTTGTCAATAAACTCACAGTTGTTATTTGTTGCRYTCAGTGCRCGAGTCCAGCAACCTCCATCTGCCTTTTTGCTTTTGAAATTCTCTTTGGGGAGAGTTGGGCTGTCTGTGATGTCCCAAAGGTTTAACTCAGGGTGCCTGGCTTGCACTAAGGTCAAATCCAGAAGATTTAGGCATGGTGTGAGCACCTTGGGAAAGGTCAGGGAGCAACACCCTGAACACAAGCACTGAAAACAGCTCCAGTTTCTTCTGTGTCAGGAATTTTTCATTTTGAATCTGAATTCCTTGAAAGCACAAGAGAGAAGTTGCTTATTTTTTGTCTCCTAATTTCAAAGAAAATTGTAGCAGCTCTGAGCAACCTCAGAAACCCAGCAGGGATTACAGAAGTGGTGATTTGTGGTATTTGCTCACAGGGCAGTGACGATCCTCTCTCTGTGGGGTAAAAAATGCTCTGTGCTTTGTTTTATTAGGATTTGTTGCCCACTTTTTGCCCAGGGAAGCTGTGGCTTCCCTGGAAGTGTTCAAGGCTGGGTTGGATGGGGCTTGGAGCAACCTGGGATAGTGGAAGGAGTTCCTTTCCAGGCAGGGGTTGGAATAACAGGCTCTGTGCTGTCCCTTCCAACCCAAATCCTTCTGTCATTCTGTCATTTAAGAGTTTCCTTTTGATGTTATCCTCTGGTCTTACATAGTGAAGCTTTTAAGTACTTACAGGATTATAAAACAAGATTGCAAAGAGCTAACAAATGTTTGTTTCTTCTGAAAAATATTTTGAAAACTGTGATTTTTTCCCCCCTCATTTGACTTGACACTTCCAAAGGTATCCGTGTTTCCTGCWGAATGGCAATGCAAATATCTTAAACCTCACTTGTGATGGGAGACTGACAGTCCCTGCAGGTGCAGCTGAAAATCTGGCCTCTGTAAGGGGGAATATCACTGTCAGTCATCCCCTCCTGGCAGTGAGGACAAAATCTGTCCAGAGGAGGTTYTGGCAGGGAGCTGGGCGTCTCTCCCAGGTGCTGCCGGAGCTGAGGATGCCTCCCGCAGGAGCTGCATCCCGCAGCTGAGCAGCCCGCAGCACCGTCCAGCTCCAGCTCAYGATTCAGCCTCTCAAAACTCCCAGATGTGCTGGATTTCCTGCAGCAAACGAAACCCAGCTCCCCTCCAGCGCTCACGCCGGGCTCCCGGCGCTCCTCGCAGGGATGCGAGCGGGGCTGCGCTGATCTCATCCCGGCGCTCTCAGGGTGGGCGGGGGCCAGGACTTGTTGCTGCCTAGGAAATCAGCGTGCAGCCTCCCAGACAGCGATTTTTATTTGATTTCACCAGCAAAGCCCCCCAAAATCTGTTTGCTCCAGCCCGTAGAAGCAGCCTCTGCTTTCCACGCTTTATTTGGCGGCGCGGAGGGGCCAAGCCGTGCGTGTGCAGAGGGAGGTGGGGGGAAACCCATCCCTCTCCGCTCTCCCTCCCCTTCCTTATCGCTCCTGACGTCTGGGAATCGAGGTCTTTAACCAGCCGAGGAGCAGATGAGGAGCCGGGGCTGCTCCTCGCAGCGCTGCGGAGCCAGCGGGGAGCGCCGCCCGTCCCGCCCGGCTGCGGGGGAACCCCGAGAGGTCTGTGCCTGCTTCCCCTCGGGGCTGSGCTCAGGGCATGCCCAGGAGGGGCTGGGCTCTTGCGGGGCATGTGTGGGTATCCCAAGAAGGGAGTTTCTGCGGGGTTTCGCTCTCCGGGAGGGTTGGAGCTGGGGCAGCGCTTGGGGCAGCGCTGCTGGTGACTGAGGGTGACACGTCCCATCCTCTTACCGTGGAGTGGCTTCAAGACATCCCCTGACAGTCTAAATATTGCCAGGACTGCCGGGGCATCTCTTCAAGGGGGTATGGCTTTGAGAAACGCACTTTGTTTGTTGGTTTGATTTTTTTTTTTCCTTCTGTTTTGTGGTTATAGTACAAAACTGCAGGGTATTGCTGCTAGAGGGTGCTTGGAAGGGTTTGTGACCTGTGTGGGTTTTTCCCACCTGGAGGGGTGGGTGGGTTCAGCCTGATGGGCTGGGGGAGCTGCAGAAGCTCAGCCCAGGTGTGGAACTTTTCCCTGACTTTTTTCAGTGTGGCGCTGTGATGTTTGAGACCTTTTGTTCAATAGTGGAACTGAAACAGAGGAACTTCTGAGGAGAAAATAAATAGAAAGGGGTTGACGAATTAGTGTTTTTTCATTTGTTTTAGGCTCTTTAACCAGCAAAGCACTTGGGGAATGTGGGGCAGGTTTATTCCCTGCAGTTGGCTGCCTCGAGCAGGTCCCTGTCTCTTCTGCAGATCCCTGGCACTACTCATGTCCAGCAGTGAGGTGGGATTGCCTCCAAATCCTCACCTTTATTTGTGCTGATTTACATTTGTGCCAGGCATTTCTGTTTCTGTAACTAAAGCCTCTACTTGTAAAATCTCCTGTACAAAAAGGAGGATCTCTGACTSCCTTAACCTCCAAATCTCCTCTGAGCCCATTGCTGGAGCAAGTGGAAAGTGGTGTGTTCCCCACACACCCCTGCTTTCCAGGCCACGGAAATACTCACCACTTGCTCCATGTGCTGATGTCTCCACATTCCTTCCCTGGGGGTGAAAAACAGGAGAGAGGCATCAGCCTGCYGTGGGCTCCCTGCCTGCCAGCAGTGCCAGGCTCCACACTTAGCCTGCCTGGGGGCACCCCTGATGGCAGAAATGATGGGGAGGAACCATGCAGCCCTGGAGCTGGGGTTTGGGGTGTGATTTGTGGAGCAGGAGCTTCTCCAGATGTGCCTCTTCCACCACTTCAGACAGGTACATTTGTCTGATTCAAGGGTAGGAAAATGAATGTTGGAGAAGAGGCAGAATGGTGATGGGTTTGCCTCTGAGGTGGCAGAAGRGATGAAGTCCCTGTTTCCTGCTTTAAAGTCACACCCTGCAGCCTAACTGTGCCCAGTCTGGGTTAGAACCAGGATTACTGTGAGGATGGTGAGCCCCTGGCAGAGGTTTCCCAGAGAAGCTGTGACTGCCCCATCCCTGGCAGTGTCCAAGGCCAGGTTGGACAGGGCTTGGAGCAACCTGGGATGGTGGAAGGTGTCCCTGCCATGSCAGGGGGGTGCAATGAAATGAACTTTAAGGTCCCTTCCAGCCCAGAGCAGTCTGTGGTTCTGTGATAATGCTGAACTCATCCTTCCTGACACCACAGGGTGGGAGCTCCTGCCTGAACCAGAGCCTGCAGCAAGCCCAGAGCAGTGCAGGCTGGAGGAGTTCTATTTTTCTGGACTTCAGATCCCATATAACCTTGGTTAACATGAGAAGATCACACACAAACCAGTGCTTTTGCTGGAGTTTGGCATCCTGTTTGTCAGCAGAGCTGCACAGAAGTTTCAAGGAAATTGAGGGCAGTTTGGTGGCAGTGAAAAAATGGCCAAAATGAAATTTTAGTTCAAGGAATTTGAAAAATGGTGACTTTTTGCTGCTGTTTGGTACACAAACCTCTGCAGTCAGAGCAAGGTCCCCTTTTCCTGGAGGTGTCAGTCAGTCCTGAAACCCACCTATAAAATGTTTGCTGTTTTTTATAAACAATGACCTCATTTTATTAGCTGGAAAAATAAAGCAAGTGTTTCCCATGGCTCAAGGCTTTGGTTACACTGCAGTTGTTCCATTCATCTTCAATCAAAAAAAAAAAAAAWCACAGACAGAGAAGGGTGGTTAACAACTCCCTGTTACAACTTGCATGTTTTTCCATTCATTCTTCCAGCAATTTAGATCTGACTCAAACAGATCATGCCTGGGTCACTCACGTGCATATTTATTTTTCCTTGAAATGGCTACAAAGCTGCTGTGTTTGAAGGCAAACAGGCTTTGCCAGGAGCTCCAACACACCTGTCCATCAAGGTGAAAGGAAGGGAGATGTCACTGCAGGAGGCAGTGGGTGCAGGGGCTGCTTCTGCCAGAAGCAGTGAGGCTGAAATGTGGAGCACAGAGATGACAAAAGGCCAACAAGGAGKGCTTTAAAACCTGCTTTGCTGAGACCCAGATGAGGGGGTGGCACTGCTTCCATCAGGGTGGTTCCCTGAAATTCCTGGCCCAAACTGAAATCCAGGCTGGCARAGCCATCAGTGGGTGCTCAGGGTTCCATGGGCTGGGGCTGGCAGTCAGCTCTGGCCATGCTGCAGRGATTATTTCTGAGTAAACTGATCCTCTGCCATGGTCTGTCCTGTCTGCTTTCAGTCCGTTCAGGTGAACAAATTAAAGCAAAGCTGTCCCAACAAGTCCTGGGAATTATTTCTTGGGAATGAAATAAGAAATAAACCCCTTCTTTGTAAACTGTTCACATTCAAACACCACTGGGTCTGTGGGTGCCTCCTACTGTAAAATTGCTTTATCACAGCAACTGATGTCATTAAATCTGTGCTCTGAGGAGCCTGGCTGCCACAAAGTGCTCCTGTCTGTGCTTTCCCCCTTGTGCTTGGTGTGTGCACCCCAGGGACATGAGAAAGGGGCTGTCTGTACACCTGCAGTCATCATGGTCATAATAATCAGAACTAATTACTCCAGTACAGTTTAATCCAGAAGTTATTCTGGAATCTGTCTGTCCAATCRTTTGGCAGTGCTGATGATTTCCATGATCAGAGCAGAGCCCATTCCTGTGAGTTCCTGCTGGGATTGTCCTGCCCAGGGAGCAGTGCCCAGCCCCAAGCAGGAGGAGAGGAGTGTTCCCCACCAGGTTTATAAACACAGCTYATTCCAAGGCACTGAACAGCTGCATTGGAGAGACCAAAAATGTAAAATAATGTGTAAGGGYTGCAGGAAAATCTGTGTGCTCTTCTCCACCCCCCTTTCAGTGCCATTTCAGTGCCATCAATGATGCCCAGGGCTTGTGGTGCCTTAAGTGAGGATGGTAAAAGCCTGGATTTTGACATGGTGCAATACAAATTTTCACTTCTCCTTCCTGACATTTGCACTCCTGTAGGTCCTGGTCACAATGCTGATCCACACTTGGTTCTTCCTCGCCTGCCTGCCTGTGGTGAGCCATGTCTGGGGACGAGTGGGCCAAGGTAAGGAGCCTGCCTGCCCTTGTGGGGCTGGTCCCTGGGGTTTGTCTGTCCCCTGGGATAGCCCAGCCCTTCCCTTGGCAGTGACACCACCGTGAGGGGCATTCCCAAAGCCAGGCAGGGCTCCAGGGGCTGCTGTGCTCTGCTGTMTGCTGGTGAAGCTCCAAACAGCCCCTCCCCAGCCTGAAGAGGGATGAGGGGTCAGGGGGGCCCATCTGGGGAGAGCCCCTGGATCCCTCCCCACCCTGCCAGGTCTGTCCTCATCTCTGGCAGCAGTTCAGCCACTCCCTTGCATCAGGGATGCAATTCATAAGCAGTGAGGAGTTTGTGTGACCTGTGGGAAGAAAAAGGGTGTTACTTCTTCAGACACTGCACCTTCCTGCTYTGGGTGTTTGTGGTGAGATGTGGKGCAACATCTGGGTSWGGAAGCACGGGGTGATTCCTCCTGCATCATCCTGCTCCCCAGAGTGACCAGAAAATGCCCACAGCACCTCAGCACAGCCCTTCTGGTGTGGGAGAGCCACCTTCACATTATGTTTGAATGTTCTGTGGAAGAGCACAAAGGTTTCTAGAGAGGTGGTGGCACTGCAGGGCTGGGACAGATGTGTGTCCCTGCTGTGTGTCCTCCAGACTTCTGCAGTTAAGCCTGGGCTTAACTCCCTGTGAGCTGGAGAGCAAGGTTACAGCATCAGATAGTGCACATCTAACACAGGCCAAGGAAACAGTGGAGCTTTCATGGCACTGGGGATCATTTGCATCCAGCACATAATGGTGCTTTAGAGGATGCTGTCCTTTYTGGTCTGTCTGGGGACATTCTTGTCTTTTTAGCTTCTGGGCTCCTAGAGTGATGCCCAAGGAGCTGGACCACACTTGGCCAAAGGAAGACAGCTCCATGTTYAATCTAACTATGAATCCCCCTCATTGTTCCACGATCTTTTACCAYTTCTCTTAGGCATGATTTTGGGATTTGCTTTTTGCCCTTCACCCCTCTTTCCCCTGTTTTCTTTCTTCCTCTTCAGATTTGCCTGGGGTGAGATGTGAATCTGAGCTTTGTTTCCCCAAAATAGTTATCTGCTTGTTGGGCAGCCCGCAGGAAGTCTCTGCAAGGAAAGGTTAAGGCACAGATGTTGGGCTGAGACAAGCAGGAACCTCACTGCCAGCYCTCACTGCTGTCCTGGGTGGTGACATCATGGCAGGGATGTCAGGAGGTGTCTGGGCATCATGCAAGACAAGATTAGGGAGCTGAGGAGCCCTGGTGACAGTTTGGCAGCACTGAGAAGAAAGTCCAGGTCACTGAGATTTATTTCTTTTTTGTGAGTAATTGTAAAGGGGAAGGGATTGTTAACAACTKGAGATGAGGRGAGCACCTGGGTGCAGATGTTTATRGTGTGCTCACTCACTGCAAATGAGGGCATCCTGCTGGAAAGGCAGCTCTGGGCACCGTGGCAGAAGGAAGGGAGAGAAATCTGCTGAGTTGCCATCCTGCATCCAGCTGAGTGAAAAAGTCTCATRTGGTGACATCTGTGTGACAGGAATCATTGATTCAAGGAGTGACACAYGAGCTCAGRCATCTAGCTGGGGTTAACAGATAGCTGTGAAATCTGGAGATGATAAAGGAATGTGTGCTTTCTTCTCTTTAACTCCTTGTCTGATGCTATTTTTTCCCTCAGGATTTGTCATTTAGTTCGCAGCTCCCTGCAGCAAACTGATCCAAGCTGGTGCCCATGAGTGATGGTCCTGCCAGGAGCTGTTATTTACACCTTAGCAGTTTTCTTTTTCTTTTCTTTTTTTTTTTTTTTTTCTCCACCCAGCTGGTCCTTGGAGCTGCCTCTGAAATGATCATTCTGCAGAAGTGTGGGATCCATCACTGGGGAATTTCTGTATTCCTCAGCAGCCCAAGCCTATGGAGGAGCCTTCCTTGAACCCATTTACCTGTTTGCTGCCCTCCCATTTCACACGTTTGCACTGAACACACTTGCTGTMAAACAAATCCTTTCATTCAGCATGGAAGCTCCTGGGAGAGCCCTTCAGGACACGAGGGGTTCAAATAAAGCCCCCAGCCCTGGGGAGGCTGCTTTACCTTCCTGCAGGGGTACAAAATGAGCATCTGAGAAACTCCTCATGGCACGGGAGGCTGCAGAGCTGCAAGGGGACTGCAGGAGCTGCTGTCCCAGGGGATGCTGAGGACTTGCCTGGGGTGGGGAAGGTTCCATTTGTACTCCAGCTACTCCCACATCCCCAGAGGGGACAGCACATGTGGGTTTGGTGGGAGGGATGGCTCCCATYACAGCACGGCCACGTCTCCCCCTCCGCAGGGTCGGGCCGGCTGAAGCTCACCGTGCTTTCAGAGGACAGGCTCCAGATGAAGTGGAAAGAGACTGAAGGGAACATCAGCGGCTACARAGTTCGGGTAAAGCCCATGGCAGGTACGTGCTGCCACCCTGGACGTGAGTCCCAGCAGAGATTTGTGTCTGAGAGAGGATTGCACTGCACCTTTTGTCTGGAGCACAGCAGGACCGAAATACGGGCATCATTTAGATCTTAAGGGAGTAGGGACGAGGCAGAGGGAATTGTCCACAGCCTGTTCTGGTTCCAGGTGTTGGTTTCASTGGGCTGCAGATGCAGCACTGATAAGGAGCCTCTCTGGCCACCGTGGGAGCAGTCTGTAGTGCCACCCAATGCAGGCACAGTCCCTTTGTCACAGGAAAGAGATGAAATTCAGCTCTCCTCATCCTAGGGGAGAGGTTTAGCCAGAAACGCTGTTCTTTGGGACTCTGTGAGACAAAAATGATAAAGGTTCATTGCCCGGCTCTTCTGTGGGAGCTCCCAGCTCTCCCTCCCCCTGCAGGGACATGGGATGGGAAGTTTTTGACCCCATTTGTGTAGGTAGGCTCATCCCTCTACCTCCCTACCCCTGCTCCCTGACTTCGGAGGTTGCCCCTGGCGGTGTTGGAAGGACACGGTGTCCCTCAGCCGGAGGAGGGGCTGGAGGCACCCTCAGTCGTGGCTGGCATTCGGCTCCCAGGCGCTGCCGCTTTCCCAGCGRGCCGGAAAAGGGAGCTGCGGGCAGGAGTGCGGGCGGCAGCTCCTGTGATCATCCACCCGCTTTTAGCTCAGCCCACACCTGTTTCCCAGGCTGGAGCAGGAGGTTTTTCTCATTCCTTGCCTTCCCCGCTCCTCSCCAGAGCCTCGGCTCAGCAGAGATTCATGAGCATCCCGGGAATGCGGGGAATCCCGGCCGGCGCTCCCGGCACATGCCTGAGGCTTTCCCTCTCCGGCYGGGGAGTTTCCAGCCCTGGGCAGGAGCACGGACTGGGTCACAAACACATCCATCGCCATTATTTAAAGCTTGCAGACCTTTCCTGGTCAGAGGGGTTCGGGGAGCTGCCGTGCCTCTCTGTTCTGTGCAGCAATCACTGCCTCGCTCCCTCTGCTCGCTGCCCAGCCCCAGTGCTCGGCTGCTCAGGACATCCCAGTGCCAGGACAGGGTCCAACACCTCGGGACGTGGCTGTGGAGGGGTCTGSAGGCAGTGCCAGCCCCAGAAATGAGCTGTGCCCTGCAAGCAGCTGCCCTTGGAGACAGACGGGGCAGGGACAGCRCAGCTGGGATAAGTGGGATGAGTCCAAGTGCCAGCGGTGACCTCCAGAGACACCGAGCACTTCCTCATTTTGTCACATATGACCTCAATCAGTTGGGTGTTTTCACAAGCCAGTCTTTACACTCTGAACACCAGCTTTTCACTCAGCAGCTCCTTGGGAAGTTGGTGAGAGTTGCTCTACTAATACTGGGTGGGAAGTAATTTTCTAATTTGGGCACTCCTCAAAATTTAAAGCACAAATAGGAGCTGACTGCGGTCCCTAGGCAGACATTCCCTGCATTTCAGTGCTGCTTTTGCTACTGTCAGCTTAAATTTAAGCTCTGRCAGGCTCTGAACTGTGGCTTCATCCCACCTCAGGGGACTCGGAGCAAGAAGTCATGCTGAAAACCAAGACTCCCAAAGCCACGGTGGGAGGGCTGAGCCCCACCAAGGAATACACCCTGCAGGTGTACGTGCTCAATGGCTCCCAGGAAGCCCTGTTTGCCAAGAGGAAATTTGTGAGTAAGTGAAGAGGGTGAGATTTTAACCTCTCAGAGCTCCTGAGGCTCTTGGGGATGTGTCTCTAGATGGGCAATTTCTCTGGTTTTGCTCTTCTTGCAGTAGAGGAACTCAAAAATGCATCCCAGACTAGAAATAACCGAAGAAATGCAGGAGCTGCATCAGGAAAGAAYCTCACCTCCTCGGGGAGCACAGCTGAGCACAGTGGGGTGGCAGAGGGCACCCCACCACCCCTGAACACTGCCCTGGCACAGACAGGTGGGTGCTCTCATCATCCTGCAGTCACATGGGGTTGATTTTGAGCCACAGCCTGTGCCATGCTATCCTGGCTGGAGCATTCAGCCGTCCCTAAAACCATTCCCATTTCCTCCCTGCAATCTCCCTCCATCAGAGATATTCTTTCAGTGRGTCTTGCTAGCCTGGTCTCATCCTTTGCATACAATTCTTAGCTATAGAAACACAGTAAACCACCTGAAAATATTTGCCCCTCATTCCATCCAAGCTGAARATGCACATCCAGGTATCCAAATTGAGCAGATGCAAACTTCTCCTTCCACTGAATGTGGATCCTTTGAGAACAAGCTGCTCCCTGAGCACTGGGGCTGATGGTGCTTTTTTCCCTGAGCTCCACATCCCAGGGCTGGCTGCAGGTGCTCTGCAAGAAGGATTTCCTCAACCTCCCTGGCTGAGGACTGTGTGTAATTCCAGAGTCTCTTGAGCTCAAAAGGGAATTACACCTGTTGATGGAAGAAAGATCCATCAGGGCCATTATCCAAAAAGTCTTGCACCAGCTCAGGGTGTTTGCAAGTCACAGATTGCTGAGCTCTGGAGAGCAGCTGGGTATGAGGTGCCATGGGATGCTTTCCCTGATTTATATTTTATGAACATTCACTGTTTTTCATTATCAAATGGGAAGGGCAAACTTGCTGATGTGATCCATTTTTAACATTAGCTCCTGAGCACACACGCARTCCTCTCAGAGAGGTATGGATCAAGGTGGTGTCAGCCTATCCACGTATTTCCATAAACTTGTAGGAATTTTACCCTCTCTGGGCCCTCTTCACCTGTGCCAAATGTGGCTCAGATCAGCTGAGCAGTGGGGTTGCACGGGGATAACACAGGCAGGGACAATGGGATTTTTCTCTTTGGAGCACAGCAAAGGACAGAGCTGAAAAGAAAAGGCAGAAGGGGATTCAGCCAAAGAACTCAGGAGAAACKACAAGAAACCAGCCCAGTGTGGAGACCAGTGTGACAGAGACAACATCRACAACCCCCAAATCATCCCCGCGCACTCCTGCGAACGTGGAGCGAGAGTCCCCAGGAAAAGAAAAACCCCCAAAAGATTCACTGAGGAGAGGTGAGAAGGGCTTCAGRAATGTCCTGCTCCTTCTTCAGTGCTATTATCCCTAATACTGAATTCAAGCTTTCCAGCCCACCCTCTGCCCCCACCCCAGCGTACAGTGCTGCTGGTTGTGCTTCCAATCACTAGGTCATGCTCTGGGAGCTGTCAGAGCTCACTGCAGAAATTTGGAGCTGTGTAGAACAACATGAATCCTCAGGAAAGCTGGAGTTAGGCCAAAAATTCCTTCCAGATGATTTAATTTATTGATTTTAATTGATTTGGCACCATTCTCTCTTCGTGTTGTCATCTCCCCCTGCTTCTGGCAGATTGATGTAAGCTTTTGTGTTCTTCAGCAGAGCAGCCCCAGCCGTGGACCTTTCCAAGGTGTTTCCTTTCCAAACACCAGGGGTGTTTGTTACCTGGCCTGCTCCTCCTTCTGGGCTTGCTCTTCGTGTTTCACAGATCCATGATCCATGAGGATCCTTCGGATTCAGTTGGGATTGTGATGGCTCCCAGCTGTGCTGAATTGGTGGAATGGGATGGGCCAGAGCATCCCCTTTGGCCCAGTAGAAATCCACATCTGTGATAGGAGACAAACCTCCTTGGRGCCTGATAAAATTTAATGGGATCATCTGTTTCCCCTCCACCAAAGATGGAAYATTTCCCATCTCAAGGAAGATGCGTTCAATTAGCAACATGCCTTATCTTATCCTCTGCTAAGCYGAAGGCCTGGGGTGGGGAGGAAGGCAGAGCTGGAGTATCCACGGTGCCAGCAGGTTTTCACAGAGAGATTGGATTTAATATAAAGCCATGAAATAATTGTAGCCCACAGGGGATCTCGTGATGGAATGGAATTAAGCAATCACCTGCAATTCCTGGAGACTTAGGCTAGATAAAAGGAAGCACCGGGCTGGGGCAGAGATGGAATGGAGCTGACAGCCTGCAGAGAGCGGTGCTTGGGTTAGCACATGCTCCCTGACAGCTTTAACCCCTTCTGTGCAGAGGTGCAGCTGCACACCACTCCATTTTGAGGTGCTGAGATGGGTTATCCCTGGCTCTGTGGTTTTCACAGGATGCTGGCACGTGCCAGACTGGCAGATGGTCCCTTCCACCACCCAGACAAGGCCTTGCACAGCAGATTTGCTTKTTATCTTAAAGCTGAAGCAGGTTTTCCTCCTTACAATTGCTTCTCCCAGTATCAAACCTTTTCCCTCCAGGCTCCCAGTTCCAGTGTGACACACCTGCAGTGATGGACATCGTCCTGCTTGTGGATGGCTCCTGGAGCATCGGGCGCAACAACTTCAAGCTCATCAAGGAGTTCCTGAGCAATTTGATTTCCCCRTTCAGTATTGCAGAAGACAAGATAAGAGTGGGTAGGACATGCTCCTGTTTCCCCACCTTGGGATGYTGATGTTTGAAGGAGCCTTGTTCTCTTGTCCCTGTGGTTGTGTGCTCCTCTTGGGAGCTGTTTTTTCTTTAGGATGGGTTCCTAGAGCTGCTCTTGGAAGCTTTTCCCCATCTGGCAGCAAGCTCTGKCCTCTAGTGGCTGTGAAAACTATCTGCACAGTGAACAGAAGTGCTGTATCTGGGCAGCCCTGGGTCGGGTGGTGATGCTGAGATSCTTTTGGGATTTACTTTTGGGATCTCTTATGAGGTGCTCAGCCACCAATGCACTGGGTGCAGTGGCAATGCCACACTGGGGCTGCTGTGAGTTCAGCAGGGAATGGGGCTGCTTGCAGCTCTGAGTGATGCTGACAGCCAGGCTGTACATGAAATGGGATGCTGTAAATCCTTCTCAACCCTTGCAGCTGATTGTTTGACCCAGATTAACCTTAACACCTTGTCAAACACCTCTGATCCTCATGACAGAGGTGTGTACCTCTGTACCCCTGGGGTCTGAAGCATTGCTTTGCTGCCAGCATGGCAGGGCCACAGAGTCACAGAATTGTGGAATATCCTGGTTTGGGAGGGACCAAGAAGGATCATCAGGTCCAAGTCCTGGCCCTGCACAGAACACCCTGAGGATCCCACCCTGTGCCTGAGAGCATTGTCCAAACATTCCTTGAGCTCTGTGAGGCCTGGGACTGTGACCACTGGCCTGGGGAACATGTCCCACCACCCTCTGGGGGAAGAACCTTTTCCCAATATCCAGCCTAAACCTCCCCTGACTCAACTTCACGCTATTTTCTCAGAACCATGCAGAGAAGGGGATTTAGAAGCCCCACCTGCCCACCCCCAGCCCCTGTCACTATTTTGTGCCATCCTCCCTGCCAATGCTGACACCCAGAGTGGGTCTCCTGCAGCTCAGCTGGGCTGGCTGGATGCCCACAGCTCCTGTCCTCCCCAGGGCTGTCCCAGTACAGCAGTGACCCCCGCACAGAGTGGGATCTGAGCTCTTACTCCACGAGGGAGCAGGTGYTGGAGGCCCTGAGGAACCTGCGCTACAAGGGTGGCAACACCTTCACAGGTAACTCCACCTTGCAGGGCTCTGAACAGCCACGGTGGGGGAGGCTGTTCCCATGGAGAATGGCCACTGGGGAGCAGTGGGGTTTTTTTTTTTGGAAGGCTGTGGCACAGCCTCCAGCTCTGCCCCTCCCCAGGTCTGGCACTGACCCACGTCCTGGAGCAGAACCTGAAACCAGAGGCTGGTGCCCGGCTGGAGGCTGAGAAGTTGGTGATCCTCCTGACTGATGGGAAATCCCAGGACGATGCCAACCTGGCTGCTCAGACCTTGAAAAACCTGGGCATAGAGATATTTGCCATCGGTAAGATCACAGCCATTGATGAGCTGCAGGACAAAGCCAGCCTACTTTTGGTCATGTTCAAACTGAAGGTTATGTTCTCTCAGCTTTGACAGAAAGGCTGTAGAGCTGAGGTAGTGGGTGAGACCTCATTACATGGTGGCTCAGAGAAAAATTAACTCATTTATTCAGCTCAGGCAGAGTCTTTAAAGGATACTTTTTTTTTTTTGGAGAAATTATTCCCAGGAGGGATTTCACACCTCCCATCTAAAGACCTTTTGGGAGCCTCAGGGACCAGTGCCATGAAAACGTTCTCAGCTGTGGAATTCGTCAAGAGAACGTTGTATTGGGGATGGCAGGAGACCTCCTGTGTAATTACTGCCTCTCACAGCTTCCCATTTCTCTGAATAACAACATTATCTGCTTTTCACTGCCTGGCAGCAGCACCGAGACACAGAGTGGCCTTGAGCAGCTCTGGCCTTGAGGACCACATGAGCTCTGCTGGAGAATGATGAGCAGTAAAGTTACATAAAAACTCCCCTAATGCAATCTCCAAAAGTTTAAGTGCTAATTTATGTTGGGAACATGCAAGTGAGGGTTTATTGCATAGGGTTATGCAGGTAAGTGGCTTTTAGGGAGGGAGGAGAGCTGCTGAGCCTCCTTGGGCAGTGTTAGGGAACCTTGAACCCGGCTCTGAGATGAAAAATGAGTTGTACTGTGGRGCTTGGTCAGCAGAGAGTTAATGAGGCTGGGGAGCTGAAGGATGGGGATGGAGGATGCTGTGTGATGGAGAAGCTCTGTTATATAAACAGGCTGCTTTCTGCCCATCCCCGACTCTGTWGAAATGCAATGTGATGTTCTGATGAACAGCAGCCTCTCTGTGGGGAGCGCTGGCACCTCATAAATATAAAATGGTTGTTTGTTCATCCAGCCCCTCATCCCTTTATGCCAGCTGCCTCTCGGGTTGAAAAAACACCTACCTTTGTGACAACAGAGCCTGCAAGAGGTGAGGAGGCAGGAGAACAGAAGGAAGATTCACCAGGCTGTCTGCAGGCCACTAAAGACGTTCTGAGCTGTTCCAGGCTGGGCTGAGGGGTTGCTGCAGCAAAGCCCAGGGCCACCAAGACACTCTGCCAGTGGAGTGAGGGGAGGCAGTGCTGGGAGGGCAGGGGGGAGGTGAGCCCAGCTCCGGGAGCCCCTCTCTGCGGAGGTTCCCAGCCCGGCTCTCTGTCGCAGGCGTGAAGAACGCGGACGAGGCGGAGCTGAGGCAGGTGGCCTCGGAGCCGCTGGAGCTCACCGTGTACAACGTGCTGGACTTCCCCCTGCTCAGCTCCCTGCTGGCCAAACTCACCCGGGTCCTGTGCGCCAGGCTCGGGGACAGGAGCCACAAGGAAACCGCAGGTGAGGTGGGGCTGAGCTTCCTGCTGCTCACCATCCCCTGCCTCTTGGAGGGTAAAATCACCTAAAGACAGCAATTACAGGGAAAATGGGCTTCCTTTTCCTCTGCCTTTAGCACATGGTGTGATAAATGTGTTGTAAGCATCTTCTTTTCTGAGTTTCTTCCAACCAAAAAGAGGCAGAAAAGGTAGAAGAACTAAGATGAAAATATGCAAGGCAAAGTGGATGGGGTAAATGTGTAGGTAGGATGACAAAAGATGTAGAAGATGATAAAACACCTTTTTTTTTTTTTCTTCACTAAACTTTGCATGTTGAATCTCCAAGTTCAAATCAAGCAGCCATTTCTTTCCTTTGCTGGGGAACAGTTTACATGAAGTACATGAAGAACCACTCCAGATGTTAGCTTAGATCCTCAGGAGAAATATCATGTACATATTTCTGTCTCTTTCTGCTCTAAGATTGACCTAAGCACAATGGGAACATCTGAATTCCAAACATAGTTTTATTTTAATGCTCTGGCCATTCATATAAATAAATTAATTTATTCTTACTGACTTGTATTTGACATAATTAGACATTTTACAAAGGTGAAAGTTAGGCTGAGGAAAAATGAGCTTCTCCAAAAAGAAACCAGAGTAATTTTTGCTTGTTAATTTTGGCAAATTTTTTATGATTGAGGAATGCAGACTTGTGTTGAAGAATTTTTTGCAGCACCCAGCAAAAGACACAGCCTGCTCTTTATGGAGTATTYAAGTTCTCTGTACACTCAGTTTTMAAATATTTWTTTTRGAGCAGTCTGGARCAGTTTCTGTACATACAGGGAAGGAGGCTGCAACTTGATTTGAAAAATGTCACTCATATTTATGAGCTGGAAAGTACRTTTGGCATGAGAAGTGTGAATATAAGCAAATAACCGTGTTTTCATTTCCTAGGCAGCTCTGTGAAAGACACCCCTGTGAACACAGGTCCCCAGCTCAGCCCAACTGACCTGAAAATATCTGCTGTGACCTCCAAGAGCATGCACTTGGCCTGGAGCCCTCCCCTGAGGCCACCCAAGAAATACCGGGTTGTGTATTACCCATCCAAGGGTGGCACCCCCAAAGAGGTGAGAGACCTTTCCTGGGACCCCTGGGACTGCCACAGCTCCCAGGTGGTGGCTGGGGATTAAAACAGGCTTGGCTGGACACAAAGAGGGTGGTAGTGGCACATCAGTTAAGCCAGAGATGAAATAAAATGTACAATTTTATTTTGTGTAAATGTGATGAGGTAACGGGGTGATGAGACAGAATACATTGATTTTTCTCTTAGCCAGTGTTATGTCCGCCCTAAATCATGTGTTTTGACTCAAAGAGGACACTCAGATACAGAGAGTTGTCCATCATCTGTGATGGACATGTTTTAAAAAAGCAAATCCAAATTGTGGATGAGTTTCCCCTGATTTCAGTGGGAGCATGACTGGAGTCTTCTGCTCAGTGTTGGCACAAATCCCAGGCTTAGAGGACAGGRATCCTTTTTGCCTCTCACCTCTCTGTTCTGGAGAGATTTTAGCTACCACAAAGCACAGAGGACAACTGGACTTGATGTTTCTGGGCATGGAGATGAAATAATGGCCAGGGATGGCCAGTTCAGCTGTTCCTCTGCTGAAGAGCAATAGCACCTCCCTGCCTTGACTCAAAAATATTCCTGTACCAGCAGACACCTTTTCAGGTGCAGTTTTTGCCTCCTTGCACGCAGAAGAAACAGCAAAACATGCATGTCAACATCTTCTACAAGCCTTGAGGTGTGACTTAAGAAATAAAGACAAATAATGGTCCAGCTTACGTGGGAGAAACACTTAAAAATTCTTCATTTTTCACAACTCCCTGCCTTGTGCTTGCAGGTGTTTGTGGAGGGAGCAGTGTCCTCTGTGCAGCTGTCCAACCTGACCTCSCACACGGAGTACCTGGTGTCGGTGATCCCCGTGTACGACGCTGCCGTGGGGGACGGGCTGAGAGGAGTCACCTCCACACGTAGGTCCTGAGTAGAGAGGCTTGTGCTGCTGGCTGGTGGTGGGAGGTGAGCAGAGATCACTCTCTGCCCATCTCAGACTGGAGTCTGCCTCGTGCATTACAAGTTCAGCCTGCCTGCAGGTCTCTTTATCTGTGGAGATGCTCAGAACTCAGCCAGACAAGACCCTGTGCTTTGAGCAGCTGGTTGGGCCAGAGAGCTCCAGAGGTCCTTGCTACCTGTGTCATTCTGCAAAGCAGAATGTGGCAGTAACACACCCTGCTAGAAATATATTGCAACTCTTCCTTTTTTTTTTTTTATTTTTTAAAATTCATGGTCTCCAAGTGAATTAAACTCTCTGTAACATGGAAACTGAGTTAGACATGGGGTAGGTGCCCACCAGCCTGCAGCAGCTGCAGGAAAACCAGGTGTCCCCTGGGTTTTGAGTTGTTTCACACCTCATACACTGAAGGTACCTTTGTGCCTTGTTTTTCTCTTCAGTGCCTTTGTCTTCCCCTCGCTCCCTGCGTGTCTCTGAGCTGAGCCACAACAGTCTGAGGCTGAGCTGGAAAGCAGCCCAGGGAGCCACACACTACCTGGTGCTCTGCTCTGCAGCCCCTGATGGAGCAGAGGACTACACAACAGAGGTACAGCTTGTGACAATTGTGATAATATTGGTTTTTTCTCTGTCTGGGCTGGGTTTAGTGCTAGCTCTAAGCTTTGGCAATTGGTATCATGTGGTCAAAGAAAAAAAAAATCAGAATTATTGCCAGAAACAGCTGTTATAAAAGATTCTATTCTTATAGTTTGCCTCAAAACGATTTATAGCTGCGAGGATTTCATGTGGGAAATTTGAGTATGGGAGAGATTTGACTGCCTCCTGGGGCCCTGGAAACCAAGGCACTGAGCTCACATCCCTGCAGCCCCAGGTGTAATCACTGTATCCTTGAGGCTGTACACAAACATCCTGACTGTGTGTACCTTTAAATGTTAATGGAAGATGTGTTAGGGCGGGTTTTCCTGACATCTGAAAACAGACCTGCAACACTGCAGATGAATAAAACAATGCTTGATTAACGGAAAATCCTTAAAAACATCTAAGAGCCCTTTGTTGTGCATTTTAATGCCTTATCTGGAGTATCTGTAGGCTGATGATATGAATTAAAAAAACAAAAAACAAAGTGAGTGGGGAGGAACATTTATTGCCTCTTTGACTAAGATCCCCCCTTGGAATGCACAGCAATAGGGGCAATTGCAGGACGGCTTTCAAACCAGAACAATTAATACTCTGCTTTCAGTGCATAATAGCGGGATTTTTATGAGATTCAGAACACCTGAAGCAACACCAACATTCCAATTCGCATTTCAGCACGCTAAAACATTTCCACAGTTTGAAACGAGTGCATTTCAAGAGTGCGRTGCTCCAGACCTATGGGACGTCCGCAAAGCCAGCACTAAAATCTTCTCCTAAACCTTGCTGCGGTGGGTGCAGCCCCGTGGCTGTCCGTGCCTTTCCGCGGGAGCAGAGCCGTGCCGTGCCGTGCTGGCAGCAGATGGCAGCAGCCCGGCTGCTCTGGGGCTGCTCCCAGCGCTCCCCATCAGCCACAGCTCCTCCTGGGGCTGGGAAAAGCGGGATCACAGCTCCTCCTGGGCTGGGAAAAGCGGGATCACAGCTCTTCCTGGGCTGGGAAAAACGGGATCACAGCTCCCCAATACCCCCACAGCAGCAGCGTTTTGGTGTGAGACGCTCGGGGCTCTGCAGAGCAGCGTTAGGAGGAGCTGCTGGGCATCCCCAAGGTGCCCCAGGGCAGAGAGAGGCAGAGCACCTGCCCAGGTGGGGAAGGGACTGGAGGAGAGGAGAACGAGGGGAGRCATCATCGAGGTGTGCAGTTTGCTCATGAGGGGAAGYGGAGGGGCAGCTCCCSTSTCT
>CADDXX010000061.1:2114072-2152219 GCA_902810485.1 Alauda arvensis
TCTTTGTGAGTCYCTTCCAGCYTGGGATATTCTGTGGTACCAGGATTCTAAGACCATTCCAGAGTGGAGATGTCCCCTTAGTGTAACCAAAGGGTCCTTGGCCCGTGTCTCTGTAAGGTCCTGCTCTCTTCAATGCACTGGGATGTGCCCTAGAGCTGAAGGGTGCCCTAAAACCCTCTCTGTTGGCAGGTGAAGGTGACCCAGCCCGAGGTGCTGCTGCAGGGGCTGTCCCCCAGCACCGGGTACTCTGTGGCAGTGTATGCCATGTATGGGGARGATGCCAGTGAACCAGCCAGCATCCAGGAAACCACCCGTAAGTGCTGCTGCTGCTTACTGACTTGTCATCAAACACTCAGGGCTGGGGAGATGTGTTAAATGAGGTGCTTCCTGTATTGTGCATGTGGCTTGTACGAACGCTGCCTCTTTTCTGCTGGGTCTGATGTGAATATTGCTCYCCAAGGGGATCTCTAATTGCACGATGAGCTGTGAAAAAGGAGTGGTGTTCCCCTGGCAATAAAGGACCCCTGAGAGAGGTGTTCCTTCAAGTCTTTGTAGYAYGGGGRAGGGAAAAAGGCRATAAACTGGCTGTTTCCTCACCTAAATCTGCAGCAGCCCTTCATAACGTCCCAGAAGTGCGTGTGGCAAGTGAATAAAGGGAATATTTTGCTGCGTAATGAATGATACTCTTAGTTCAAGGTGGGATCACCTAAGAGCAGCAGGAATCAGCGGGAGGCACTGCCTTTGTGCAGCCTGAGAAGGCTCGGGGTGCTGTCACTAACTGTTGTTGCAGTGGCCCTGAGTCCCCCCAGGTACCTGAGCTTCTCGGAGCTGAGCCACTCCTCGGTGCGGGTCAGCTGGGAGCCCGCAGCGCCYGCCGTGCGCGCCCACCACCTCACCTACGTCTCTGGCAGAGGGGGCAGCGCTGCACAGGTGAGTCCTCAGGGGCTGGGAGGGACAGGAAAAGGAGCTTGGGAGGTTGGRTGACGCCCTGTTCTCCTTCAGCTGCGTGCTTGTGTGCTGGCAGAGTTTTAACTCTGAAATGCGCGCTTCTGCTGCGGTTATCAGCACATGCTGGCCTCTCTGCAGCTGTACCCTCCAGAATCACAGGGTGCTTTGGGTTGGAAGGGACATCCACAGCCACACAGTTCAACTCCCCTGCAGTGAGCAGGGACATCTTCAGCCTAGGTCAGGTTGCTCAGATCCCCATCCAATCTGGCCTTGAATGTTTCCAGGGATGGGGCATCCACCACCTTTCTGGGTAACCTGTGCCAGTGTTTYACCACCTTTGTTGTAAAAGTCTTCCTTATATCTCATCTGAATCTACCTCTTTTAGTTTAAAGCCAGGACCCCTTGTCCTATAGCAACAGATCTTGCTAAAAAAGTCTGTTCCCATCTTTCTCTTAAGCTCCCTTTAAACACTGAAAGGCTGCAATGAAGTGTCTCTTTTCCTTCAGGCTGAACAAGCCCAAGTGTCTCAGGATGTCTCTTACAATACTCACACAACTCCCCCACTGCAGGTGGAAGTTCCTGGCACTGCCACATCCACTGTCCTGAGACCTCTGTCCTCCCTCACACAATACTTCATCAGTGTCAGATCCACATACGATGAAGGGGACTCCTTYCCAATTACTGGCAATGTCACCACCTGTAAGTAAGGAACAGAAATACTTCTGGTGTCAGTAAGAGGTGACAAAGTTGAGTCTCTAAACTCGGATGTTTTGAAGATTGGCCCCAGCAGCTCGTGGCCAAAACCCTTGCACAGAGCACAGATGGCTGCTGCTCTTTGTGTGTGGAATATGYCCAACTGTGTTATGCTCAAATTGAGGTGGAAGGGATAAAGAAAAGAAGCAAATAAAGAAAAGCATGATCTATCACTAACCTCTGCATCCTTGAGAGCCCTCCTAGCCTTCTTCCCGTTACAAAACCAAYGTGATATGTGTGCTCTCTATAAATGTGATAACCTGTCTTAATTAGG
The DNA here is from genome assembly GCA_902810485.1 of Alauda arvensis. Taxonomy (NCBI): domain Eukaryota; kingdom Metazoa; phylum Chordata; class Aves; order Passeriformes; family Alaudidae; genus Alauda; species Alauda arvensis. The sequence continues at coordinate 2,116,048 of CADDXX010000061.1, forward strand.
GCTTTAAAACTAACTTACCCCTGCCTGTCCTGATGACCCTTGTCACACGGGTCTGAAGGAGCGACAGACAGGCTGGTCTCAGACATCTGCCTGGCTGATGTTTTGCTCCCCAGCCATCTGCTCCCCACCTTGGCTCTGGCAAGGTGCTGTCAGAGCCTGCCCTTCAGCTCCTGTTCCTTGYGCACCCCTCAGTGAAGGTGCCCCCTCCCCGTGCTCTGAAGGTCACCGAGCTCTCTGGGAACAGCCTCCGCCTGCAGTGGGAAGCTGTCGCTGCCTCCGACGTGGTTGTCTATCAGATCAAGTGGAGCACGGCCAGTGGAGAGAAGCCTCAGGAGGTAGGAGCCCACACACGGCTCTGGGGAGGCTGGGCTGGCTCTGAACTCACCTGCTGGAGTAGCAGAGAGCTGTGTAAAACTGTTCAGCAACAGCAACTGAACAGTTCAGCAGGATCCCTCCGGGGTCTGGCTTTCAGTGGAGCAGTCACCTTGAGGGCTGGGAGCAGGAGGGACAGCAGGGCAGAGCCCTAAAGGCCCTGGGAAGATTGCAGAAGTGTTCTGGGAAGCCTCAAGGATGAAATTTAATAGGGACAAGCAGAAAGTATTGAGCTTAGGCAGGAATAATTAACCACAGGTATACAGGATGTAGAACAAATAGCTAAGGAGCAATTCAGTAGAAAAAGATCTGGGGTTGCAGAGGATCACCAGCCACCAATGTCAAGATGTTGTGGATAAGAAAAAGACAATACTCAAGTGTTTATAGCTGGAGATACTGCTTTTAAGAAGGTGAAGCATTTTCTCTTCTCAGTGCTGCGAAGCACTGATACTTTTGGGATACTGCTCTTTGGGAAGGACGAGGTCCAAGTGAGGAGCACGCAAAACAAAGGAGAATGACCAGAGACAGAGCTGGTGAAGGAGGGGAAGGGATGGACCAGGTGCCCTCTTCCATCTGGACCCCCTATTTTCAGTATGAGATCAAACAGCAGCTTAAATGAAGGCTCAATACCCAAGACTCTCCTGCAATGAGTGACACCAAATAAGTTCCATCTGAGCAGGAACAGAGGGGGCTTCTGTCCCCAGCTCCCCTAGGAGCTGGAAACTCAGCAGAGGGATTCTGTGCACTGCCTGGTGTCAGAGCTCTGTGCTGTGGTGCTGAAGGAGCTGCTGGTTACAACCAGGCTGATGCACAGGCATCAGCTCTGCATTAYTCACACTGGAATTCTGCCTTTGCTTACAGTGTGCAGCCCCAAACAGTGAACTTTGGCCCCAAAGCCCGGTGCTAACTCATCTGTGCCCACAGACAGCCTGTGAGGCAGCCTGGGGATGCCTGGGGGTGGCTCTGACTCATCTCCTCCCCTGCTGCAGCTCTCCCTGGCTGGAAATGTGGTGAGTGCTGTCCTGCCCGGCCTGCAGAAGAACACTGACTACAAAATATCCATCTGGGCYTACTACAAAGATGGTGCTCGGAGTGACACGGTCTCTGTCCACCACAGGACCAGTAAGTGACCCCTGCTGGCATCCACAGGTGACAAACAGGGCATGGGATGGCTCACAGCTCAGCACACACCTGCAGCTCAGRCTGGTCACCTCCAGCTCTGAAACCCCAAACCCAAATCCCTGAAAAAAGCTGGAGATACTCAGGTTTCTGCCTGAAAATGTCCTCAATCTGTCCAGGCTGGGCAATCCCATCAGGGTGGTGCATTTTAGAGGCAATCCTTGCACGTGTTCCATGYAGAACACATTTCATCCCTCCCCTGCCTGTAGTGCATGGATGGAAATGAATTCTGGGGGTGTCCAGCTGCACTGTCTATGTGTCACTGTGCTGCCTAGGGAAGGGTCCTTGCTGATGAAATATGGCCTGTAGGGAGGGTGAGCATTTCCTGAGCCATGTCACTGCTGGGCTGTGCCTCACTGAGGGCATTCACAGATCTGGGAGGGAATCCTGCAGGCACACTCTGCCTTGGGATCATTATCTAAACCTGGCTTTGTGTAGGCAGCATGTGAGGTTAAAAAGTGGCACTCCCAGAGGTGCTGGTGATTAATATTGCCTGTAAAATGGAACACAATCCCTTCAACACCAGCAGCCCTCCCTCCCCTCTCAGATCTCATCTTCCTCTGCAGGACAAACTCATTTAGGCTGATGTTGAGCTGATGAAACTCGAAGTAAATGGTAATCTTGGAATGAGAAGCTCAGATTTTATTAATAATAAATAATAAAAATATTTCTTGTAGGAAGCTACCTCAGACAAATATCTTGGAGCTGCACACTGACAAAAGAAAATAAAAAGCCATCATCCTACTGATATATGTTGACAAGAGGACAATTAGAGCCGTTTGGAGGGTGTAGGAAAATTAATTTCTATGTTTTAAGCTATGATTTATGAAATGTCAGAGGAGCTCTCTCAGTCCAACCCAATGACACGTGACAGTGCCCTCCTGGGCACACTTGCACAAGCCAGCCCTTGCTGCTGCTGGCACCACAGCAGGACARGGAAAGCAATTTGATTTCTGCTTGTCAGCTGCTGTCCTTGTGTGGGAGCCTTGGGAATTGTCAGGCTCTGCCTTCTGCATGAGGAAAATGAAATTCCCCAGRAAGGCAGGTGTGCAGCTAACAGGGTTCAGAGCCTGGGAGCAGTCAGGACACTGCCACACTTCCCCCAGCCTGTATTTGCAGGTGACATCAGTGGTTTGGATGCTAATTCTTTTCTAGTGTTTAAAGAAATGCCCACAGAGSACAAGGGGCACAGAAGGGGTGGCTGGGGATTTCCAGTGCTGCTCTGGGGYGGGTCAGGGGGAAACTTGGGGCTGCCAGAAAATTGCTAAAGGCTTGTGCAATGCGTGTATGGGATGATGTGGCTCTAGGCAGGACTCTGGGAACTCCTGGGATGTGGTTCTATTTCAAATCTTCAGTGTTTCAAGCAAAACCTGCCCCCCTGTATGCGCCTGGTCAGGATGTGCAGGGGTGTTCATTTACCATCAGAGCTGGTGGATAACAACTCATCCAGACACAGCAAGTAAATCTCTGATGTTACCTGAAACCCAGAGCCCTTGGTCTGATTTTTGAGCCGTCTCCCCTTTATTTTCATTCTAAAGTGAAATTCTGAGGGCTGAAGCAGTGATGAGAGCTCAGTGGTTCTCCCCAGGATGGCAGAATTCGGGCTGCACTGTGGTGGCCAGCACTGAGCAGGCTGTGCTGAACAATACCAAAAGTGTGTGCTGGAGAAGGCTGTGGGAGGGAGGAAGTGCTTTCTTTTGCTTTCATCATTGCTTTTCTCTTTTTCCCTCTCAGCAACATCYCTTGATGTAAGGACAGGTCAAGTCATGAAGTTTTTCTTTAAAATGTCTTGGTAGAGTTTCCAAGAAATGCTGAAGTTTAAGGGCAGTGACTGAAGTGAAACTCAGCAGGAAGTGGTAACACAAGATTCTCTCCCTGTCCTTCAGCCTCCCTGGAATACTTTCCTCTTTGAAGGTCAGGGGTAAAAATTGCCAGGTCAGAGCAAAGCTCTTTGCCTCTGGTTTTGTGAAATGGAACCGAGTTCCTCCCCTGGGGCGAGGTGAAAACAGCAATTTAATTTTAYTCAGGGCCAGTCATGCCTCTTGTCTCACCTGAAACACCCATTTTGAGGCCAAATGTGTTATGTTCATGGGACCCTGCAGACACCCATCCCTCACAAAATACAGATCACCAGAAACCTCATCCTCTTATAAAAACCAGCAACACTCATCACTRTGATGTGTCATTCAGAAGGACTGGGGTGAAGTCACTCATCTTTCTGGTAGGAAGAAAAGTTGTTTCAAAGTTATGGTTTGAGATTTGTCATTTTATGAACTCAGAATCAGTGAGTGGCTTTAGCTGGAAAAGAAAATTCAGAGACAGTGCAGGTCCCTTCTTGCCTGGGAGAAATCTGGGATTTTTTTTTTAAGGGTAATTTTRAAACAGAAAAACTGAAAAATGGTAGAAATCATGATGGATTAACTCTGATTTGTGATCCAGATTTAATTGCCAGTAAAGCTGTTTGTTCAGCTTGATGAAATKCAATTCCAGTTGAGCACCCTTGGTGTTTGTTCAGGATGTGTGCAATGGGTCTCTTTCCCTTGTGATTCCAGGACTCTTTCACCTTCCCAAGAATTTTCCCCATGTCCTAGGCTTGGAACTGCTGAATGCTTGGGTTGTGATGTGTTGTACTGGGGCAATCCTCATCCCTGCAGGTTCTGTTTTCCCTCCTGCCTGGTGCCCTGGTGCCCTGTGTCTGCTCTGAGTGTTGTTACCTGCACAGCAGAGCACTGAGGCACTCAGAAGTGGGCATGGAAGCAAACACTGCTGGCTCCATTCACAATAAAAAGCAGATTTCTCCCTGCTTTTTATGCTCCTCACGCCTCCCACCCCTGTCACAGATTCCAGGAGCCCACCCACCAACCTCTTCATGGACTCTGAGACCCCCAGCAGCCTGCAGGTGCACTGGACCCCTCCTGATGGCCGTGTCCAGCACTACAAAATCACCTTCAGCCCCGTCTCTGACCCTGCTGCSCAGCAAACTGTGAGTGTCCAGCCCCTCTGCAGGGGACAGACACTGGGCCAGGGGCTCGTGGGGACAATGTGACCAGGGGAACTCTGCTCACTCCAGTCAGGTTCACCATCAGGGCTCAAAACCAAATCTCCTCTTGCTGATGTGTTGCTTTGTAAACAGAACCCCAAGATTCTTTTGCAATTAAGATCTTTTTTCTCCATCTAAGGCACTACCAACAGAGCTTTTTCTGCTCCCTGAACTGGGGTGGGGAATTCTTGGAGGCAGAGGGGTGGGGGATAAACCTGCTACCCCTCTGGCTTAGGGAGGCTAAATATTATCCTTTTAAAACACAGATTCCCTACTCAATCAGCCAGGTTAGCCTGTTATAAGGCAATTCTGCTGCATTTCCATGGGGAATACTGGGAACTTTGTATGGGAAAATGCTTTTCCTGTGGCCATTGCTGGTCCAACAGCAGCACACAGCCAGGCTGGGCTGAGCAGGGCAGGAATGCTGCTCTGAGCCTCACACCCCAGGAGCCAKCTGGGTTCTCTTTTTTCCCCTGTTGCAGATCATGGCTCCTGGCAAAAGCAGCAGTGTGACCCTGCAGTCGCTGCTGCCTGATCGAGCCTACAGGGTGACCATTTCTGCCATCCACTACACGGGGGAGAGCGAGAGCACRTCCACCACGGGACGGACAGGTACAGAAATGGCACCTTCTCCCTCTGCCAGCCCCCAGGCAGCCTCTGCTGGGACAATAATGGCCTCAGGTGCACTGGGCTCTGCCTGAGGCCAGGGCTTTGCTCAGCAGCAGAGTATTAGCCTGGAAAAGTGAAATTCCTGCCCCAATTTCTGTGCTCCCGAGAGTCATTGACAATTCTGGGGTGAGTGCGAAGGGCTGGAGGCCCCTCAAGATCACAATCTTGAATACCAGAGCTCAAGGCATGGCCTCAAGYTGGGCTAGGAGAGGTTCAGGTCAGATGTTAGGGAATGTTTCTTCTCTGAAAGAGTGGTTAAGCAGTGGAAAAAGCTCCCCAGGGAAGTGGTAGAGTCACCATCCCTGGAGGTGTRAAAAACCAAGCAGATTTGGCACCTCCCTAAGGGGTTGGGTGGACATGGTGGTATTTGGTCTAAGGCTGGACTTGATGATTTTCAARGTCTTTTCCAACTTTCTGATTCTATGCTTGTTCTCTTCCAGCTCCAGTGCTGTCTAAATTCCCTTCCATCCGAGGCTTCATCCCACCTAAATCAGAGGGTAAATCATCTCCTCCAAAGCCCTGCTTTGTGGTGGTTGGTTTGGAATTCAGCAGCAGACAGCTCAGTGTGGGCTCTGCAGAGCAGCAGGAGGGGCCCATCAGCTCCTGACAGATGCCCTTGGGGACAATCCAAGGACAACCAGAAACCACAGAACTTAACATCAGGCTCAGTAAAGAGAGCAGCAGCATTTTAGAGGATTTCTGCACAACTAAAATGTAGTGCAGGGAAGTGTGACATGTTTTAAATTCCCTGTAAAGTCCCTTATTAAATTTAATGAGCATATGCTCTCATGGCTGATARAAAGCAAACTATGAAATGGATTAGTGAGAAATGTTGAATTAATGGGGTTATAAAAAAATGTTTAAGAAGTAAATATTAGAATGCAGATATTGTGACAGTACTGGCTTTCCCTGTTTGAAACTATTCTAAGCAAAATTTCAGTTTTAAAATTYATTGAGTGAAGTCAAGATTGAGGAATCAGGCAGCTTAGATGAAAAAATTTAGTTTATAGGCAGGAAAGGACAGACCAGATTGAGTTTTCAGGTGGTTTATTGAGGTGCTCAGATCACAGTGGAAAAATCCTGTGAACTTTCAAGCAGAAAACAATCCTCTCAAAAGGCAGATGAGTCACCTTGTAGAATTTAATATAGCTGTTTGGCTACARTAACTGAAAAGACAATGGAAGAGATACCAAATTCTTTATGTTTTATAAAGTACCTTTTTTTGAAGAAGGAGAGACAATGCTGGGAAACAGTTGGATGTGTAATAAAAAACTCCAGTATTGATATATAACCAAAATATTGAGATAAATGGTCTGACATTGCAGAAGTGAATGCTTATTGAACAGTGAGTGACTGCATTGGGCCGGGGTTTGGAAAGAAAAACAAAACCAAAGGAAAGAATAAGACAGCAGGAATCTTAGACTGGAAAGTCTGGGGAAAAGTCTTCAAAGCAGCAGTGAAACTGCCAGTGTGAGGGATCCTTGCCCTGACTCTGAGAGGCTGCACCCAAGCTGAGCATTGCCTGATCAAAGAGCTGYGAGCAATCCCAGCGCTGCCAGCCTGGAAGGAAGGGAGAATTGCCAGGGATGTAAGCAAGAGGGACTCTGGGGCCTGGGCAGGGGTCAGAATGAGCTCACTGAGGCCCAAACAAGAAACTCAGAYCCCTGGGAAATGGACAAGTTTACAGACTGCTTTGGGATAATTTCTTTTTTTTTTTGTTTTTTCATTCATCGTGCTTCAGTTCTGAGAGAGCTGGAGAGGGAGTTTTCACAAGGGTGTGGAATGATAGAACCAGGGGGGATGGCTTCAAACTCACAAAGAGCAGGTGTGGATTAGGAAGAAATTCTTCCCTGTGAGGGTGGGGAGGCCCTGGCACAGGGTGTCCAGGGAAGTTGTGGCTGCCCCATCCCTGGAAGTGCCCAAGGCCAGGTTGGACAGGGCTTGGAGCAGCCTGGGATGGTGGAAGGTGTCCCTGCCCATGGCAGGGGGGTGGAACAGGATGAGCTTTAAGGTCCCTTCCAGCCCAAACCATTCTCTRAGATTTAGAAAAGCTGGTTTCTGGAAGGAGAAGGGAAAGAGCAGTGAAGGTTGAAGATCCTGCTTGCAAGGGCTGGTCAARCTCAGCATTGCAAGGCTCAAGTTTCAGAAACTGATTTTTTAATTGATTTCCATGGATCACTTAAATAGTTTTATACCCAGTTCTACAGGAATTATGGAATATAAAAAAATTAAGCTCCAGTTGGAACAATGGAGGTCACAGCACCTTTGTAAATCTTTGTGTTTTAATTCCTGGCTTTAGTGGTCCTGAGGCCATCAGAGTCATAGGTTTGGGTGCCCTTTCTTCACTAGGAGGCATTGAAACTCCTACAGGCTCAGGAATCTCAGGTGTTTTGGGGTGAGTGAGTCACCTCCTTTAAATGCTTTACACATYTTACAAAAGTTATGCTGCTGCTGAGGTAGGAAATGGCCTTGATGCAAGAATGGCAAGGCTATGCTGAAGCCTCAGTACAATGATCTCTTGGATTCTATTATCCTGATGACCTTGTGGAACAGCCCATCCTCACAAGTATCCTTGATTTTCAGGGACATTTCTCATTTTGTCTCAAGCATTCCCTTTGTCYCAGCTCCATCTGGCATCCATGGCCTGGGATTTACATGGCAGCAGATAATTGAAAGTAGCACTTATGATCTGTTTTCTAAAATACCCCTTTACCTGARCCTTTAAACAGAGTGCTGATAGCCCTGGTGCCTCATGTTCCAGCTTCACATCCCCTTCTCTGGTCTTGCTTTTTGTCCTGTGGCATCTCAGAGGATTCAYCAAGAGGATTTCTGAAAGACAAACTGCAAAACTTTTCAAAACTCTCCATGTTTCCTGAAAGAAATCAAAAGCCAGACTCTCAAGTTGAGATAGATCTTTTTGCTGTGTGTATTTTCAACTGCAGGTGCAAAATTTGAAACTGCATATATCTTTATTTTACCACACTACTAAGGCACTGATAAAAGAAAAAAAATGTTTTGAAGTCTGTTTAAAAAAAAACAAACCTTGCCAAAATTTATGTTCTCTTGTATTTCATACATCAGGTGCTAGGTGAGTTAGTCAAAAGAAAGTGATCATGGAGATGTTTGATGATGAAAGACACTATTTTTATTTTGGTGATAGGCAAGCCAGGAAACAACTTTTATGTTTGCATAAACATCAATTCTCTCTTTCTCCATATATATAAAAGCAAGGTTAAAGCCCAAGCTCTGAATGAAGCTGCAGGATATTCTAAGTTTTGCTACGTTTTTCCTTTGCTCTAAAGGAACTATGTTCATTTTGCTCCCATAATCCCCTGCTGTCYTTTTTCCCCTCTAACAGTTTTCCCCTTTTGTTCTGTCCTCACAGCCTGCCCCACCATCAGCTCCACGGARGGTTCCACAAGAGGTACAGTAGCAGATCCAAGCCCTGGTGCTGCTGGGCTGGGACTGAAAACATTGCCTGGTCTTCATTTGGAGACCTGTGCAAGAGCTGAGTGTGGGGAAAATGTCCCAAGCAAAAGGGGAGAAGCGTGAGAATCAAAATTGGAACATGTCTTTTGTCTGGTAGAAGAATATTCTGCAGTGAATTGTTATGCTCTGCTGCTCCAGCAGCTCGTGCTCTCTGCTGTTAGTGCTTAACACCAGGATTTTCACCAGCCTCAAGGAGGTGAAGCTTCAAACAGCCCTTGAAYTTCAAGAGGGTTTGAATTCCTAACTCACAAAGGCTCCTCAGACTGTCCAACTCCAGACTCTCAGCCTGCCCTGTGCGTGCTCCAGGGSTCTCCCTGCCCTCCCAGCTCTCTGCAGTCAGGCTGCTCGGATTGTGCTGGGGCAGGAATTTCCCTTTTCTCCTGTGCCATGAGAGCTGTTCAAGCTGTTGGGTTTGCTGCAAGTGTTTCTTACTGAGAAAGCAGTGAGTGCTGCTGMGGAAGGGGTGTCACCTCCTTTCCAGAGAGTTCTGAGGCACAGGTGAGGCAGGAACTGGCTGCAGCTCTCAGCTCTGGTTACTCCACGGTTGAGTCACCAAGGTTGGATGTGGCCCTGAGCAAACTGATCTTGCAGGTAACATCCCTGCCCATGGACCTAGATGATCTTTAAGGTCCCTTCCACCTCAAGCTCTTCTATGATTCCATGACTCTGTGATAATAATGTGATTATATTTCAATAAGTTTGTAATTGTGATTCAAGCCTTCTCTCCCTGTGCATCTCAAAGGAAGTCTCAGTGTCACAAGCTCCATACCAGAGATAAATGGCCCTCAAATAGGTGATTTATTTTGGCAAACTCCCTTGTACTGCTGGGATATGAAAAAAAATAATAAAATAAAAGCACTCTGGGCCAACCCCCAAGCAAAATAAAAACTCAAGCCAAGAAACTGYAGGAGGTTGTGAATGGTGAATGGGTGAGGGAATCCAGACTGAACTCACCACACTGAAATGAAGCCCTTCCATTTGCCCAAGAAGGAACCATTTCCTTCATTCCAGCCTGCTGCAAACTCAAACTCAAACAGAATCCCAACAGTGAGATCTTGTCTTACTGAACAGAAAACTGCAATGAAAATGACTTGGAGCTTTAATGATGAGCTGGGGCAGAGAGATGRAGCTGCATGAACCAGAGATGTCAGAGGAGAATCTCTGTAGCCCACACAAGCCAGGTCAGCCCTGGGTGTCTTCTGAAAATAGAGAGAAATGGAAAAGTTTGTATTTAAAAGTTTTTTCCTGTTTTTTTTCTGGCTCTTACACAGAAAGCATTTCAGAGTAGAAATCATTTTCTCTCCCTGCTAGCAATTACTGGACTGATTCCATGCCTTTTGAAGATAATACTTTGTGTGTAGTTGAAAGGAAGAAATCACTGGAGTAACATCTTTCCCATTTGGGTTTTTTTTTTCATTCTGAAGATTTGAAAACACAGTTGTGAACGTCTCCATCTTTTGTCCACTCCCCTCCAAGAGGAAGAGATTACAAAAACTGTGCACACAATCTTATTTTCCTCGGCTGCCATTTGAGGGCTGCACTCGAGCTGATGCTGTGTCATTAAGGGCCTTCTCTGTGCCAATTCAAGCTGCTCTTCAAACACACCTCTTGTGCTCTCCTGCCTAACCACTGGTTTCTCTGTTTGCCTTYGTTCCAGGATTTGACATGATGGAAGTTTTTGGCTTGGTAGAGAAGGAATATTCCTCCATCAAAGGCGTGGCCATGGAGCCCTTCGTGTTCAGCGGCTCCCGCACCTTCACCCTGTTCAGGGACATCCAGCTCACCCAGAGGACCAGGTGGGAGCAGGGCTCTGGCTGTTGCCATCCTCACCCTCAGTCTCATGCCATGTGCACAGCAAAGGAAGGTCGTTTTGGGGAGGAATGGTGCAGCCCCTCTGGCAACTTCCAAATGAAGCGATAAATATGATGAGCTAAATCAAACCATTGGTAGATTGGAAAAACAGCCAGAGGGTTTTTACTTAATGTGTTAATAAATAAACCCCTGACTTTCCTCGRGATGAGGGGACACAATAGTATTTATTATACCTTTGTACAGCCAAACATTTTCACAGTACTGTTTGTGGTTTCTGCAAAATTCCTTTTTTCCAGCTTTTTTTGTTGCTGTGATGGACACGAGGGTCATGTCATGGATGGGCACTGCACCAGTCYTTAGGCATTCTGTCCACAGCCACCTGCACTGCAGGGATGGCAGTTTGAGGTCACATTTTCATCTTCAATCCCTTCTCCCAAATACCTCTGGTTTGGAGAGAGATCTCTGCTTTAGGAAATATCACTTGTAGCTACTCTCTGCAGCCTGGGCTGCATTGGTGAGAGGGAATAACCACTGGCTCTGGCTTGTGGCTTGACCCCATTCCGTTGCATATGAAGCTTCTCCACAGGGTCCCAAGCAAGCCAGGCAGCTCCTGTGACCTCATTCCTTTTTTATGATTATGAATCAGGAGCGATCTGACTCCTGACATTCATTGCTACTTTGTTTAAAGCCTAATTACTGAGCCACTGACTCYATTTAATCTCAGTTAAAGAAGCAAAGCTTCTTAGAGTAAACAGAGTGGGGAGATTCAGAGAACCCTTTGGTCTAAATACTCAGGAAATGATGGGCAAATCCTTTTGTTCAGCTCTTAGAGATGCCTTTCCAAGGACACTACCCCTTCAGAAACTGAGAAAGAAAAAAAACCTTGTATTATTTATAAATCAGTGCTGCAAAGATGCCTGATGGGCTGTGTTTGTGCTGTGCCAATGTGTCCTGTTTCAGATTACAGGCGTGTTTCAGGCCAAACCAATTGACCTTCCCTTATTGCTTTGTATCCTCTCACTGCTGCTGAGCCCAAATCCTGCAGCTGGGATGTGGGCACCCAGAGGGGGCTTTTCTGTGGGCTCAGTGCTTATCCCTGAAGGGCATTTAGGATAATAGGATCATTTAGGTTGGAAGAATCACTGAGTCCAACCATTACCCTAATGCTGCCAGGTCTGCCACTAAACCRTGTCCCTAAGCCAAGAGTTTTGTGCCAAGGTTTAAAGATTTACCCCATGATATATATATGGCAACCATTCCTCCTCCTTGAAGAGGAGGCCTGGGGGAGTGCTTTGGAACCTGGCAGGGATGTTTTGTAAGCCTCCACTGAGCTCTCCTCTCCAAAGCATTGAGGCTGCTGTGGCTTGGCATTCCCTGAGGCAGCTCTGGCAGTGATGGATTGACAYCAACTGCTCCACCTGAGCACGAGGAGAAGGCCCACGAGTGCTCATCACTCACCACAGACCTCAGCAGGTCCACACCACCATCATCTCCTGGGAGTAAAGCCTTTCCAGCCCAAGATGAGGCTGCAGGGTGTTACCAGGTGATTCCAATCACTGATGTCCCTTTGCTCTGTGTCATTCCAGTGATGTCCACCTGTTTGCCATCCCCCCTGAGCACACCATCCTCATCCTCCTGCGCCTCCTGCCAGACACCCCCAAGGAGCCCTTTGCAGTGTGGCAGGTCACAGACGAGGACTTCCAGCCTCTCCTGGGTGTTAACCTTGACCGTAAGGTTTCTTTGGATACATCACATCTGGGTGTTTTCCCTGCACCCTTGCAAGCAGCAGAACTCACTTGGGATGTTTAATGGTTTCCTCACTCAGCAGCTTTGTCGTGGCTGCCAACCTCACAATTAAAACACTGCCCAGTGCAATTGAAAGACATCTTTGCATTTTTATTCTACTTGTAGCATATTCTTTATTTTTACCTATTTTTTCCATTGTTTACTTCTAAGTACTTCTTGATAACATAGGAAATCTTCCATCCTGTTTAAGCCTAATTATTTACTATTGTAAATATGTGTGAAATCAATTTCTAAGCTGTTCTTTGTCCTATTTTCCCTGCAGCCAGTAAGAAATCCTTGACCTATTTCAATCACGACTACAAGGCTGATTTACAGGAAGTCTCCTTTGAYGAGCAGGAAGTGAAGAAGATATTCTATGGGAGCTTTCACAAGGTCCTTATCAAGAGAGGGAGGAATGTGACTCATGATCTCACTCTGGTCAGGGAGTATTGCTCAGACTGAGGRGTGATCATCCAAATGCTTTGCATCCTGATTGCCAGGGAAGTGGCCAACCTCAAATTCATAATTGTAAAGAATTTAGGTGGTTCTAATGATCAAAATATGATTTCCACATATTAATTTTTCCCTTTTCCCTCAGATTCCAGAAACCGAAGTGGTTTTAGGTCTTTATGATCAGGAAAAACTGAAAAATAATATTTTTTAATTTTTGCTTTAGAATTTAGAACTTAGCATCTTGATAACCATTTAATTCTGGATGAAAGATAATCGTTAATTCTGGAGAAAGACAATCCAGCTGTGTGATAAGGCCACTTTATCAATCATAATAGGGTAGGATTTTTGGCTATCTATGTCCTCATAGCAAAGGAATTGTACCCAAAGGAGCAACGAGCTCTTTCCTTGGGTATCTGTGTGCAGGTTCATTACTCAGCTCCAGAAAGGCTTCTCCCAAGGAGAGGTGAGGGGATCAACAAGGGAAAGCACATACTAAAATTCACTCCTGAGCCCCCTCCATCCACTGAGCAATTAAAAACCCCCCTGTCCGTGCCAGCAGCAGGCTGGGGATGGGRCAGGAGGTGCTGCTGTCAGTAGGAGACCCCCTCATCCCACCACGGGGCTCCAACACGGCTTTTCCCTCCTGCTGTCCAGGTGCACGTGGCCGTGAGCCATTTCAAGGTCAAGCTCTTCGTGGACTGTAAGAAAATAGCAGAGAAGCCCATCCAAACCCTCGGCAGCATCTCCACCGCTGGCTTCATCATGCTGGGAAAAGTGACCCGGACCAGGGGGCCCCGCAGCGGCTCCGTGCCCGTGAGTCCTGGGGCTGGGCTGGGCACAGGGGCAGGAGTGGCACATCCCCCTCATCTGAACCCTGCTGCACTGCTGTGCTGCACAGCTGTGTCCTGATCCCGCTGATCCCGGAGGGTTTAATGAGCTTTCCCAGCGCTGGGAGAGCGTTTTTGTGCCTCCTGCCTTGACTGAGATGGGGGGTGACAGCAGGAGTGTGTCCCAGAGGAGCTGGGGACAGCACAGCTCCTGCACTGAGATGCTGCAGCAGACGGGAGGGTTTGGGAATTGCTCCTGCAAGGAAACTTGAGCACATCAGCCCACGCAGAGCTGTGTTGGGAAATGCTGGTGGCTGAAGGCAGCAGAGCTGGGTGTGCCTCAGCCTCCAGCGTGTTTGGGTTTGTCTATCTGAATGCAAACGAGGGGAAAATAATCTCCAGTAGAGAGGCTCTTTATCAGCTGCTCCTTGGAAATAAAACCCCTACCCAACAGTGAGTGCTGGCCTGTGGATGTGTCCTCACTGCTTCACACAGCTCCCTGCAGGGGGACAGGAAAAGGGGATGTGTGGACTCAGTGTCCTGGCCTGTGCACAGTCCTCAGGGCAAAACCACTCATCTCCTGCCTGTCTGTTCCATTCCTACTCCCCAAAGCAGGAGTGTTAATTCTGTGCAGTCAGTGGCAAGTTCATCACTCACAAGGCTCTGSTGGGGCTGTAGGAAATCATTCACCACTGATGTGAAGAGCTTGCTCCTTGGCTCTGCTTTTAGGTCTAGAAGTCCAGGGGAAAATGGCTCATCAGGTGATTTATAACTGCCCTGGCCTCAAGGCAGAGCTGTAAAAACACTTTGTCARTGTGCATCCCCAGGTGAGAGGCAGAGGTCTGGGGTACACCAGGAAAAAAGTGGGGTTGCCTGTAGGAAATGGGGTCTGCTGTGTAACAAGCCAGGGGACAGTGTGTTCAATCAGTATTTACTTGTTGCCTAAATAATTTCTCTGGCAATTTGATCACAAGCCTGTGGCCATGGAGGCAGAAATCTCTGCTTTCCTCGTCCCTCCCAAATTCTCTCTGCTAGCAGCTTAGCCAGACAGGTCTGGCCAAATAATGAACAGCCTTGTGCCATCCCTACTCCCACTGCCTTTCAAGCACAGCAACRTTTCACATCTTGCACAGCTCTGCTGCCCTTGAGAAGACAGAGTGCCTCATTATTGGTTATCATGGAGCCTTATTTAATTTAAGAAATCTTTAAATGCCACTTGATCTGCAGGGCTCATCTGTATCCKTATGCTGCCTGTCACCCTCCCCGGGCTGTACAGCTTGCTCCTTGTTAAATGCATGGACTGAAATAAAAAAAAAAAAAAAGAAAAAGAAAAAAAAGATCAGAATGGTGTCAAGGAAAGAAAAATTAATTCCTGCCTCATTATTTTGTTTGGCTTTGTGCAGTGTGTGCTTTGTTGTTAATCAGAATGGGAAGATGTGGCTGTTGYGAGGGAGGCAGTGAGAGACTGATGGGGGTTTCTGGGGAGGGGATCACATCTGCTCTGGGAAATGCTGCTGCCACATTTACCCTTCTCCCCATGGCCCCAAGGGGAGCAAATCAAAGTTTGCTTTCACATTTTTGGTGGTGCTGAAGCCCAATTAGTTGAGAACCCGCTGCTATTGCAGGGCTGTGAGTAAATTGGTGAKGTGATGTGAAGCTGCTTTGTTGACTTGCTTGGCAGGACAGGGACCTGAGGGCTTGTGGAACACTCAGAATGGGGGCAGTTCTCATGTTGTGGCTTTTTTGGGGCACAGTTATAATTGGGATCCCACAGAAGAGTCCTGTCAAATCGTCCCTGAAGATTATTTTTATCACTTGAACTTCATAAGATTTGGTGATGGGTGGTGGGAGACAGTGCTGCTTTCTTATCAAATTCTCCTTTCTTTCCCCCAGTTGCAGCTGCAGTCTCTGCAGATCTTGTGCAGCAGTGTGGGGGCAGAGCAGGACAGATGCTGTGATCTCCCTGCACTGGTAAGACAAGGGGCACTGCTCTGCTCATTGACAGGAGCCTGGGGAGGATGGAACAAGTCCATGGCTCTGAAGTGACACTGCCAATGATTTTGATAGACTGAAGAGGGAAAGCATTTTCCCCCCCCTCTTGGGAATAACATAAGTGTGTTTCTTGGTGAAGTGAACAAAACTATGTTTGCTTCAAAAAGACTGAAAACTTTCAGTGCTGGTGCAGTGCATCTTTTTCCTGGCACGACCTCATCCAGGAGCCCTGGCAGTCCTACAGCTTTGCTGCCATCTCAGCCCCGAGGCACAACACCCCCCACTCTCCCTTTCACTCCTCTGCTCAGCACAGAGAGCTGCTATGTGGGGTGTATAAATATGTAGAAAGGAGAAAATGAACTTCCAATATGTGTTTTGCACATTGCAGGCAGGGCTCGTTCATAGTTTTGGGGTTTTTGTCTACATTTGTTATTCAACAGAAAAAATAAAGCACTCGATTGCTCACAAAAACCTCTCAGTGGAGTAGAAAAAAATCCTGCTTTTCTTCAAGTTAAATACTGAAACACTGAGTGTTGTACTTGTGATCCATCCTGCTCTTGCTGTGCAGCTGCTCATGACTGTTTTTGGCTTGATTTCATTTCAGAGGGATGAGGACACCTGCCCTACCTTGGCTCCTGCCTGTTCTTGCACTTCTGGGCGCCCAGGCTTGCCAGGACCCCCAGGGCCCCCTGTGAGTTCCCCCCCACACCCAGTGCATTGCATGTGCTGCTCTTGCTTCATTTCTCGTGGCATGTTGGGCACGTGGGTGACAYTCCTGGGGCTCTCTGAGGTTTTGGAATCACAGAATYGTTCAGGTTGGAAAAGATCCTAAAGATCATTGAATCCTCTCATTAATCAGGGCTGCCAAGCCCAGCTCTRAACCTTGTCCCCARGAGCCACATCTACACCTTTTAAATCCCTGCAGAAATGGTGACTCCACCCCTGCCCTGAGCAGCCTCTGCCAGGGTTTGACAGYCCTTTTGGTGAAGAAGCTTTGTCCTCATGTTTAATCTAAACCTCCCCTGGTGSAACTTGAGGCSGTTTCCTCTCATCCTGACTCAAGGAGCTTTTCCAGGGCAAGGCTGRGAGTTTCCCTTTGGATTTTGGATGGTGATGAAATGGGGACATGGGAAGTTGGCAGTGCAACAGCTGCAGCTGGGAGCAGCTCCTGGTTCCACATTAATCCTCTTAGGAGAGRAGGACAGGTCACCCTCAGAGTCTGCAGAGATTTCATGGATTGGAAGTTCTGAAATTCTCTATAAATTTCAGGAAAATGCAACTCACCAAAAAAATCTTCCTATCTGGATCCTGTGTTAAATTGGAGCCTTGTMAGTGTCTGTGTGGGTGGACAGTGTAAAGGGAAAGGGGAGACTTTGCTATCCTGTCTGTCCCCAGAGCTCTCTTTCTGTTCAGTGAACGTCACTTGAGAGAAAACCCTGAAGAAATGAGGGGGAAGAGAAAACAGCCATTACATATATACTATGCTCAGGAAAAAGGGCATAAATTCTGCCTATAGGTTCCATTATGGATGCAGGAAACCTGTCATGGGCTTAAATCCCAGGAGAAAATATTCCTGTGAAACACTAGGAGGCAGTTATAAAAAAAGATTGTTTTTTGAAAATCTGGGGAAGAATATTTGATTTGCACAAGCCAGCTGAAACCTGACAGGCAGCTTGTCCAGAGCACCTCAGTTCAGCCACTCCAGGTGCCCTTCTCCTGCTAAATAGCCATAATGGAAATATTTGCCTCCTTTTTCAAGTGAAAAGGTCTCAGATCACCTCCTGCACTGACCTGTGGTTTAGCTGAGAGTTCAGTTCTGTGCAAGATGAGTGCCTCATTGCAGAGTAATTACTTGCTCATTCCGGTGGAAGTTTAATTAACAGCACACTCCACTGTCRCAGTTTGCTCCAATATCCTAAGTGCATAATTACCAGCTTGCATTGCCCTGTGGTTTAAGCATCTCCACAGACAACTCCTTAAAGAGCAGGACTCTTTAAAGCATTAGAGGAAATCAGGTTTTGACACATAACCTCCTCCTCACACCACCGAACCCTTGGTAATTTGCTGCAGTTATAACAGCACTCAGTGCTATTTTTAAAACTCCRGTTAGCAAGACATGTCCCACCTTGTATTTATCACTGTCCTCAATGAGTGTGCCTGACTGGATCCAGCTGGCTTCTGAAATGAGTTCCTGGGCACTTCTGAAAGCACCTTTCCCAAAGTTCCCTGCCTGYGCTTCTCAATTCAAATCCACGTGGGCTTTTTTGGGTTCAGGAATAGCAATGTTCAGATTAAGATGTCAAAAATTCACACCAAATGAGTTCATGCCAGAAGGCTGGTTTCTTCTCCTCACCCAGAGTTAGGCAGACCTAAGCCAGGTCTCCCAGAGCCAGGCCTGTCCCTGGTCTCAGCACATGTCACTTCTCTGGGATGGAGAGTGTAAAACCCAGCTGAGTTCCAAAGGAATGTAGATGTGAGCACCCCTTTTCTTCCTTCTCAAGTGTGTTCCCATGTCCATATGAGACCTTGTCTCTGCATGGATCCACTGACAGGGGGTTGGAGGGAGGTTAAAATTTCATCTCTCTCTGCTGGGAATAAGTGCTGTGATCCCAATGCTGGTCATGGAGGGGCTGGGCTGTTACTTTCCTCTTCCATTTCCCACATTTCCTGGACAAATCAATCAATTCTCTTCTTGTCTCTATTTATTTTGAGCTCTGTGGGGGAGGAAACATCTTTCAGYGTGGGGCAGTGAAGTGCACAGAGTTCTGTGCCCCAGGCTCCTGGCTGGAGTGCAATAAATATGCTGATGTTCTTTGTGTCCCACTGGCAGGGCAGCCCTGGGAGGAGAGGACCTCAGGGGGAGCAGGGGGAGCCAGGACCCAAGGTGAGTCCTTAGGCTGGAGATTATCTCATTGCACCAGGCTGAGCCTAAATGGTCTTAACAACACATTGAGGAGGATGGGATCACTTATTATTAATTAAATGCTCAGTTGGGCTTTGGAAATTGAGATGATGAGCCTGACTGTGCTGAATTAATGCACTGTACATGGTCAGCAATGTCCTCTGAGCTGTGCTGGGACAGGCTCTGGGCTGTGGTTGTTGCTGCCAGATCTCCTGAGCAGACACACTGGTACTGCCCTGGGACAGAGCAGCGTGAGGAGGGAGGCAGAGAGGGAACCAGAGGCCTGAGGTGAGCCTGAGGAATGGCTGGGTCTGAACCCCCCAGCCCTGGTGTGAGTGCTCACAGCTCCATGGATCAGCACAGGGCAGAGCCAGAGCAGACCACTGGTCCCGTTTTTTTTCTTTTTTTGGGAGGACATCTGGGAAAGCAGCATGGCTGCAGGGGAAAGATTGGGGGGAAGGAGTGAGACTGGACACAGATCTCAGAAATGGGCCAAATTCCCCTTTGCTCTCTGACCACCTTAAATAGCAGGAGTAACTGCTTGGGAAGATGAACTGTGCTCTGCAAAGCACCCTCTGCAGCTTTGCTGTCTGCTCTCATGAAAGATGGACCTAAATCTTGGACCTAAAATACAAAGGCAGCTGAGGTTACAGGAGATGCCTTCAGTGCCCCAGTTTAATCTTGAATCCTGTAGCTGGTTCCTGCTGACCCAGGYCGTGCAGTGCAGCCCATGAGGAGASCAGGCACCMACCACTTCCTTCCCCTGTGATTGTTTCCTTGTCCTTGGTTTCAGGGTGAGCCAGGCCCACCTGGACAAGTAGGACCAGCGGGTCCCAGTGGCCAGCAAGGCTCTCCAGGTTCCCAAGGAATCACAGTTCAGGGCCCTGTGGTATGTGACTTCTTCCATTGCCTTTTTTTTTTCGTCACTTGCTCTTTGCTCTGCAGAGTCAGAGCCTGTCTCAGAAATGGGTGTCAGTGCTGTGATCTGTGTATTTACATCACCCTCACTAGCAGCTGCACAGCTGCAGAGGGAGAGGTGACAGTCAGGGGGTTTTCTGCTGACGAGGYCCTGCACTTCATCATTCTGGCCAAAACCTGCTTTTGTCCAGACTCTCCCTAATGGGCTTTCATTGAAAGCAGCACTGTGGGGTCCTTTCCAAGCCAGGATATTCTATGAATATTCAGGCATTTCTCTTT
Source organism: Alauda arvensis (assembly GCA_902810485.1). Lineage (NCBI taxonomy): Eukaryota > Metazoa > Chordata > Aves > Passeriformes > Alaudidae > Alauda > Alauda arvensis. The sequence continues at coordinate 2,135,765 of CADDXX010000061.1, forward strand.
CCAGCGATCATCACTGCTTGGCAGGGAGTAGTGGCAAGGGCTGCCACGTGTCTGGGATGGCAGAATCCCTGTGCACATGCTGTGGCTGTAAATTACCCTGCAGCACTGCAGGGAGCASGAACAACCTGGGACATGGATGTGGAGCAGCAGGATGCTCTTTGCTTTAAATGGTTCTGCCACACASCCAACTGTGTGCTTCTGTTCTAATCCAAGGGGCCACCAGGAATTAAAGGAGAGAAAGGAGACACTGGAATCCCTGGCATGCAGGTAATGCTAAACACCACTCCTTCTGCTTGTCCCAAAGATTTGCCCTTTTTTTTTCTGAGTAACTACTTAAAGCAAGTCTGAAAAGTTGTTTCTCTTGTCTGCTTGGGAACTGTCTGTCATTTTGGAATGYCATCACTTTCTCAAGGGAAACTGAGTCACTTGGGGTAAGAAATAGACYTATCAGGAAGCTGGATATGATGGAATTAAAGCTGGGATAACAGTCTTTGCTCTATGTAATGAATAACTCTCTTTCTCCTTTGACCTTTCTCTTCTGTCCTCTGTTACAAGATGAATTAGGGCAATGATAATCAGATGCTGACTTTACCCAGCATTTCTGATTCACAGGGCATTCCTGGTGTGCAGGGAGCTCCAGGCAGAGATGGACTTCAAGGTGCAAAGGTAAAACACCTCACCCCTGAGGTTTTATGCATGGCTGCCTAAAAATCTGCTAGGAGCATCCCTGCAGAGACCCAAAGCATCCCAATGCACTCAGTGCAGAAGTGAATGGTCTTTTCACAAAGCCACAGGGACTGGGGGGAAAAAATGGGATCACTTTAGGTTTGGCCAAATTTGAGCAGATACTGCCCTTCTTGCTGCTTGACAGATGCTTTTTTACCCATCTTTAGCAAGTTCCTGTTAAAAACATGAAAAAACATCTCACTGCTGATGAGGTCTCTGAGAATCCTCTTGTTAGTAAATGKCTGGATTTGGTTTTGCAGGGGGTGAGGGGACTCGAAGGCACAGCTGGGCCTCCAGGACCTCCTGGACCAAGGGTGAGTACTCCCTGWGAGTGATGCACTCTGAAATCTGCTCCTCAGCAGAGGTTTGTGCTTTCACCTGGAAGTGTCAGGGCAGACCCAGGGTACCACAGGGAACACCTGGAACATTGTGCAGGTGCCCCCTTTCCCTGCCACTCTCAGTGTAGGAAGAAAATCCTCAGCTTCCCCTGGCAAGTCCTGAGGAAGCTTCATCCCAGCGAGGAGATTCTTATTTTGCTGTTTTCACTTTCCTGACACTACTGCTTTGCAGCTGTTGGGTTGAGTTGGAGGTGATTTGGCTTGTTAGACTGAGATCAGCAGGAGCTGGAGGATGTGAAAGGTTTTCCCCCACCTCACTGCCAGGATCTGCTGCCAGGGCTGCATGGAGATGGGTGAAGCTGCACTCTGTCGTGCCCAGGGTAGCAGAATTTTAAGATCTCTTGATTTACAGCTCCTAATTGGAAGGTGCCACAGGAACACTTGGGAAATGGAACCAAATTTGGGTTTAGTTGATGGCTGGTGGTCCTGGTAAGTTACTGATTCTCACAGCTGAATCTCACAGCTGAGTCTCACTGCTGAATTATAAGGATTTTGGCAGTGGTTGTGCTAAGTTATTTATAGGAGCCAAGGTTGAATTCAGCTCATAACTTTGACTTGTTCATCCTGGGAATATGTGGAGCTGGCAGGACTGAGCCTCAGCTTTTTAAATATGAGGAAAGCACTGTCACCTTCAGAGCAAGCACTGAAAGCTGTTCTGGTGCTGCCTTGAAAACTTTTCTCATTTTCACTGTTCAGAAAAGTTCCTAATATCTACTGAGTTTAAATGTAATAGCCAGAATATTTCTGCTAATTGTTTCTGGCCRATTTTTTTCTTCCCTTTCTGTCTCCAAAAGGCACATATAGTTCATAAAGAGGAGATGACCACAGAAGGCACTTCCCACTCTCTAAGCTGCTATTGATGTTGTAAAGCATTAGAGGCCAGCACAGGTTTTAAAGGAAAAAGAAAACAACCATGTGGTATTGGGAGGCTGAAGAAGAGGGTTGTGCTCTAGGCTGTGCCTAAATCTGAATATATAATGGAAGATCAAGAGCCTGTAGCGTATAAACTGTACTGCACTTTGTTGGCAAAACTCAGCTTTGCTGGCTTGGCCATAACTGAGATGCTGATGGGAAATGATGTGGGCATGACTCWCACACGATGTGCTTTGAACAGTGGGCTTGTGGCTGGACAGGAAACTTAAAGCTGCTGCTCCCTTCCTTGAGTCCTCTAAAATCACACCATGTGTGCCCCTGGAGCCCTTGAACAGGGAAAAAAAAGTTAGGAAATAACTGGAATTTTAATCTGGAATGTCTGTAGGGTTTCCAAGGAGCCACAGGCACCCGAGGCAGCGCTGGAGAGAAGGGACCTCCAGGTGATGTTGGGCCAACAGTAAGTTTCTGCTTTTGGGTCTCAAAGAAGGCCAAGATGGGGAATGATTGAATGGAAATGAGCTGTTCCCACAGCAGCTCTGCCTCAGAGTCTGAAGAATGGTTTCAATTCACACTTACCCTTCTCAAGGAGATATCTGGGCGTTCAAAGCCCAGATTACTGATCTGTTGAAAAAGCATTCAACAAATCTCACCTCCCTTTGCCCTCTGCAGATTCACCTGCTACACAAAATCTAAACACATTTAGTGTATGATTCTAGAATAAAGCAAGAAAGTCACTCTTGAGCTGGAGCAGTTGGCACTGGGCTTGTAGGTGAAACCACAGATCTAAATATCACTGGTATTTCTTCTCCTCAGATGTTAAAAAACCACCTGTCCTATTGGGAAATCTGTTCTAAGAGCACATCTGAGAAATTTCTGCATCCCTGTTGATGGTGCTTATTCCACTGCTCCAGTGGAATTAAATTTTTCTTTAATAACAAAGTATTTGAGTATGAATTCATACTTTTAAGTATGGACTTAAAKCTCTTACAGTCACTGCCATGAGATCAAGAAAACAACAAGAGTGTGAGAAATAACTTTTGTACTCCACGTCCCACTAATGTAACCCACACCTCTGCTGAATTTCTTTGTTTGTTTTCTGTTCTTCCTTTCCTTAGACTATTTTTTTTCCCTGTAGGGGCTGCCAGGTCCCAAAGGAGAAAGAGGAGAGAAAGTGAGTTTTTCTGGTGCTGGGTGACACTGTCAGAGCATCATACCCCCAAAAGAGTGGGTGTGGTAACCTGAATTGCAACCTTTGCTCACAATTATCATCCAAACCTCTCCAKTGCAGGTTGTATTCATTGCTTGTTGTCTTTCCCTTCACCTGCACAGGCTGGGCTGGTGGGGTATAAATAATCCACAGCAGACAGGAGCTCTTTGTATCACTTGCAGTAATGAAGCAGAAATGTCAAATGCAAATCCATTCTTTGCTGAGAAGGGAAAAACCAAACCCACTTGGCTCCAYTTTGTTCTGCTTTAATGTGTTGCAGAAGGGGACTCATTTGTAATAATCACCGTCTGTGCCCCAGCACAGAACCTTGGCAGTCAGGACATCCACACCACCTTGGAAGGTTATTTTGTTGGGAAAAGAAGTTTCTCAAGTTTTTCTCATCCTGACTTCTGGTTAAATCAAAATGCCATGACTTTCTAGGAGTCATTGCCAAGACTGAATTATGTAAATTTGTCTTCACACAGGGATGAGGTGCTTTTGTCTCAAGTTAATGCCTCAGAATTATAATTCTTAAGAGCCTTCTCCTTCCAATCCTACCAGCTTTTCCTCTTCTAGACTTTCTTTACACTGGAACTTTCCATTTCCCCCTCCTCTGGGTGTTGAACAGGGCGGTTTTTTCAGCCTGGGTTATCTGCAYGTTGATCCAGCCAGAGATGTATGTTTTATAAACAGTTCTGGAAGTAGGTGCATTAGGTAYGAATTTTCACAGTCAGTGTTTCTTTTTAAGCAGGTTTTTGAATTTTTATTGCTTTTCCCTACTTTACTAAAACTTTCTAAAGGGCCCATCATATATGATTTATTCAAAATACAGTAAGAATCAATATTCATAGAAGATAGAGTCAAAGATAGGATGCTGCAATATCTGATCATACCAAATGTTTTACATATCACAGAACACTGATTTATAGACTTAGCATCTTTTCTGATAAAATTTGAGGGTGAAATTTGCTCTCCCTTTTTTGGTAATTATTAAGATTCAGTCTGGGCCTTTTGATGTGCAGGAGAAATGCAATTATTGATGTTTCCAATTTCAATTTTCTGGTTTCAGAGCTTTGTGATAAATAAATAGAGCTGCATTTCACAGTAATTARTATCTCTGGAGCTCAAGCTGAGAGAATGAATGGGCTGAAAGCTATCATGCATTATGAGATTGATCCTTTCTAAAAGATATTAATACTTCCTTTTTTTTTTAATTAAAAAAATAAAAATGCTTCATTTTAGGGGGAACCACAGTCTTTGGCCACCATTTACCAGCTGGTTAGCCAGGCTTGTGAGAGGATGATTCAGAGTGAGTACAACCAGCCCAGCTCCTGATCTGCTCACGTGCTGATGGGACAAGAGGGAATGGCTTCAAGCTGAAGGGTTGGATTTATATTAGATATRAAATTCTTCCCTGTGAGGGTGGRRAGGCTCTGGCACAGGGTGCCCAGAGAAGCTGTGGCTGCCCCATCCCTGGGGGCCARGGTTGGACAGGGCTTGGAGCAGCCTGGGACAGTGGRAGGTGTCCCTGCCCATGGCAGGGGTGGAACAAGATGAGTTTAAGGTCCATTCCARCYCAAAYCAGTCTGTGATTCYATGATCCTATGACTCCCCAGAAYTGGAAAACCAGAGGAGGGACAKYCTGAAGCTGYAGTGATCCCAGCAGCTCCAGCACCCTGTGCCCTGCTGAGCACCATGAACAGCAGATGTCCCATCTCTAAGTGCTGCTTTGGCTTTATCRGGTGGCATTTGCACAGGAAAGACCTGCAAAATATCTATCTGCAAAACCCTCTGGTGTTTTGCAAAGCCTCCTGTATTTCTTAAATGGAAAAACTTGAAACTAATTTGAGAGAAATTGTTCTTTCAGTGATATGTGCTGATTCCTCCTGAGACGAGGCAGCTTTGTAAAGCTCCTGTGCTGTGATGTGCAGAGAGAAGCAGTGCCTTGTCCAAGGTCAGGCAGCAAAGTCATCACTCAGCTGCCCATCTTCATCTTCTTCTTTTCTTAGTTTGGACTGACAGCTTTTTAGCACTAGCTGATCATTCTAAGTACCTTTTTTAGATAAAATCCTTTGATTTTTTTTTTTATGTSTCTTCTGAATTTCCCAGCCAAGGAAACGTTTATTTTCTGTCTTGCCTTCTCAGCCCATGTGTTGAAATTTGATTCATTCATACATGAACATGCAAGGAAGCCAGTTCCCATTTGGGAGGAAAGGTTAAAACCAGGAGAACCAGGACCACCAGGTCCTCCAGGCCCACCTGGGAACAGTGGAGAAAGAGGAGAAAATGGCCCCCCTGGACAGCCAGGCAAGGATGGGTACCCAGGAGAGAGAGGTATGGACAGAAGTGTTCATAAGCATTTTTCACTGCATCTTTGATACTTTAACTAAACATCTCAGTGCCTCAAGCAGTACTGTATAATCCATGACATCACCTCCTTTCCTTGCTGTTTTCYTTTTGGACTTCTCTATTCTAGGAAGAGACACCCAAATTATAAATCTCAACAAGTAGGGAGAAGCCAGCCCACTCTGTTTTCAAGATCTGCATGAAAGGAAAGGCCAGTTTAGCACCATTTATAGGTTTGGGGGATGGAGAGTTTAATTTTAGAGGGCAGGAGGCTTTTCCTGCAGAAAAGCAGCCAGTTGGGTAAACACAAGGTGGTGGAACAGATCAGCTTTGGACAGAAATGAGGAGTGTTGGAAAACACTGATGGAACCATGAGGGAACTGAAGCAATCTTTAAAGGGGAAGTAMGTTTCTGGAGCAGTAGTTTCAGCAATGAAAGCCATGATTAAAGAAATAGATTAATGTAATCTCAGAAGTGGCCTCAGTTMTTGCACATGAATGAGTGAAAGATGGGAAGATGTTTTGCTTGGATTCGCAGACAGTGTTTGTCAGTGGCTCAAGTAATTGTCTGACAAAATAAAGTGTTGGTTTCAGCAGTGTCCTAACAGCTCTGGGTAACTGGAATTGTTCTGTTTAACACCTTCCTYCTGCAGTAGTCAGTCTTAGCTGGTWTCTGCAGAGCTTTTCAAAAATGTCACTTCAGAGAGAAGGGAGTWACAACCTGCAGATTTTTCCAGCCTGTCAAGCAGGAGAGGGAAGAAGATGGATCCCAATGAAAAACCAYCTGAAGGACATGGCTGATCAAAATATTTTCATCTTAAAGCAATGAAAAATCATACTTTGTTAAAATGTACCTGTTTTCTCAGAGAGGTACTGGTTTCATGAGTAATTTAACAGGAAAACATCAATCCTGGCTAACCAGTAGCTGGTCAAAGAGACAGTTCAGCTCTGTGATTTGTTTGATCCACATGAAGAGAACAGAAGTGGACCTAGCCCTCAGGCTGGTGCAATAACACTATTGCTATGAATTTCTCTGTGAAAAATATTCATTCCCACCCCTCCTGGGCTGCTTGGTTCAAAGAAATCAGTGCCCTGTTGGTCACAGCAAGAGCAGGTGCCCAGTCTGAATGAAAACAAATGGATGTTTCTCAGTATTGCCAAGGGCTGTGACTCCACTTTGACACATGGAGACACTGCAGGAGCCTCAGTTCAGGGTGAAATTCGACTGTGAAGCAACATTTATCTCTTATCTGTCAATAGGTGCCCCAGGGCCCAAAGGAGAAAAAGGCATGCCTGGAGCTAATGAGGAGGGGAGCCAAGGACCCAGAGGCAGAACAGGTAGAGTGATCACAACCTCTTTTATTGATCCAGCAAGGCCATGTGATGGCCACCAGCTCTCAGATTCAAAGCATCATCCATCTGAAGGACCTCTGTGGTGGAGTTGGACTTACCTTCCCACCACAGCCCTGTTTGCAGCATCCTCAATGGCTTCTCTCTGCTAAAATGCAAGAGATTACTGCAGGCAGCTTCTTCCCTCTGGTACCCATTCCCAGGGGATGATGCATTTTGAGGACCTGAGACACATCCAGGAAGTTTTTAGTTTTGCTGCCTTTTTGCATGCAAGACCAGAATGCTTGGGGGATTGAAGCTCTGCAAATTCAGCTCGTGGAACAGAAGGGTTTGTGAGTAATCTGTGAGGATTTGGAGTACTCCTCCACCCTGATCCCTGCTGCTTGGGATCTGTGGGAAGACTGCCACTGGCTTAGCAAAGCAGGCACTGTTAAAAGAGTGTGGTCAAACACATTCTTCTTCATTTTGATTTTCTATAGCTGGGATGGAAATACACAAAACCAAAATGGGATGGATCCTGGGGTTAAGGTGATTCTCTGCATTAACATGTAGATGGGTTGGGGGTCCTCATAACCAGGTTCCATTTTTGGCCAAGCTGGGCACCCTTAARGTCAAGAATACTGGGATTCAGGTACTGGGATTCAGAACAGGTTTTCCAATGGGCAGGTCCTATTTATCCACCAAAATGAGGAAGCCATGCTCAGAAAATTACCTGCCATGTATGATGGAGGAAAATACAGAAGAGGTATTACACTGCTAAAGCAGATGTGCTACAGCTCACTGTGCTTCTCCTTCTGCAGGCCCACCAGGAGAAGTTGTGCAGGGGAAGCCAGGTCCCAAGGGATACCCTGGGAATGCTGGTCCTCCAGGTTTCCCTGGGGTCAGGGGGCAGCCTGGGCAGCCTGGACATGCAGGGGGCTGTGATGTCTCTGGATGTTATGAGGCTGATAGAAGAGGTAAGTCCTGCCTGCATCAGTACAAACGTTATGGTTTTATGGCTGGTCTCTGGTTACTGCTCTTGAGCCAGGCAGAAACCTCTGTTCATCCTGCAGGCACCATCACTCCTGCAAAGCCTCCTCTGCAAAGCAGTTGAGGTGATTCCTCTTGTGCAGCCCAGTTGGATAAAAACCAGTTCCATGGGCTGTTCCTCAGCTATCCTTCATGGATTAACACAGAACTGCTGCAGCAGCCAAGCAGGTGGGGAGTGATCATGGGGGACTGGTTTTTCGTGTCCCCAGCAATGTTTCCATGGGGGATGGAGAGAGGAACAATTCCTCAGTTCCTGCATTTACATTTCATGGAGGCTCAGTGGSACAAGGACCAGGGTGATGAAGAAATTCACTGGCACGGAACAAAAGGTTTACAAGGGAAAGGGATTAATTCTGTGCCATTCCTTCTGAGRCCCTGACACTGATTTATTCATTTGCTCAGTGGCCTCATCCTTTCCACACACAGATTTTGCTCCTTGATGGCTGAGGCGGAGGCAGCTGAAGACATCACTTTTCCCTGGAAATCTCTGGAAGAAAACTCCACAACTCCAAAAGAAGCAGTAACCCAAATAGCAGATGTGCTATGGTTTTTTAATGCCCCATCATTTCTGTCTGGACAAGTCCATCAAACTCCACAGCCACAGCCTGTGTCTGGCTGAGCTGTCTGTCTGCACAACTGCAGTGCTCAAACTCACATCGCACGTCCCACAGCAAGACAAAGGCACAGCTGGACACTCAGGCTGACAGACTTGTAAGAAAAAGAAATACTGTATTGAAATGCTCAGAAATAACAAATAATTTCTGCCTGTTTGTCTGCTTGTGGTTTCTTTTTGTCAGTTGTTGTTCTGTGTCCCCAGCACAGAGAAAAGCAGCACCTCGTAACCAAAGAAGAAAATCCACTGGAGCAAAGCTGCATTTTCTGTTGGCTGCCAAGGAGACAAAGTCTGGCACCATCTTGGCTGTTCCTGCTTTTGGCAGAATGCTGATGGTTTCCTTGCAGGGGTGTTTTGTACACAAACACTGCAGCCAGAGATCACCTCACTGTGATGTGAGAAACCACTCTTCAGCTTCTCTGGGGCTTGGTAACTCAGGCAAAGCTTTGAGTGACAACCCTGTGCTGAGAGGAGCTGGAGATTAACCTACTGCCTTTTCCATGTCTCCCTCCTGCAGGCTGAGTAGCTACTTTACATTTTATCAGGTRGAATATTGAACAGCTCCGAGGCTGGCTTATACCCATATGACATGGAGGTAATTGTTGTGTTACACCCCCTTCCTTTCCATCAGCTGAGATGTGTCTGCAACAAACCATGCAGATACTGATAAAAATGTTCCTCCTTTGCAATCACTGCTTCAGGCTGTGCTGGATCATTGCCTGCAACCTGCCCCTGYTTYCAAAACAAACCTTCCTGAACTGTGATTTAAACCCTAACCCTAAAGCAAAAGGTATCACTACAGATTTTTCAAAGCTGTTAAGAGGTAAAAAATGGAGCATCATGCACATCCCTCCACATTTATTCTGGATGTGTAATTTCTGCAGTTACATACAGGCTGGCAGCCTGGGTGTTCATACAGCCAGCCTTGGAAAACTTGGTAGCAAATACATCACACTTTGAAAGTAGATTGTCACATCAATACCGAGGAGAAAGAGGTTTACCTTAAGAGAACTGACTTTTTTAGACAAGGAATCCAAATATTATTTCCTCTTGTCATTAAGGAAAAATCCTATAGAGTTAAGAAATCCTGCTAAAGGAACATTGGAACATGTCAGACTTGTGTGGGAGCCAACCTGCAACAAAAGTCAGATAAAATTTGGTTAGTGCATCCTSTAAGTATTCAAAGTAGTCCTTGGCTTTATGTGTATTCATTATCTAGAAACTCCCAAGAGTGTGACATACATTCAATTTGGAAAAYGYAGGAAAATGCATAGAAATACCACTCTGATAGATGTARCATTTCTGTTCACTGTGGAGKTCTCCAGAGTTGCCTTGACATATAAAATGGAAACCTTTTAGCTCAGATGAAGTGTTGCTGCAGACAAAGCCCCAGTCAGAAGAAACAGGAGAGGTCAGAGGAGCTGAAGGCTGCAGCACAGAAGGAACACTGTGTTTGGAAGAGACACATTGACAGGAACACCCTGCACAGGTGTTGGGAGTTGCAGTATTTCTGTTTATACAAGCCAAAGAGCTTTGGAACTGTGCTTTCCAGATTCCTTGGGGAAAAAACAAACAAAAAAAACCAACCAACCAACCAAACAAACAAACAAACAAACAAAGCCAAACCTGCATTAAGCTGGTTCACAATGGTTCAGAATTTAACACTGAGTATAAACTGCAAAACTGTGACAACGGGCAGGTGAAAGCAGTGGGCAGCAAAGGCAAGGAGGCAAAAGGGGTGCCTGCACAGCAGAACAGGAAATGATTCCCATGAAATGTTCCCAAAGGGGGGAAGGTGAGCAGTGCAAGGAGGAACATCTGCATTTGCAGGTTATTCTGCTTCCTTTCTGACTTCAACCAGTGCAGCCAAATTCCCAGTTCTGAGCTTGCTGTTCTGCCTGTTCAAATTTCTAACTGCAGGTAATTTGAGACAGAGCTCCTCCACATTTCTTTATCAGCTGTTGTTGAAAATTGCTCACATCCCCTCACTGTGTGTCTTGGGATTCGATCTATTTTGATGGGATTTCAAGTGGTATTTGCTTTTGCCTGGTTATTTCAGATACAACAGAAATGGTCAGGCTTCAACAAAATTGGGTCCCAGCAGGGCTATTGGTTAGGAGAGAGACAACCTGCACAAACATTGTGTCCATTTATCTTCTTCAACTTTGTCCCATGAGTGGTTTTATTCACTTGAAATCAAGGATATTTGCTCCATGCAGTGTCACAGAGCCTGTGCCAGTGCTTTGTGACCCAATTCCTTGAGCCAAGGAGCTTTTCTGCTGTGAGATTTTAGGCACTGAGATTTTGACCCACCTGGTGTAGGTGGGTTCTGCCAGAGGCTGAGGACATTTCAGTGACAGATATTTTTGCAACAAGCATCTTTTTGAGGTGTTAYCTCTGTCTCAGGAGTAGGACAGAACCCCAGGAGTAACCAGCAATGCTGTTAACAAGCAGCAGAGCTTGTTAAGCCCTTTCTCCATGACTCAACAGCTTGGCTGGGCCAGAATTAAAGGGTTGGAAGCAAAAAGATATCCTGGGAGTGGATAATGTGTAATTAATGGACATCACTGCAGTGGGGGAAGGCCAGGTGGGACCATTGAGCCAGATGGGGCTGTTGTGGGGTGTTTTTTTTAGGATTGTACACGAATCTTTCACATCTGCATCTCTCTGCCTGTCTGCCTCTGCACCAGGGAGTTGAGTCAGATTTATTGATAAATGACTAGAGAAACTTCTCCAAAAGGGAGGTGTTATAAACTGTGTGCATTAGCTCATTGGGGAATGAGATGGAAATCAGCCCTGGAAATGCTGGGGAAATGGGGATTACRTAGATCATCCCACCAGCCAGCTGCAGATAAAACACCCTGCATCCTCTGTGGCTGGGAAGATGATCTGGACAAAGTGACCATTAGGGAAGCAGGAGAAAGAAGATGTGGGGAAAAACAGAACAGTGGAGGTAACTGAGGTTGTTACAGTCAGTTTTGTTCCATTCATGCCCAAAGGAGCAGCACTGGAGGGAAAGCATCAAACAGCATGGTGAGGATTCAATCTCTCCTGCACAAGTGAAACAGAAAAGATCAACAGCCACATCTGCTGTCTTTGATGCTTTTGGGGTCTCTGAGCTTAGTTTTGCACTCCTGGAACCTGAAAACCATTTACTTAGCTCTGGATCTCTTCCAAGACACTTTTAGAGCTTTTGTTGTGTCCCACTCTTGCTTCCCCACTCCTTTTCTGATGTCAGCTTGTTCACTCAAGTCCTGGGAATAATTTCTGAGCTGGGAGCATTACAAATGCCAACAGTCTGGCTGCATGCATTTTCCTGGAGTCTTTCATATGCTAAAAACCTCTCTTTGTGTTCCRTGGGTTTGAAATAGCACAATTATTCGTTATTCTACAGTCTCAGTCTGGTTCATGTCCCAGTTTTATTCCAGTTTCTGATCACTGAATCCTATGGAGGGAGGGATAGCATCCTCCTAAACAACCTCTAAGATAGAATAACCTGCCTGAGAAAGAGCAGTRGATGTTGTTTCCTAATTTCTCCCCTTGGAGATTAAAAAGGAGGCACGTCAGAAGCAAAACCAAGAATTTATTTGAACTTTGACCTGGGAAAAAACTTATGCAACATGTAAAGAAATGCAGTTGTCAGTGTATGARAACTGCAATGACATTAAGAGAGCAGAGGACCTGCCCTACCCCAGCTTCTCCCCAGACACCAGCAACACCTTTGCAACTGGTTTCAGCTGTCACTTCTCATCTTGTCMCACCAAACCCCGTGATCCTGCGGCGGCACTGACTCTTCAGGGACACAGCCACATCCTTAGCACCCCTGATATTCTGGTGTGCTAATGGAGCTCTCTCCTGCTCCCCCTCCTGCAGGGCAGGGCCGTTCTGGCCGGGATTTCATGTCCTGCTCCCCTTGGGGCACTGCCCTTCACACAGCGTGCACTGGCCAAAACTCGGAGCAGAAAAAGGGAAAACTAGAAATGAGGCATTTGCCGTGAGCAAAGGACAGCCTGTGCCTGTCCCTGCTAAACTTCCCAATATGTCACCTTGAACATTTGGCTCTTATTCTGTCCTTTAATCGTTATCAACCCCCCTGGTGCCTCCAAGCCATGCCCTTCTGCCCTCAGGGGCCCGGCAGCAGCTCTTGCTCTCCAGCCATCCCTGGCTTGGCTTTGGGCTGTTTTTGGGAGGTGTGAGCAGAGACTCGAGCTGCTGCTGACTCCATCCCAGCTGCAAACTGCTGGTTTTAAAACGTGCATGCACAGCCAGGCCTCCCACCTGCAGTGCTGCCAGTGATTCCGTGTGCTCAGGAGGAGGAGGGAGCTCCGAGCAGCTGCTGTGGGCATTGCTGAGATGCGAATGCCCCTGACCTAGCAGTGCCCAGGGCTGGAAATCTTCCAGCTTCGTGACCCTTTAGTCAGTGCACTCAGGATGTGAAGAGGTGCTGTGAGCTGTGAGCCCGAGGTGGCTGTGGCAGAGCGAGGGGCAGCCCCTGTGTCACAGGCCTGCTCACAGGCCGCAGCTGGGCCGCTGCGTTCAGGCACCAGACCTTGAAGATGTTCGACTGTTTGTTTTCCTTTCATCGCCACAAGCAAACTCACTGACTGTGAAAAGGGATGAATTAGCATCTCSAAAGGCTGAGTCTCTGTTCATTCTGGAAACAAGCGGCGAGGAGCAGCAGCTCGGCTGCCTCACGCTCCCAGCCCGAGCTGTGCCAGCACAGCTCTCTGTGCAGCCGCCCCAAACCGCGGCTTCTCTGCTTTCTTTGGGAGCCAAACAGATTTTAACCCCTTGGCTGAGGCTGCGAACACGGAGGTCACTTGTAGTTTCTTAGACGAGGCCTCACAGGCCGATCACTGCGCTGGTTTTTAACCTATGCTGCTCGGGCTGAGGGCAGTGATTTGTATTGCAAAGAAGTCTCCAAACCCCATTGTTTCGGTTCCAGCATTGCTGTCACAAACCTGAGCGGCTCCGTGCTGCTCACCGAGCCCTGKGACAGGAACAGACCYCATGTGCCAGGCCACCACACACGGGGGACACACATCCCACTGAGACACTCATTTTAAAGGAGTAAAGATTCTTAAAGAAGTTAAAATTGTGGTTGACAATAGATTTCCTGATATGGCTGAAGTGAATAGATGAGCTTTGCTGAAATCAGTTAAAATTAGAGGATGGTTAGAAGAAGCCGGGTCTGAGATAAACTATCCCGGATCTACTCACTCATTGCTTGTCAGCTTCATGTTTATGTAGCTGTGTTTTCAGTGGAAAACAGGGAAACTAATCAATGAAATCCCAGGAACACAGGGATTTTTTTTGCAAACCTTCTGTTTCTAGAAGGCATTGAATTAGCCCTGGAAAACAGGAACCCAGGAGGTTTTCAAGGATTCATCAATCACATCTGCTTTGAAAGGGTTGAAAGTTTAGACGAGGAAGACTCATTTTACTTCCTCCTTTAGGTGACCACTCCTCATACAAAGACCACTGACTCATTTCAGAGAACAAACTACGCATGCTTAATGACCTTTTTGTTAATTAGCATGCGAAGCGGAGAAGAGGAGGTGACAGGGGTATGAATATGCATTTGTATTTTGTGTATTCAACACTTTGGTAAATAAAAGCCTTTGTAATTACCTGTGATCGTTGCAGTGCGCATTAGGGAGCTATCCCACGCGCTGCCCGGGCTTCGTAATAAACATACACTTTCTAACTTTAACTGTTAGAGGGTCTTTTGTCCGTCACAGTTGGATATTGATATTAGATCGATATTAATATTTTATTAAATCACCACCTGGGCTCTCACCTGGGCTCTCACCTGGGCTCTCATCTGGGCTCTCACCTGGCTCTGGCTTGACTAGGTTCTTTCTCCACCCACACCAAAGGTTTTACAGCTCAGGGTGACCCTCTGCTGTTTTGCAGAGGCCATAACCTAGATCCAGGAGATTTCCTCTGAAAGTACCTTAAAGTGTTTACCAATGTTGTCCCARTCTTAACCCCAAATCCCCCCTCCATTTGCCTGATCTTCATTCAGCCCCAGTCTCCACAGTTTCTGGAGGGCACTGGCCAAAGTAAAATCTGTATAAAAGCTGTATTTGCTGTGCTAATGATCACTGTTGGTCCCAAGCAGCCTTTCCAGACTCTCTGCCTTTACCAGCTGAACACAGACCACAYCCTGCACAGGTATCCCAAATTTGGAAGTTTATTTATAAAATGACTCATACAGGGGCACACAGTCCTGAAAGACTTCAGCCTGACAGGGCCAAATCACTGGGCAGGGCACAGTGAGACTGCTGAGGGTGCCTGGAGCCATTGCCAGGGGCTGGTTTGTGGATGCAGAGCCCCTTTCTGTGCTGCTTTAGGGACAAGCTCATGTTCTTACATTGCTGAGTATATGCCAATGAATGCCACCATGCTATGTACAGACYTTGATAAGAACTTTTCCCCTAAATTATATGGAAGAGATGAAGATGGCTTGGCAAAACAATGTGACCTGGGAAAGGATTCCCCGAGARCTCGGGAGCAGCTCCAGTGAGGACACTCAGTGAATTATGCAAAGGGCTGCCCCCATTTCTCTGTTCTCTCCTTCCAGGTGAACTAAATTCCATAGAGTGGGATAGTAGGACAAGAATTTCTCCCCTTTGGTGCCATATTTAGATCATTCCTGCCAGCCACGGTGGGAGGAAGAGCCCAACAGTTCCCAGCAAACACACGATGATGAACATCCAGAGGAAGATCCTGTCGATGACCATYGCAACGTACTTCCAGTCTTCCTTCACCTGGGACACAGAGGGGAGAGGCCAATTAGTAACATCTACTGATTGAAATGTATGAAAACTCTCAGAGATTTACTCCAAAGTAGGATATTTTCATGTAATTCCAGAGATAGGAGGGGGAGGTCTTGCCCACACTTGGTGGTCCTATAAAATGGCAAAGGTTTATTCCATCAATCACCTTAGAGACTCCCAGACTGCAGGGATGTGCATGTGAAGCCACAAATCCCTCTGGATAACACACCCCTGTGGATAATTAAGGTCATCTGCACACTCACTCTCCCATTTTCCATCAGCAGYAGCTGTGACAGGGTGTGTAAATGAGGCTGTGATCCAAGGTGGGGCAGTTTCCCCATGCTCATAAAATGATTTGTTTATAGATTAACAAAGCCGAACTTTCTGTGAAGGGATTTAAAGCTTTGGGTGAATAAGCAGTGAAAATGAACCAGCAAATAAAAGTACCCTCACCCTCCTTTCCCCCATYTTTGCCTTGCTGTGGGAGGATTTTCCAGCAATTCCTCTCTGGGGAGGTCTAGTACCATGAGGCAGAAATGGGAAATGACTGCTTCTAAGAAACTAAGAAACCATATCCATGTGAACATTGCTGTTATTAATTTCTTTCCCAGAAAGAGACCTGGTCAGATGGTAAAGCTCTGATATGACTGTACCCATTATGATTTCCTTCAATTTCCCACTTGGTGATTAATAGACCAGGGTGAAATTTGGCACACTGCCTTKGGGGAAAACATCTCAGCAGGAGCCTGCCCAAACCTCTCCAGTGGCTGTGAGTGGTGAAAGGAGAAAGGGACAGCAAAKCTGTCAAAAATGCATTTTGGTAAAGGAAGCAATCCAGGTATGAGKGAGATGCCATTTGCAGCAGAGGAGGTTTCCACAGGTACAGTGGTGCTGCTGAGCTCCTTGGCTCAGTGAGCAGCTTTGTGAGCTGGGAAATGAGGCATGCACTGGAGACCCTATTATATTTTCTCTGAACAAAGCGTTTTCAATTTCAGGAACACCTGAACGTTGTCAAAAGCATAAGAATGGGTTCAGTGTTTTCATTTATTGGATAGATTTATTCATTTTGAGAGCATCATTGAGTTAAGACAGCCTTTACTATTGAATAACTGAGGAAACAACCAGGTTCATC
>CADDXX010000061.1:2162553-2283295 GCA_902810485.1 Alauda arvensis
AGAGATAAAAATACAGTTCATTTGTTTTTATACTTCAAATACACAAAGAAAAACTGAAATGTGCTTCAAAGCCATTCATGAATGGAAAAACAAATCGATGCAGAATATTAGAGAATTAATTTAGAAGTGATTTGGTGGTGCCTGAAGAGCCTTTACAAGCTCAGATAAGGAACAGCCTGGTTTCTTGGCAAAGAGGAGGCTTTGTCACTTCACTATGAACTCACATTCCTCTGTTATACATATGTTATGTCACATCCAGTAGAAACTATTTGCAGAGTCTTGGAAYTTATCTCATCAAGCTTGAAAATTCAACAGCATATTAATTTCCCTGTGGAATATTAATTTGGTTTCAGATTCCTTATGAATGTTGACAACTACATTTAGTCTCTAGGCCAAACCAGCTGAATTTACTGATTTAATTTGGGTCTCTAGAGTGGGTAAATGGAATGTTTYTTACAATAATGAGCCAAGATATGAGAGTAACCTCTCAACAAAGGGTTAGGTTTCCTTAAAGATATAAATCTGAAATCAACTGAAATTGTTCCATTTCTGTACATAGCCCAAGATGAAAACAGAAGGGGTATTTGTACAATCTTTCCTAAAGGAGTCCATCCCRAAGAGAAATACCATATTTCTGCCAGAGCATGTGATAAGCAGTAATTAGCTCACACTAAACAGCCTGAAGACCGAAAAAGGTCAGAGTGGCCTCTCACTCTCTTCCACCAAGGTTTCTTTTGCACATTCTCTTGCTCTCAGAGAMCCAGAATCAAGTGCAGCTATGTTAAACTCCCTCTAAACTACACATATATATGTGTAAAATATGAGATAAACTCCTTGTTAGCATCACCATGGCTAATCCCTCTCATTTCCAGCTGAGATGCCCATGAGGAGAAGCCCTGGCTGGGAATGCAGCTGGTGAAATGCTGTGCAGAGGAGCCTCACCTTGGAGTCCCAGCACCCTGAAGGTTTT
Source organism: Alauda arvensis (assembly GCA_902810485.1). NCBI lineage: Eukaryota > Metazoa > Chordata > Aves > Passeriformes > Alaudidae > Alauda > Alauda arvensis. Next base: position 2,163,524 of record CADDXX010000061.1, read on the forward strand.
GCCTTGCATTTTCCCTGCAATCCCTACAAAATGTGAAACCTGATGAAGATATTGACTGCAGCTCCAGTTTGGTAGGAAGTTAGGTGGAAGAGAGAAATGCATCTCAGGGCAGAAAGCATTTTGCATAAGAACATTTTGCATAAGAACAAAGGGAAGTATAGCAGTGAAGATATATGGAATTAATGGAAACCCACTAATGTCTGGTGAGTAGCTTCCATCCATGTTTAATTCATGGATAAAGTAACTAATAAAAAATGCATGATRGACTCATGACAACCAACAGATAATTGCATGATTATTAATGCTAAGTGTGGATCAAGGGAGTGAAGTAGCTTGGATGTGGGGAGCTGGGGCAGGAGAGCTCCCTGTGTCAGCAGGTCCCTGCACAGTCAGATTTGCTACTGCAATGTGGGCAGGACTGAAAGACTCTCACTGCCCAGAAGAGGTTGAGAAGGACATTCTGGAGCAGCTGCTGTGGCCAGGAGATCAGACCCTGAGCCCCTCTAGAGGCTCAAGTGACAGCAACAATGAACTACAACAAGAGGGCAGATGGGCAGGGTGTGTGAGGGGCAGGAGCCAAAGGCTGCCCAGCTCAGTGTCTGAGTGTCCTGGACATCTGGGGGATGACTCCAGCATGAAACCCCAAAATTTCCAGAGACTAAAGGATACCAAGGTCTCCTGGAGTCTCCCTCATCCCTGGAAGTGTTCAAGGCAAGGCTGCTCAGGGCTTTGAGCACCATGATCAGTGGAAAGTGGCCCTACCCATGACTGGGGGTGGCATGAGATCATGTTTAAGATCTTTTTCATCCCAAACCATTCTGTCCTTCTGTGATTCCTTATTTCCAGGAGCCAAGGCAGAGGAAGCAGAGGTGACACATCAGGTTCTTCTGTGCCAGTAGCCCCAGCAAGAGCTACATTTGATGCACAAATGTTGTGTGGTGATTTGTGCCACCTCATTTCCTTTGGCACCATGGTCCACCACAACAACCACCAGAAGCTGCAAAAATAATAATCCTTGCCATTGTCATGATTAAACAATGACAATGACAAGGACATTATTATTTTTTTTCCTAGTGGAAGCTGTGAACACCTTTCTTGGCTGCCAAGTGAGGCCCACACCATGCAATCCTCATGCTCAGAGTGTGTCCCTGGAGGGCAGGAAGGTCCAAGTGCCTCTGAATGAGTCATTTCCATTGGGCTCATCTCCGAAAAGGTGCTCAGTGAGGATGCAGTGATTTCCAAGAGCTTTGCAATCACTTCACACCACCGAGGATGAGGAATGAGCTAATGGGAMAGATAACAGCCCCTGTAGTCTCCAAAGCTCACAGTCCCCTGGGCAGATTCCAGCTTCAGCCATTTATTTTGCTTCAGAAGCAAAATCCTATCAAGCTAGAACCAGACAAGTGTTCATTAAAACCGAGCCTGGCTGCTGCTGGCAGGGTTTTCTCTGAGTGTCAGCCACATGCACAGATGCTTTTCTTTGATGCCTGCAGCAAGTGTTTACTCTGGAGCCTGTGCTGGGGTGGGGGACTGGGATATCTGGCATCCTGGGGGACTGGAGAGCTGTGCTGGAGGCTCCAGGGAGAAAACAGCCTTGGCACTTGGGCTGCACTTCTAAGAATATCAACAGGCTCCAAAGGAAAAGAAAGAAAACCACAAGCTGCTGCCTAGAAAGTGTCCATACAAGGGACAGATTCCAAGCATCTGTGATGAGGAACAAACACCTATTTAGAAATGATTCCAGAAGGGTATTTAGCTGACCTGAAACCTCTGYAGACGCACAAGCCTGACATGTTTCAGCATATTTTCCTTATTTTAGCTCATCCTCAGTAATTGGCTTTTCCAGATGATGGTGATGAATTAGGGGAGAGCTTCTGGGTGAAATGAAATTGAAGAGGACTCAAAAGCYCAAACCCAGCTTAATTGTGCACCTGACATGTGAAGAGAAAACAATACCTGGCATCCCCCAACCAAACTGGCTGCCCAGAGGAAGGGTCATKAGGAGAGCCAAGCCCTTGTGGTGAATGTCAGTCGTGTCATTTAAGGCATGTTATAGAATCTACAAGAACTCCAACCACAGAGAACAAAACAAAGTGGAATAATTGCAGGAAACATTTTTAACCTCATGAACAGAGAAAATTCACAAGGATGGGTTCTCCTTCTGGTCACAACTCACTTGTTGTAAAGGACAATGTCTGGCCTCCAGATGAGCTCTGAGGGGATTCGGATGGATGTGACATTTTCATATTCCTGGGGGTCCCAGCGCAGCTTGTAGTCGTGCCACTCCTGCCAAAAACGTGGTAATTACAAAGGTGCAAGAGTTCAGCAGGAAAAATGAAAAGAAACACAGAAAAACACATATTTGGGGGCACCCACCTGCTTCACCCACACATTCGTGGTCATCATTTGGTTCTTCTCATCCTGAAATGCAAGATCACATATTGGTTACAGGGGCAGATTAAGAGGCCCAAAGAACCCTCTTAATTTCCCTTAATTGTATTTCATTTATGTAATTACAAATCACCTCTGCAACAAATGCAAGTTCCGACTTGGAAATAAAAAGCAGATGTTGCTGTCATTTGACACGGGACAGGGCACAGCTGTCTGATAGCACTGAACAGCTGAGCCTGCACCTCAGCAATCCTGTGAGCAGATGGACTGGAATTTATTGGGATTTTACTCAGTGCTGATGGGTTCAGCCTGGGATGATGATAGCAGGTAGAGGAAAAAGCTCCCCAGCCTGCCTTTGACCTGAGCACTGAAGGAAGGGAGTGATGGATGTAAAACCCCTTGCTCACACACGTGTGGTGGATTCCAGTGCTCAGCTTCATCTGCAAGGCTGTTCTCCTGTGAAACATTATCCATGGATGCAGTTCTGGAAACAAGAAGCTCAGCAGCATTTCTCCTTCTACCAAATACATGAGCTTGTGGCACTATGGGTTGGGTTTTCTGAATAAACCCAATAAACCCCAGCTGCTCTGCTGACATGGAATTCTTGGGCAGCCTGCTGTATTACCAGCAATGGGTAGAGTTTTCCTGACTCTCTGCACAAATAGTATGGAAAGGTAGGACTGTATATACATATTTATATTAAYATCAGGCATTTCTAATGCTGGCAGCACTGCAGCAGAGTTAATTACTGTTTGCTGCTTGTCTTTTGTGCCCTCTGTGAGTAWCTCAGATGAATTACGTGGGGCAGAGCCCAGTGCTGGTCTGACTGAAGTGTCCCACCAGAGCTCAGGGTTTATTTCTGTGGGGTTTTTTTATCTCTTGCCTTGGTTGGCATCAAACCCAGCTGAGCTGGCAGGGCTCAGCTGACAGCAAACTGCTCATCATTAACCTTGCTCTTGTGGCAGTTCAGGACTGATTGTGAACATTAAAACCCAGGAAGTCTGGAGGGAGCTCTGCCTCCTCCTCCTCCTCCCTCAGCCTCCTCATTGCTGCTGTGGCATCAGATGTAAAACCTGAGCAGAGATTCTCTCCTCTGGGGTCAGGGACCAGAAGCACATGGAGAAAGGAGGAATGCAAAAACACTCCAGTGAGAAACAAAGGGAGACAGAATATCCAGCTGCTTCTTTGGGGCTGATGGGAGATGAAGAATTCCATGACCTGGACCACTCCTTGAGAACTTGCTTCTCTTACCACTTCGCAATTCAAGCACATGAGGGTCCCCACCACAGCCCCTGTGGGCACACTGGGCATCCTGGTGTAGCAGGTCCTGCCTTTTCCTGGAATTCTCCTCCCTGGAACCACCCTTGGTGGAAGTTCCTGCCCATCACCACACCATCCTCCTGAGCCGAGTGAAGCACRCCTCCAGCCCCATGGGATTCTCTAGGAAGGGTTTGCAATGTGCCAATGACCAAGTTCCTCCTCAGCTGGCACAGCTGGATGCTCCAGAGGGCAGTGGTGACTCCCCAGCTGTGGGGGTGTGGMACTACCTGGCCCCTTCTCTCAAGGTGAGCACAGCACGTGAGGTCCTGCAGATGCACAGGCAGAGGACTCCAAGTGTGTCTGCTCCTGGACACATATTTGATCTCTCCCCTCTTATTTCTGGTCTCAGAAAACCCTCAGCAATCCAGGGTGAGGTAAGGACATGCAGGAATGTAGAGTTCCCCATTGATTTCTGTCCCCCTGCTTTTGTCAGCAGGAGCTGGGGTTTGAATACAGCTCTGATTTCCCTTTCAGACTCCTTGTCGTTGGGAGCTGTGCATTGTGTACAGCAACTGCAGCAGGGTTTGCATCAAAACTCTCACTGCTGGGAAGGGGAGAGGAGCTGAAGAGCCACGGTGGTGGCAGGAGTGTCAYCAGGCACAGACTGGGGCAGGAGGGGTGAAAGCTCTCCTGCAGCCATGCCCACAGGTCCCAGCACAGCTCTGCCTGAGAGCTGCACTTCTAACCACTGACATGGTTTTAAGAAGATTAATTTTTCCTAAGTAAACTGGGAAAGCACTGAGGAGCAGGTGTATTGATCCCCMCTCTTCCACGATTCAGCAGCTGCATAATGGAAAGTCTCTCTCATGCCTCCACAGTCACTAATGTCTCATCTTTAGTCTTATCAATTATTCAGATGAGAACCATGCAACTTCAATATCAGCAACTGCAAAAAGCCCTGGATCCCTCAGGCTGACATAAGAGTGAGAAGGGAGTGGGAGACTATTGCAGAGCTGGAAGTGGATGGTTTCTGCATGACATGAGACTCTTCAGCAACTGGTGTCTTTGATTCCCTACCTCCTGAACCATCTCAGCTGTTTCCTTTTCATCCCAAAAATCTGATTTCAAAATATAAAACTCTGTGGAGAGTCATCTGTTACAACTGTCCCTCACCAGGAATGTCTTCAGGTTGCATTACTCTTTCCATTATCACAGAAATCACAGAATGGTTTGCATTGGAAGAGSCTTTAAAGCTCRTCCAGTTCCAACCCTCTCYAACACCTTCCACTATCCCAGGCTGATCAAAGCCTCACACAGCCTGGCTCAGGGCTGGGGCATTATCCCCCCTTTCATTCTGCCACATGAACACAGTAAAGGGACAAGGAGTCTCCTCTTCTGAAAAATAAAGGGGTTGGACAAGACAGCCTTTAAAGGTYCCTTCCAACCCAAACTCTTCTGTGAAAGCCAGCCCAATCCCTGCTCAAGRAGTGTGCAGCTGCACAGACTGTGTCCTGGGAAGTGCCATGAGCAAATAGGGACAGGAAGGAGAAAAATGCAGGAGCAAGATCTGCACAAGCTCTAAAGCCYGTGAGTGTGTCTGGCATCTGCAGGCCTGCAGGGACCTCCTTTGTCCAGCACTTGACCCCAGCACACTGTGCCAGAATAATCCCATAAATACTGTTCCAGTGCACGTCAGGCTGTGTGCAGACCACTCTGTTTGGTACAGGGCATTKACAGTTTGCACATCTGTGATTTCTATCTGAGCCAACACTCAGAAAGAATTTGCTTGTTAATATCTGCCAGATTAGCTAAAAACCCTCAAAACTTTATTTTGCAGAAACCACTTCAGGCAATCTCTTCCCAAGGTGTGCAAAGCACTGTCYCTATTAGCTTGTGCAAATTAGTGTTAATGATCATGGCTCAAATTCCAAATTACGTGTTTGATTTATTCTTTTGCCAGAATTCTCTGGCGTTTATGCCAGCAGCTCCACTGCCCTGCTGTGATCAGTCCCATGGGTTTTGATAGGGAATTTGGGATTTTGCCTGTAGTAAATGAGGAGTAAAGGATCCAAACTGATGACCAGCTACTCACACGAGTCACCCCACGTTCCACCAGCTCTGTCTGCATGATCACTCTTCTCTGCTGAGGGCAGAGCCTTCCCAACCCCACCCTGGATCAGCCAGTAAAGCCCACATGCCCCAGGAGGCTCTCCCTGGGCCCCAGGCTGGCTAATTTTGGGCTCAGTAGCACGGAGGGGCTGCACTCACCACGTCGATGAGCTGGGCTATGGACAGCCCGAAGCGCACCAGGACCACGTCCGAGATGTTGGCCACGGGACGGGACCACTTGTTATAACCAGAGAAGAGTTTCTTCAGGAGCCTCTCCTCGGCGTGGGCTCGGGTCTCCACGTGGCCAAAGGCTGTGGGGAAGGAATGAAACACCTGCAGGTGCAAGGGCTGGCACAGCTGGAGCCTTTTGCAGAGGGAAACTCCAGCAAAGCACAGCCATGGGCGCTGGGGGACACGCAGGAGGGGGAGGTTACTCAGCTGGTTTGTGTCCCCTCTATCCCTGRAATTGCCAGGTATTCCTCACTTGATTCACACACTGTTACAGAGCAGGATTGGTCTGAAGAAAGTGGGGGCACCAGTAATACCATTTATAAAACACTACATGAGCCATTCTTCCCTGATTCTGGTCTAATTTTTATGGTCACTCCGTGGAGAGTTTCTAGCACTGGTGTCTGCAAGCAGGGAAGAAGGATGCTAGAAGGGCAAGCCAAAAAGGCAAAAGCAGCCTCCTTTTGGGAGATAGGCATTTTGGATCAGATTTGCACATTAAAAAATCGGCATTGCAATTATCAGGAAAAAAAGGGCAGATTGAAATTCAGCTCTTTAACGTGCTTAGTGGCTATTTCACAAAAACAATGGGAGAAGGAAGAGGATGGTGGAGAGCACAAGTTGGACAAAGAGATCCCAGCTTTGCTCAGGCATAACTTTAAAAGTTGGAGGCTGCAAGGAGCAGCCCTGACCCCACACGCAGGCTCCAGGAGCTGTGAGAGGTGCCCGGTGGTTGTTAAAAATCACCACGTTTCATGCAGGGGCTGTCGGAAGAGCTGCACTCCCGTGCCGGCTGTACCAGACAGAAGGGAGAGGGAGCCGGGGGCTCTCCCCACGTCCCTCGTGGAATATGGCTCCTACTTAGTCTTTAGCTGCCCTGGATTATACAAAGGGAAGCATTAGCCGAGCGCTGGCTGTGCTCTCCCCAGCCGCAGCTGTAGCCCCGAGACACATTAACACACTTCACCCRGGGAAGAAAAGCCCAGGCGAGGAGCAGGATGCTGAGCCCCAGTCTGGATTCTCCCTCCTGTCCCCTTCCCACCGCGACTTTAACCCTTTCTCCATCAAATCAGACAAGGAGCAGAAAATAAAGAAAGGCAAAGCGCTGCTCAGCAGGGGCTGGTGCTCAGGGGACCAGAAATGATGGGACAGRAGGGTGGAGGGSTCAGGGGAATTCCTGTTGAAGGGCTGGCCTCTGCGGTGTGTCTTCGAGAGGGACAAGGGAGGAAAGAGCTAAAGAAGGGGCTGAGGATCTTTCTCAAACTTACCGGGGAAAATGCTGGCAAACAGCAGGAGGAAGAGGTTTCCTTTAGGCACGAGAAATCCCATGGTGGAGCAGAGCTTTAGTGTGCAGAGTCTCCCGTCAKGGCAACTTTTCCGCTCCGAGTCTCTGGATCCTCCAGGTTCATTCCCCTGAACTCCCTTCGTTCCCCCTCCCTCTGGGAAGGGATAGCAGCTGCTGCTTTGGTTGTTTGTTTGTTTTTTTTTTTATTCTTCTCTGATTTCAGCGATCTCCAGCTCTTCTCCTCGCAGGATGCTCTTTCCTGGGACGCTGCTGTTCGTTTGCTCACGAGTGATGTGCGAGGGCTGCGGAGCGCTCCCGTGAGAGCCTGGGGATGCTCCCCGGGCTCTCCTGCTGCTCCTCTCCCCTCTCCTGCGGGGCGCTTGGCTGCTGCTTTATCTGCTGCTGCTGCTGCTGCTGCTGCTTTCAGCCTTCCCCAGCCCTTGGGGCAGCCTCTGCTCGGGTTTTGCTGCTGATGGGCCACCGCTGGTGCCTCTGGAGCGGAGAGCGCAGCGTGTTTGTATATTTAATGTAGCCAGACCTGCCCGCCTCCCGCTCAGCAGCAGCAGGAGGAGGAGGAGGAGAGAATCCCCCAGCAAACAGGCTGCAGGGAGGAAAACTTTTGCCGGAGAAATAAAGAGAGGGAGATCAGGAGCCCAGCTGCAGCCAGAGGTGGATATGGGGCCAGCTGGGATCTTTATAGCACCGGAAGCCCAAACAGTTCTTAATTAACGAAAGCTGTCTCTTTAATCTCGTCCAACTGCTTTTCGAAATCACTCCAGTGTAATTAGASTGAGATATTTCTGGCTCGGGCACGTATCTTTGCTGTCAATAATTACTCGGGTGATGAACCTGCCCAGGAGAACAGGGCTCTGCTGGGCTCGGTGCTGTACAAACACGTAGTACAAACACAAATATTAGTGTCTGCCCACAGGCAATATTGCAAGAGACCAAGACGAGGTCACTTGAATTTATCTGTATGCTTGAATGTAACTTAAATACATCGCAAAAAACTCTGTTGAAGTCTTGCAAATTTGGTGGAGGGAAGGATAACTCCTTGTGTTAGCAAGGAATTATCCCCTCAGCCCTTCATCTCACATCCCTGATTCCTTGCATGGAGTGGAGCTCTCCCCATTTCATTTCAAAACTAGCTTTGATATTAACACAATTACTTCCACACGGATAGCAAATGGATTTAATTTTCAGGCAGGGGTAATGTTGCCAGCTGCAAAATTAATCAGAGTCGGTTCTAATAATATTAGCTACATATTTTATGTATAATAATTTCCCTATTCCCAAAGCATCTCAAATATCTTCCAATATAATAGATTGCTCACTGCAAATGGGGAGGATTAAAGTCACAAGAGAAATTAGGTCTGWAGTGAGATTATAAATAACATCACTGTAGTACCAAACTCGACTTGTCTTGTTTTTCTTATCTCATCTCTTCCTCAACAATTGTCAGCCTTTCCAGTGACAAACCACTCCGTATTTTTCATGGACTCCTGTACAGTTGCCTGCTTTGCTGTTGGAGTCCTGACCCTCACAGCAGCACCTGAGCACCTGTGATATGCTATAAAAACCTGTAATGCTCATTCCAGGGAACCATCCAGCATTAATTTAATAAGCAGCAGATGTGAGATGAATTTAACTCGGAGCTGGAGTGTGGGATACATCCATGGTCCTGTGCAGCTCTGAGCACCTCCAGCAGGAGGGGAGCAGAGGGGCAATCACCCCTCACCAGGGTCAAACCAGCATCACCCTGTCACCTACTGCAGCCACACATTCCCCAAAAACAAGTACAAAATAACTCCTGGCATTTCTTTAAACACCTTTTCTCTGYGGAATCTGAAGTCTGCAGGTTCTTGTACTCCTGGTTGTGTCCAGCCCTGCTCAGTTCTGACCCAGCAGTATTAAATGAGGGAATCCTGAGTTTCTGCCCACCCACATCCAGCCACGAGCACCAAACACAGCCAACAAACAGTGGGGAATAAGATTTCCAAAGGCCATTTCTCAGCGAGGCTGGTGCTCTGCACAGGTCACACACTGAGCAGCCAAACCCAAGGGATGCAAGATCAACTATTCCCTCCTGAAAACCATGGCCATAAATAATCCAGGTATCCTTGRCTACAGGCCCCCTGTGCAGAGCTGATTCAAATCCCATGGACAAACCCCATCCATCTTCACCTTGCCTGGCTTTCCRTGCTGGTGAGCAAACACTGCCTTTAGATTAACCCTATAAATTATTTTGATTAAAAAAGGATTTCCTTCCTTTGGAAATTAATCGTRAATCACTATTTCCCATGAGTGAAACGTTTATCCCTCACCTCGCTGGCCATGTGGGGAATGAGCATATTTTACAGTGGGTTCTGTGCCTTGAAGTGACCTTGTTAAATCTCACTGCCAGTTTCTTTCTGCACCATTGGGCCATAACAAAATTCCCATCAGCTCCTGTGTGTGTTTGGAAGGTGATGATTTCCACTGGTACATGTGCAAGGGACTCTGACTGGAACAAAAGATGCCATTTAAAGGTCTTAATGATTTTTTTATTGTGGTAGAAAGCTGCAACTCCAGCCTGATTTGCAGGGACCCAGCTCTGAGTCTCCTCACTATTATTATCTTCCTTTGTCCGAGAAGGACGTGGATGATTTGGGTGATCCAGATGTTCACAAAAGCTGATTCAAACATCCCAGCTATTGAAGATTCTGGACTGAACAAAGCAGAAACAAGGCAGTGTTTCTTCAAGGTTTCCAGTGAAATCTCAGACTTGTCCTTGGAAAAAGGGCAAGCCAGYAACAAGCTTAGTTTTGAGCCATTTAGTGGAATTCTGTGATTTTGCAGGGATTTGGTGGGTCTTGACTGTGCCTTCTTGCACTCTGCTCTCCTGAAAATCTCTTGTAGACTTTAACCCTTTCTCAAATGCTTTTAAYTCCATAAAAGACGCTGGCAGAAGTGGATTGAAGGTCCCTGAGGGGTGGGTGCCTGCACATAAACTGTGCCTAAGCCCCCTCTCCTGCCATCACTCATTCMATATTGAAAAAACTCCGCTGCTCAAGGAGGCAGAAGCAGCTGCACWGCCAGGGACTGCACATTTCCTTTGAATTTGCTCTCTCTCCATGATCTTGTCTTGGATGTCACAGCCAGCCCTCCAGGGCAAGCCCTTGACCTCTGTTTAYTTTATAAAATGTCATCTGGATGTTTAAATCGACAAGAGGGAGGCATTCTAATGATAATATCTCCTTACCCACTGCCCATTTGGCACAGGGGACAGMGTGGGTTAATGGAATGTTTGAGAAACACCAGCTTTGCATCCAAAGGGGATTTTTTCCTTTCTCTCTCCATTCCTGTGATAAAGATTTCCCTCTCCTGTCCCTAACTGCTTTGTCACCAACAGAGGCTTCAGGTGGAGCAAAAGCAGAAGGCAGAAAACCAACAGTGAAAGGGGAGAGATCTCCTTTCAGTGAAATGTGCACTGAAATGAGCAGAGCAGAGGGATGTGCAGGGCTGTTTCTGAGCTCCATCTGCCTCTGGGGAAACCTGCAAGGTACTGCTGGCCTCTCAAGAGTGACTCTGATTTATTCATATTCATTTCTGCTTGTTTCTGAAGTGACAGAAGGCTTTGAAAGACATTTTTAACTAAATCAAAGATTTTTTTTTTTTACTGTGTAAGGGGCTTCTGGCCATGCAGGGGAGCTGAGACACCTGCATGGGAGTGAGAGCAACAGTAAAACAACAGTGTAGGAATGTAAAAGGATTCAAATCTTAATGAGCACACAGAGAGGAGAGAGAGATGCTGCCTGTAAAAGTAGAAATTATTGCTTCCAAAGCACCAGATATAATTATGGAGCCCAGGCTTTTCCAAGGCTTCTCCTCTTCTTGGAAGCTGGCTACGGAGTGGATGTGTTTCAGCCACAGAAATTCAAAATTCTACCATATCCTCTTATCATTTCCTGGAGCACCCTCATGGCACTGACCAGGCCCTGCAGACACAGGCAGTGCCATGGCTTTGCTAAACCTCCCCACAGTGAGAGCCCAGCCATGCCAACACCTCTGAGATGCTCCAAAGCTGCATCTCTCACRGGATTCCCCTCCAGAGCAGGGTCCYTCTGCAGGKGCACACAGTGAGCAGACACCTGGCAGCTCAGCCCTGGGTACCTGGGACACCACAGGCACACATTGTSCAGCCAGGGTGATGCCTTAGGATTTCAGCTTTTGTGTTTTTCAGATSCTGTACCTCTGTAGTGGATAACTCTAAAGTTACTGCATTCCCATTTTATTCAGACAAATTCCTCTCTGGGCCTGAAACTCAAGGACACCCTACTGTCTCAGGTTCTGAAAAGTGTAAAAAAAACTTACAAAAAGTAAGTTGGAGGGGGAGCAAACTGGGGGATGTGGCTTCATTACCKGGAGCTGTAATTGGAGGATGAGCCCCTGATTTGTAAATGGACCAAACTTATAATTGTGTTGAAAAACTTGTGACCATCCTCCATCCTGGGTGTAGCCCCTCTTGGAGGCTTCTGACTGCCCAAGGGGTGCCTATTGAAGGCCTTTAATAAATACCTGGTCTTACTCTCTTAATCCTGCCTAGCCTCTGTTCTAGGGAGCCACTCCAAGGCATCGAGGCTGCTGAGCCAGGGCAGCTCCATCCACGAGGAGATGCTCAGTGGGGCTTGGAGCAGAGACATGCACCCTGCACAGCAGGGCAGTGTGGCTAATGCAGCATCTCCCCCTCCTCTCTGTGTGCTCATTAGGATCTGAGCCCCAGCACAAGAGCCCTGATGCATTAAACTTCTGTGTTGYCTTGGAATCCTCATGCATTGCCAGGCTCAGAGCTAAGGGAGCTCAGAACCTTGCAGGATTAACTCCAGAACGAAGCTCTGGGGAGAATCCAGTTGTATTTACCTCTGAACAGCCTGTGCTGATGAGAGCAGAGGGAATTCTCTCATTCCTGCTGTCTCCAGACTTGTTCCCACCTCTGTCCTGCACAGCAACACATTGATTCTCTTTTCCCCTGACCAATGACTCATCATGCCAACAAAACACAATAATCCACACATTCCTTCCTCTCTGGATTTCTCTTCTTCCTGTTGTTCACTCAGGCATATCCTGGGAATTTCTGAATAAGGCTCTTTATTAATGAAGCAACAGGAGGATTTGTGGTTCTGGCTGTGCTTAAACAAAGCAACAAAACAAAGTGAGCCAAGCATTGAAAGAGGAAATGAAGCAAAGCAAAAAGTCATGGCCTCATTAAGACTTCCAGCTCTACAACTATTAAAGGGCTCATGTTACAGATCAGATGAACCTCTACATCTTATTTGTAAATGCCAGACTTCATTGTAAAGAGCCCATAAAGAGCAAGGAGGCAGCTTTCACTTCTCTTAAGATCCACCAAGATGGATTTTTAAATTAGAGAACTGAAGCATGTTTTCTCCAGACGAGTTTGTTCTCCAAGGATRGCTTTGGTTTCACTGCTCAGCTTTGTGGAGCTAAATTAGGCTCTTGTCCTTCCTCCCCAGAGGGCAAACACTGCCCAATTTACTCACTGTAGAAATCTGGAGTTGAGTGACTGACAAATCCTTTCCTCTCCCCAGTCAGCTCCAGCCACAGATCACAACTTCCCAGCCAGTGCAAACCTGTCTGAGGGTGCTGCAGGCTACAGGAAAGCCAGGGCTCATGAGAACAGGCTGTAATTACCTGGATGAGGTGACTGAGTGAGTCACAACCTCCCCTGAGCTCCTGGCCTGATGATGGGAGTGTCATAAACCTGGCTATGAAGGTCAGGTGCGGGACCTGCCCATCCATCTGGAGAGCAGGAGCTGGGAGCTTCTCCAGCCACCCCTGCTGGCATCAGTGGAGCTCAGSAGGTCCCTGATTTGAAGCTCTTGGTGCCACTGCACAGTCCTGACCTAGAACAATTCCCATGCCAAGCCTCAGCTCCCTGAACAGAGGCAATTTTAGCCAGGCATGGACAGAAGAGTGATCTGAGCCTGAAATACCTCAAGTGCCCTCACCAAGGCTGCTGTGAAGACAAAAATCTCCGAGCTTTTCCAGAGATAGACCCTACTCCAGGCTCTGTATTGATGACTTCAGCCTTCATTCCCATGCCCACATCAGAGTGAATGTGATCTGTGTCCTCAGTGCAAAAATCAGCAGTAAAAAAATGCAGCCAGTGGTAAAAACTTGGTCATAAATATTGTGCTTGGCACAAAGCTTTGGCCATAAATATTTCCTTGGTTAACCAATAGGAAATGATAGCTCTTAAATATCAATTACAGTTGAGTAGTAACTGGCTCACACTCTTTGGCACCAGGGTCCTGCCTTGCTTGTGTGGCAAATAAGGGCAGCTTTCCCACAGCTTTGGAAACAATCCTGAAACTCTGATTTCTGATTTCCAGAGTTCAACAGCATTTGTTTTCTTTCTGAATTTAGAAAGAGCTGGGATGAAAAAAAAACCCTCATGTTTAGACTTCCTTAAGCRCTGTCCAAAAGCTTCCTGCAGTAGATGTTGTAGTGGCAGTTCTTTTCCAGCTTTTTATTTCTCCATCAAWTTCTTTATTTACTGCATTCAGTCATATATAGCTCACAGACAGTCTTAGGATCTGAATCTTCAGAAGTGCTGCACAAACAGGAAAGGAAAGGTGGGATTTTAAAGWGAATTTTTGGAACTGCAAGTTGCTGAGATGCTGCCATCCTGTCTGGTAGTTTAGCTATGATCAAGCCAGTTGAGATACCTTTCATAGCTACTATAAAGTCTATGTTCAAAGTGGAAAAAAAAAAACCAATAAAGAGGATTCAGACATCATCTTTTCTGGCTGCAGACAAGCTGTGGCCACACTCCCCATACTGGTACATGCTGGGAGCTGCCTCTCCCCAGTGTGCACCTGGGAGAGGGGAGGGGGACCATCCAAGAGCTCCAGGAAAAGCTGCCCTAAGTCTGGATTAGGGCCAAAGATCCTTTCCCCCTTCACATCTCTTTTTGGGCAGCAGACGAGGAAGCCTTTGGATAACCAGGAAGGCAGAGCCTGATTTGTCTGCATCCTCCTCCCACATTCCTGGTACCTTCAGGCTCACATCTTCTCTCAGCTCATTAAGACACAGAGATTCCATTATTTTCCTGCTGACTGGCCCACACAAAAAGAAACATCAGCCATCTGGTACTCCCACAGTTYTGTGGATCACCAGAGTGTTGTTGATTAAGGAGGAAGTTTTTCCRAAAGGCACCCATTTCCCACTGATTTCCCAAAAAATACAGCATCTTTGTCTAAAATCACAGCTTCTTGTCCTGCACGCTAACAACACACTGGCCTTTCCTTCAGATGTATGTACAACACTTGTAACTGTGAATATTATTATACTGTTATTTACAGCACTGCTCACTGCTCAGTCAGAGTAGAGGAGCACAAACACTTGATTTCAAGTGCCTGGGTATCTTTGGAAATCTGGCCCATGCCCACCAAAGTATTGTCAGAAAACCACAGCAGTCTCCTGCTATTCAGGAACTCGGTTATTTTTTGCACTTTTCTACAAAAACAATTTATCATGATGTCTTTAGGCCTCATCCTGCCACTCTGAACATCCAAAAGTTCAGGGATATTTATACCTGGACTGCTTCTAATTTTGCCAAGCAAGATGATTGGGCTGGCATGGCTACAGCAACTCCCATCATGATGACTGCAGAGCTTGGAATTAGCATGRAGACACTCTGACATATTTTATTCCTGATTCTATTCTTCTTCTTTTGGCACAGACTGGTGTCCCATATGGCCCATTGTTGGACCCTGCACCAGCTGAAGGAAAAGAATCTTTGATTGACACTTGAAAATACCAAGTTGTTCCTTTGGGCTGGCTCAGGCTGAAAATGCTCTTGGCAAATGGGAACAGTCATGTCATTTTTATTTCACTGYTCAACAGGAAGAAGGCATTTTATACACTGAGCAATGCACATAAAAGTTTATTCTCTGAGGGGATGAAATGYTCCTCTTTTGATCTCCTGTAGCATGTTTCCAATTGGAAATGGATTTCAGATCACACATTCAGCTCTGAATGGGACTTGGAGGAGCAAAAACCCATTCCCAGCTCTGACCTCTGGGTTTAGAAATCAAATGGCTCCTTCCCCTTGGGGAACAAAACTCTTGTTCTGAGCAACCTCCTGCTCCACGGGTTCAGAACTCTTGTGTGGGATTGCTCACACCCAAACTACACCCAAAGAACAAAACCAACCACCTCCTTTCATCTGTGAGGATGGAAATGGAATCAAACAATACACAGTGACCTGGGGGTAGAAGTGTGGAAACATGGACACTGGGGTATTTCTTTCTGTAACACATCTCCAAAACCACAATGTGTCCCCACTTACTTTCCTTGACGTCCTCTGGACTATCCACACCATCAGGAGTCAAATTTATCTGCTCTTTCCGATTTTGCCATTATGGATTAGGAGAGAAATTAAAAGAGGACTCCCCAGACTATTTCACACAAAACCAGGTGTGGATAAATGAGCAGAAAACAACAAAACCCTCTCTGAGCAGCAAGGCTGGTGGTAATATTCTTTTYCTTGTGAACCTGATGAAAGCATTTTACTGCAGTCAGAGAGGAGCTGACTAATTTGTGGGTTGCAGCAGGAAGTTAAATTTGTGTAAAGGAAGAAAAGATGGAAAAATTATTCCCTCTGCCTATCCAGAAAGTGCTCATAATAGAATATTTGCAATCCTCAAATATTCTCAGTCATGATGCTGTTACTGGCAGGGGAATCCAGCCAGGTTCTTGGAACAGGACAGCACTGAAATCATTGATTATGTCCATTTTGTGGGATGAAAATTCGGGTGGATAAAGAGCTGTTCCTAAGTGGCAGCATTTGAGTTTGATCCTGTGGCTTAGGAYATGTATCACATACCACACAGCACGTGTCCTGCAACCCATAAATTCCTTGATCAATGGAGATTGTAAATGGAAATCAGACAGACAGCTCCACACAGCACAGAGTGAAAAATCAATCAGCTCTAATAGCAAACACAAAGGCTGTGCTGCAGGGCTGAAGAGCCATTTTGCTCCATGTATTCAAACACCTGCAGCAGAAGAGGCTCCTGTGAGGCACCTCTTTTCTGATGGAGAGAGATTTCTCATCTCAGTCCTTAATTTGAACACTCAAATCACTGAGCTGAGCCTTGCTTTGTTCAAGGAAGAAAGTGCTGACCACTTAACATAAAAGAGCCCCCACAAACATGAGTCATAGTCCAAAGAGCAGGAGTTTTTTATTTAAGATCATAGGAATAAACGTGTGTATGAAGTTCTTTGCAATCCTTACTACCCCCATCCTACAGAGACCATACACTTCCCYTCCTGACTAAGATTTTTGCAGCTATAAGAAGAGAAAAAAACAGAGGCTGTCAGGTATTTATTTCCCTTCAGTGACTGAAGCTGTTGGTGAGGCATCACAAGGCCTGTGGTGTAACCCCAGGACCTGAACCTCAGCCCTTCCCCTGGCATCAACATTCAGCCTCTGCCAATGACTCTGCTGCAGAATTCCAGGGGGGAAGCAAGCTGAGAAAGCCAAGCCTCTGGCCCCATCTCATCCTGGCCTGTTCTCCTCTGGAATATGCTGTTTTCTGCAAGTGTGGGAAACTTCCTAGATTTGAAAACCCACACAAACAGTAGTATTTTTTTACTGCTGGGTTTTGTGATTTTTTTTCCTCCTGTGAGTGAAGGCACTTTGGAATTCATGGAAGTGTTTCACTGAGGGATGCTTGCTTCAATGCACTGCCACTGTTTGCTATTCACAGAAGGAAAACACAAATGTKTAAGTTATGCAGGCAGAAATCAGTGAGGGTTCTGAGGGGGAATTCACTGGCAGTGGTTTGGAAGGCAGACAGTGGCTCCTCTCTGATGTGGCCAGTGCTCTGTAAGYTCCAGGGTTTATTAAAAATCCAGTCAGGTCCCACACAGAAGTGATGTTATTCTAATGCCCCAATCATTTCAGCAAGGTGCAAATTGCTGTGTTTTGAGGAATGACGTTGCCTGAGGCAAGCTGTGAGGAGCAGGGCAGGAGATGGGAGGTGAAAGASACGGCACAAGACAGTCAGAATATTTCCATCAGGATCTCAAAGGCAGCAGCCAAATCTCCAGTGAGAGACAGTCATTGCTAGGATACAGGGAAATGTGTCCAGAGTCAAAGCAACAACTGATGATAAGCAATTCCCCAAACGTTTGAGGGGATGGTTCACTCTAGTCAGCGCTTCAATTTCTTGGTGATTATCCAAGATGTAAACATCTTTACCCAAATAATCCAGCTGTCAGCCATGACAATCGATTAAATGGGMAAGTGGATGTCTGCAAAACGGCCCCTGCAAGGGTTTCTGTGTAGGTGGAATTSAGGGGGGTCAGCAGTGCTGGCAGAGCTCAGAGCCATGCACATCCTTTTCCTTTATMCACATTGTCCAGCTGCCAAGGCTCACTTTGCCCCTCAGATGCCACAAATTAGGGAATTTGAATTTAAATTTAAATTTATAGCCCATCTGCCATGAAGATGCAGAATGTTTGAGGCAGCCAAGGTCAGAGCTGGCCCTTGACTGGCTGTGAGCATCCCTGGCAGGGTGGATGAGGGCAGGACCCTTGGGAAGGTTGGGCTGACAGCACCTCCTGGGGAGCTGGGCTGTGCTGCCACCAAATCACCACCCACACATCAGACAGTGGCCACCATCCCTCCTGGGACACTCAGCTCCTGGGGAAATATGACGTTGTCCCAAACAGGGCAAGGATTCCCACAAGGATCCATGTTTTCAGGCTGTGCTCTGCACCCAAAAAGTGCCAGCCATGCTCTCCCCATGCTGGAAAGAAGCTGGATTTCCCTGCATTTCCCAGATTTGGCAGTGGCCCCGCACCTCGGGCAGCAGAGTCCCKGAATTTCCCACCTCCTTTCCCTGGATCCCTCCTGGCTGCGTGTGGCAATGCCAGGTGTGAGCAGAGCCCAGAGCTGCCCTTCAGGGGACCACAGAACCGACAACCAGAAAAGCCTGAACTAGTTAAACGCGCACAAGGGAGGCTTTGTAAGCCTAATTAGAGGTAATTAGAAGTCCTCCAAAGCCATTCACCGAAGCCCTGATGAATATTTATTACTCCATTATGGACTGCTCCCAGGTATTCTCCAAGTAGTTTTGGGGGAAGGCGGTGATGGAAGTACTTTTAAAGCAATTCTCTTCCAGAACTGCAGTGATCTGTGCRACTTGCATGTCTTTTACATACTTTTTAAAATATTACAGGGGAGCACAATGACTTTTCTCAGGATACGTATGAAAGGTGACCTAATAGACCTAATAGAAATCTGTTATTTTTTAGAAATCTGAAAATTTTTACGCATGAATAAAAGCCAGTAAACCCAACCCTCAGAAAGCTGGCTTGTGAATGCCTTTCCTTTAAAACTACAAATTGGTGGRCCATGAAACATCCTGTATTTTATATTATTTTAAATGTGGATTTGTCAATCTTATATTTGCAGCTGAAGTAAAAAAGGAAATCAGCAATTCACAGACAAATCAAACATGAAGACAAACCATTTTTACAACCTCATGGTTTTAAGCTTTTTCTTGAGATTTTCATTGAGCTGACACATTGGTTTGGAGAAAACGTGCTGTGCACAAGCAATTTGTCCCCCTCCCACACAGCTTCACTCATTGCCCCCAGTCCAGGCAGCACCTGCCCCATCTGCACTGAAAACCAGCAACCACAGCCCCACGTGAGAGAGAACAGAGGAGAGGGAGAGAAGTTGAGCAACCTGAGAAAGGCAGTCAAGATGGAAAGTTGCTGCAAGGCATGTGCTGTGCAGAGGCCTGAGGTGGGATTTCAGTGCTTTACTTTACTTTTTTGTGCTTTACTTTAAGTGGAATGGACGTGCTTTGGAAGCAAAGACCAGCTSTCAAAGTGGGAGTTTGTGCTCCTGGTCCAAACACCAGCAGGGGTCACACACAGGGCTCTGGCCATGCCCCAGCAATTCAAGCACTGGSAGTGATTGACCATCTCATGATTCAACTCAGTTCAAAATCATGGCACTTGCGTCTCTGAAAACACTCAGGGACCTTGAATATTCAGGATCCACGTAAAAACAACAACAACAAAAAAGAATTAACCATTGATCCCACACCACTGCACAGCCAGCATTCCAAGGAGATGAACTGAAGAGCTGATGCACACTCGTGGTTACACAACCCACAAATCAACCCCCCTCCCGACACACATCTCTGCAAGACACACAAGATAAATATAGAGGAGGCAGTATCTCACCTAATTAAGCYCTCACAAAGGTGAACTGCTGCAAGTTTAATTAGCCTGCCGATGTTCCTCCTGCAAGGGTGTTTAAATCAAAGTCAGCTTCATCTGGATCTAATTTGTGGTGCACAGGGATGAGGAGCAGKGAGCAGACTCTCACCTCTTGCTGGAAGCAGCACATCATCTCAGGCATGGGGGAAAYGAGGTGAATGGCATCACCAGGCCCCTCTGGGCAATGTGTTACATTTTCCTGTTGGAATTATTCATCTCTTATCTGGCTTCATGTCGTGCTTGTTTCTACTGAGACAGGCTCGAAAATCCAATTGCACAATTCACCACAGCAATCCTGGTTTAATGGGAAAATGCTCCTGTGAGGGGCACGGGGCCTTGGGTGACCCTTTCCCAGTGCACCCCAGCATGGGGATCCAGCTGGAGGTTGGTYAGCAGAGCTCCTGCTTTGCTTCCCCAGCGACTGAGCTTCTCTTCGTGGCATTTAAACAGAAGAKAAATCTGTGTTTTTAAAGAAAGGTRGGAAGGTGAGGCAGGGGAGAGGGGCTGTAAATAATCACTCCTGAGTGTCCATTTCACCTTGTGGCACAACCAGAGCTGTTTATCCAAGTCAGGGCTCTTCCCAACCATTTCCCCTACAGCAGTAGTTTGATGTGGGTGCCTCCCTCTGCAATGGGAGCCACTCCATAAATCATTACAAGTGCTACTTTTAATTAAATCTTGAAACCATCAGCTTTTCTAAGCTGAAGTGAAACTCCTACCCATTAGCTGAAGACTCTCCAGAGCTGGAGAGGAGTGATCAAAAGCAGATGGAGAAGGAATAAACACATGGCAACCATTACGATTTTCAAATTGGGTTCTTTACCAGCTGTGTCCAAAACTTTCTTCTCTCAGAAGCTTAAATCTTCCTTTGAGAATGGACCATTAACAGGGACCAAAATTTCTGGCAGCTTCTAGATGCTGCCCTACTCCCCTAAAAGGGAAAAGACCAGCACAGCCCACCAGCAGCCTGGCATGGTCACTGCAGTGGGGAGCCCTTGCTGGAAGAGCATTGCCTGCCTCTGAGATTCCTCCCCTGCCCACACAATTCCAGGGCAGTAAAAGCATGAGGAGTCTCAGAGAGGTTTCCAACCTTGCCCTGGGTTTGTCCCCTCTCTGCCCCTGCAGTACAACCCCTGTGCTGCTGCCTCTGGCACCAAGCTGCCTTTGCCTCTGTCACTGCTTGTCCCCACAAGGCTCCAGACAGAAAATGGGAAGCTCATCCAAGGACAAGGGGAGGTCAAACACCATCACCACACTTTCTGAGCCAAAAACTGCTCAACAGGAGATCCTCTGGTTCACAGTTAACAATGGTTTTCCTTGTGTAGAAAACCAGCACTTTGCTACTTATTCATATAAAGAGAGACAGTGGATTTAAATGGATGTAAATGGATCAACTTAAATATCCAGCAGTAAAACTCTGTAAAACTCATCTCTTCCCTCCCTTCTTTTTTTAGATTTAGAATCAAAAGGGAATCTTTAATTCTGTCTCTGTCTGAGCACGTCATCTGTCCAGGTCTGCCCACGTGCCATCTCTTATCCCAGAGTGTGTGAGAGCTGCTGGAAATGGTTTCCCATGGGTGATTGAAAATATTTTTCCTTGTGTAGAAAACCAGCACTTTGCTACTTATTCATATAAAGAGAGACAGTGGATTTAAATGGATGTAAATGGATCAACTTAAATATCCANATCCAGCAGTAAAACTCTGTAAAACTCATCTCTTCCCTCCCTTCTTTTTTTAGATTTAGAATCAAAAGGGAATCTTTAATTCTGTCTCTGTCTGAACACATCAGCTGTCCAGGTCTGCCCACGTGCCATCTCTTATCCCAGAGTGTGTGAGAGCTGCTGGAAATGGTTTCCCATGGGTGATTGAAAATATTTTTTCCAAAAGCAAATCTTGTGAGTCTGAGGCTGTCCTAGACACGAGAAGTTATAACAATGTTTGTCTCTAATAATTTAGAATAATCCACAGAGCTTTGATTGCACATCTTCCCAGCAGTATCAACAAACAATCAGTACTTTTGCTGAAACTTGTTTATGCTTCCCTTACTTCCAAATGAACAGAAGGTATAGCTTCCTAAAATAAAATCATAAAAAAGGGAGAAAACCAGAATATGTCAGTAGGAAGGGATGACATAGTGCCTGGAAGAGAACAATTAATAGCCTCTGAGAAGCTGAGTAAGAGCTACAAAATTCATTTGTACCCTAACAGGATTTTCTTTTGTARAGGAAAACATGAAATATAAATCAGCAATTGACATTTCTCCTTGGGGAAAAAGAGAGGRAAAGTGATGGATGACAGATGGCAGAGGAGTGACAGTACACTCTGCAGAGATGCTCAAATCATTTGTTGACAAGGAGAGTTTGAAAGCTTGAACGAAATGAGATATTTCTGCTCACGCATTTAGTCAGTGCTTAACTGGTTTTGTGATGAAGGCAGAAAATGCTATTTAAAGTTTCTGAAGATCTGGGAAAAAAAATAGCTCAGGGATGATCATTTTCTTTTAAAGTCCAAGTTGTGAAAATATGATAAAGCATTGGCAAAACATTTTCTTCAGGATAAGACTTGAAAGCCWGCACAAGAAATAGGTTAAATAAACATAACTTTACTGTCACAAGAAATTATAATTTTGCATTTTCCCTAAACATCTTTTTATTTTTGGGAACTCTTTAAAGCCTCACTTAAAACACCCATATATTTATATATACAGACATATATTTATATGTATGTAAAATATATTTATATACAAACATATATATAAATACATAGATAAGTAAATATAAACCCTCTGTGTATMATTTTATAGTTTTACATATTCTTTTTATAATTGTCAGTTGCTGGTCAATGAGGAAAAATGAGAGGAAAYTTCAAAAGGTACCAAATGGGATCAGGGACAAAGAAAGTGGAACCAAACTTCAAAGTCATGTCCAATTCTTCCAGAGGTTTCTCAGGAACTCCAGAAGCCAATACAATCCCTTGTTTTGTTAGTGTGGATCAGCTTTGCAAAGCCCAGTTTGTCAATAACAGATTTGGGTCATCCCAGACCAGAAGGAATCAATGCCATGAGGTTTTCCAGAGCTGTGCTAAATCTGGGTCTTGTACATCAGATGAGTGATTCCTATTTGGTGCTGGTTACATATTCCTGGCAAATGATGGATGGAGGTTGGCTCATCTGCTCCCTTCCTCATGACATTTAAAATTGCAAATGACCACCAAAAGACTCCAAAAAGAGCATTTTTCAGCTTTCAACAGAGACCATCAGCTCCCTCCACACAGCAGAGAAAAAAATCTTTTATCTAGGCACTTTTAAATRCAATGCTCAGACAGGACAGGGATGCTGGGATGTGCACAAGGACCCAGCCATGGGTGGTTTCTCACTTCACAGCCCTTTTGGCCAGCCCACCTGAATTTTGCAGCATGATACAAATTCAAAACCTAAAACTTAATAAATAATGGAAATAATTAGCAGAACTACTTGACAGCCCCAGCCTGGATAAACCCACATCCACACTTAGTCTGGAGGGGATTAAAGGTTTTGAGAAATGCAGGACCTTCCTCATAAGAAGGATCACCTCTGCCCAGGACCTGCTGCAGAAGAGTCTGAGGGCAACTCTCCACCTCTTAGAAGAGGAAGCAGGAGACAAGAAAGGCTTTAACGAGAAGGAATTCACTGAGTTTGTGCAAATTGTGAGGTCTGCTGCGTTAACAGGGTTAGCAAAGCTTTGTTGGCAYAGAGACACACTCATGGAGAGGAGATTTTTAGGGTTATTAGCTCCCATCCCTTGTTGGTTGGGATGAAGAGAAATGTGATTTCTGTGTGTTGCAGTTGTTGGCAAAGCCTGGGGCGTTTCAGAGAGAGGACCACCCTCGGATCTGAGCTGTTTGCTCAGGCTGAGAGGAGAGGATTCCTAATTCCTCCTCCTGCTCACTGGAGCACTTGGWTGTCTTCAGCAGAGGAACCCGAGGGTGGAGCAGCAGGGAGAGATAACCTTGCCCTGCAGGGATGGGCCATTCTGTGTGTTCATCAGCCATTCCCTGGCGTGCAAGGAGCTGCTCCCAGCCTTTCCTCGCCTCTCAGCCTGTTAGGAGGCAGGCAGCAGATCAAGCTCAGCTTCCCGATATAAACCTGACTCTATTATCTTCCTCTTCACTTCTCAGTTGAAAGACAAAACAAAGCAAAACAACGAAACAACAAACAACCAAAACCAAAACAACAACAAAAACAAAAATAGAAAGGAAAAGATTGGASAAGGGAAATGTCATGGGGAAGAACAGCTTTAAGGTCATGAAGCAAAGACAGGAAAAAGCTGCAGAGACAAASCCTAGCTCTGTGGATCTTCCATATTTCAAGTTCCTCATTGATAATACCTAGACAGAGRCTTCTCTCTTTTATTTCCTGCAAGCTTTTTTTCCCCCTAAAAACTGTCTTTCCAAATGCTTTTTCTTGTTATCAATGAAACAAGAGGAAGCTGATTCACAGGGATGCAGGTGTCTCTGTTCTGGTGGGTCGGTACAGCCTGGAGACTCAGAGTAGGGACAGAGAAAGCACTCAGGTTTCCAGGAATGCATGGGAAAAAAAAAAGACAGATGAACTAAGATGATAAATAATTATCCTTTTCATGTGTACTTCAAAGAAACAGGTGATTTTCATCCTTTCTGTGGCAGGAAAGAGCAGTCTTAATCCCTGCTCCTGTGGCTCAGCAGGAAGTGAGCACTGGGGGGTTGTGAACACACACGGAAAACTTCCATCCCTTTTTCTGCACCTCATGGAGCTGCCACACATCAGCTTCAGCAGCACCAGCAGAGCAAGAGAGCTGGGAGCAGCCTGCCCGTGTTTACTGAATGAGAATGCCTCCCTGTCAGCACTAATTCCCTGATGGCAGTGACAGCCATTTAGGGGCTGAGTGGTGTCATTAGACGTGGCTCGCCTGCTCTGCAGCCGCTTCTGCTGCCAATTTGTGCCGTGTTGTCTTTCAAGATGCGCGGGAGGGGASGAGGGAGTGAAAGGAGTTATCTTTACAAACCTTTCTAACAGGAAACAGCCAGGTCCTGCCCGGGTGAAGGGGTCACTGGGGTGAGGCAGGGAGTGTATGGGGAGTGGGGAGGCAACCCCAAATCTGCTCTTCATCACCGTGTGTGGATCCCCGGTGTTCCCCCATGTTCCCCTGAGCATTTGCAGGTGTCAGGGAACAGGCACCAGCTCCCAGTGGGAAGAAAACCCTTTTCCTGCACAGCAACAAGTAGGATTTCTCACACACCCAGAGGACTGCTGGATCCTTGTTTTTATATCACTCTTGTGTCACCTTTTTGGATGTAACAGAGCACATTCATCCAGGCTTTCCCTCCTGGAATTGCAGAGGAAGGAAGTGTTAAGCCCGTTACAAATGCACTTTTTGACTGACAGCTTAAAAAGCTTCAGATTGTGAAGCAAATTGTCCCCTGGTCAAATATTAATTACTTACCATTATTCACCATGGAAAATAAAAGTTGTGGTAGCTCTCAGACACTCATSACAGCTCTTAACGAGAGCTTGACTTTGATCAAGGGCAAACAGAATTGGGAGGGAGAACAAGGTGCTGTTTTGAGCTGGAAATGCAGTTGAGGTTTTCATTTTTTGGGATCTCCCCCTGAAGCCACAAACCAGCATGGGCTTTGCTGGAACAACACTCTTCCCATGGCACCTGGACTGGCCAAAGCTTTGCACTCCTCATCAGTCAGTAGGACAACAAATTTCCCTCTTCCTTTGGACAGAAAGAAACCAATATAATGAGGGATGTGGAGAGGGTAAAACTCAACCAACACCTGGAAGAGCTTGAACAGAACCCCCTTGGCTTTGTTCCAGCTGCTGACCACAGGCTGGCATTGCCTTCTCTGCCTCTCCATGGCAGGAGAAGCCCCTTGGTGCCAGCAGCTGCAGAGGTGGCTGTGTCCCTGTGCAGGTGTCAGCCAGCAGCAGTGCCCAGCTGAGCCCTGTGCWGGGCAGCTGATCTGTTCTGACAGCAGATGAAGATGTTTTCCCCTCTTCCCCCGTGGATAGCCATTCCTTAAAACAACTTGGTTTTGTTTTTTTTTTTTTTTCCAATGCTCACACTGAAAAATGGTGCAGATGCACTGAAATGGTTGAATGGACTCAGGGAGGGTGGTTAATCACCTTCAGTGGTGTCACACCTCGGAGCCTCACTGCAGTGATACAGTTTTATGAATCATGTCCCCACAGGAGCTGCACAGGTTTATGTAATAACGCGCATTTGGTGATAAATCCCCCATGTACTTTACCTGGATGGCTCCACAGATCCCCACAAACACTGTACCTGMTGATTTTTATRCATTTGAGGGGGGATTTTGGGATCCATTTAAACATACAATTAGCAGGGTTGACAGCAGCAATTCTTAGGAGAGGGCAGGCAGGCTGGGATTTAAAATAAGTACAGATGTTAGGCAGAATTCACGTTGATAAAATATTTCAGCTCTAATCTTGGTATAAACCAAAAAAGCAGTGGTGGGCTATTATTTTTGCAGTTGTCAGGTGCAAGTTAGATTTACACAGTGCTGAAGGAAGAGGGTGGAAGAGAGAGCTGCTGGGCTCTCTCAGCAGCCCCAAGCTCTCACTTGGAAATAATAATTTATGGAGCTGACATTCTRTGGACAGAAACCTGAGGGCAAGTCAGCCCTGTGAGGGGAAGGACACATCTGAGRGATGTGAAGTGTGAGGTCCACATTGCCCTGAGTGCTGGCATGTGTGATGGATGGGCAAGGAGTTCAAGCAAGTGCAATAATGGATTATGAAAGCTGTCCTCACTCTGGGAAGAAGAATTGCCCAGGTGCTGAAAGAAGCAACAGCAATGGTGCCACAGGGAGTGAAACCCTTTATTTCTGTCACTGGAGCCACGCCAGAAGGATCTGCATGTCACAGAGATTCTGCATTGTCCAATTYCTTTTCTGTCTCCTGGATGGGGATTGATTTACTGACCTTGAGTCCAACACCTCACCCTGTGAGCAGCACACAACCTGGCCCTGCTCCTTATCTGGGCTCTTTAAGTTACCTCTCCATGGAATAATCCAGGAATCTCATTTGGATTTGGTAGGAAATAACAGTTTGATGCATAATGTAACACGGGCTGAGCCCAATGCAGGGACGTGAGGAGATGCAGGTGAGAGAGAAACACCTCTGATATTTAGTCGTGCCTCAGGAGCTGAGAGACGGSACTCTGCCGTCCTTGGGACTGTGGAAACTTGGTGGGGAAAGGTGTCCTCTGTAAAATGAGCCACCTGACCTTCTGAGGGGCAGAGGAGGCTCACCCATCGCAAGGGTTTGCTCCAGCCCCGCGGTGTGCCTGCAGAGGGAGGGTGTCCCGCTGTGTCCCCGTACCAAAGCTGTATCCCTGCTTTGGACGAAGGTGGGATCTGAACTCTGGCCTCTGCTTGGCAATGCAGAGCCCCGGAACAGCCCGTCACGAAGCCAGCACATCCCTAAACCCCGGTGTTACCTGCGGAGCTGCTGGGCTCAGCCTCCCGGGACCTGTCCGGCTGCGCTTGTCGGGCTCTCCCTGCTGGAACTCCCAGCACAGCCCTTTGCCTGCTTGTCTTAATCACTTCACAACCTCTTTTTCCTCTCGCCTGGCTGCCCACCCCCTTCCCTCCCCTTGYTTTTTATTTCCCCTTTCCCGACATTTGCCCTCCTCCCTCCTCCTCCTCTCCGCTCTCCCCACCTCGCGTTGTCCTTCCCCGCACTCCCGATCGCTCTAAATCCTTTCTGACGTCTGAGCTTTTGTTCCRCTCCCTCTCGGCCCCTGCTGGGACCTGCGCTGCTTTTCTGTTTACACGCACGTCTGTGCAAGCCCTGTGTGTGATAAAGCACGGACAAGTGCCCCTCCGAGCCCCCTTTTCCTGCTCAGAACAGAGCGTGCTTTGTCCCGAATTAATGACTCAGCGCTGCCGCGGGAGAGGGGCTGGGGATGCTCCTCAGGAAAGAGGGATGCAGATGAGCTTCAGCCCAGGCTTTGGGCTGAATCTCTGCCTCGGGGATGATGCCCCCGAGCGAAAACAGCAGTGAAGCAGCGAGATGAGAAGGAGGAGGAATTATCCAACAAGATGAAATKAAATTTTAGCTCTGCTCCCCTCTGCCGGGATGGACCAGAGGCCAGACAAAAAACAGCTCCTCTCTTGCTCCTGCCTACCACGTGCATGCAAAGATTTCCCAGGGGTTTGCCCATTCCCTTTGTGTAACTTGGAACACAATCATATTRCAAACAGAAACTGCAGCATTTTGAGCTTTCAGCTAAGTGTTCTTGAATGGTCACTTGTCAGTTCGACCCCAGCATCCTTCATCAGTCACTTCATGCCATGGCATTTCAGCTTGAAGWCAACCAGCTGCATCTTTCAGCATTGCCCACTTGATCTGGCTGCCAGTTCCTCTCTGACTCACAGCATTTTATTTTAAGCAAAAGGAGTCATGAAATATTTATCATTTTTTCTTGGGAAACTTGAAACTGGAGGCACAATGTAACATTTTTGTTTTTTCTCTTCCACCTCCCTGTCTCTGAGCAGCTCCATTCACTCTCTCTGGGATGAGAGAACTCAGGAGTGACCACCAGCCTTATTTTAGAGATATTGGGGTTTCTTTGTGGGACTAGGATGTGGGAATCTCAGCAACACAAATTCTGCCTGTCCCCACAAATTCACGCTGTGCAGCTCTGTGTCCCCACACTGCCCCTGTGCCTTCCTGGTTCTGCTGGGGGTTTCCAGCATCTGGAGACAGATAATTGCACACTTYATGGGTTTCTTATTTTATCCTAAAGGAAGTAGCAGAACCCACTGTTATGGTAGGTTTGAAAGACACCAAACATCTCCTTATTATCTTTGTGTCCTTTCTGTGCTCCTGGCATCCTTTAGAGGTGGCTTGCCCTCATCTGTCACCAGTGGGAAAAGGGGAAAGGCCCTGCTAGAGCTTCTTGGTTGCCTCTCTAGGGGCACAGTGGGACCAGGCTGATTTTACCCCCAGGAGATAAGAATGAGCCCGTGGGAGGAGCTGATCAGTGGGACAGGTTCCCCAGGCTCCCTGCTGCCTCTAATCTGTCTGCTGTCATTCTGCTGCTGCTTTTAGGTCCAAACAGCCAGGCAGGGACATGGCCACGCATTTTTTGTRAGGTTTATGTCAATCTTCTGACATTTCATTTTACTGGGGTGTGTTTTTTTTATTTATGGAAGGCCTAGGGTCTGGCCTGGCCTGGGTTGTGGATAATCTCTGCTTAGAGCTTTTTGATCCATTTTCCAAAAAGATTATTTTAATCTCTTCCTCCCCTCCCCCAGTGCATCTCACCACACCAAGGGATAATTATTTATCCTCCTGGCTCACCTCGCTCCCACTGGCCCCTGTTTAATGCTGGCCAGATGCCTGCAGCAGAGGAGACAGGGTGAGGTTTTGTGCAGGGGATGGGATGTGACACGGTGTCAGAGATTTGGGACAGCAGCACAAAAGGGCCAAATCCATACTTAGGTAAACTAGCACRAACAATGGTTTTGTTGCTTGTCTGGCAGAGGCCAGGCTGACCCTGGTGTGAGCAGASCCTGGGATGCTCTGCTTTGCTGTGGTGAGTTGTTCTGCAAAGCAAGAAGAGAGCAA
The DNA here is from genome assembly GCA_902810485.1 of Alauda arvensis. NCBI lineage: Eukaryota > Metazoa > Chordata > Aves > Passeriformes > Alaudidae > Alauda > Alauda arvensis. The sequence continues at coordinate 2,192,724 of CADDXX010000061.1, forward strand.
ACACCAAAACCCTTCAGGCAGGGCCAGGCAGGTCCCCAGCACCCAACACTGTCTCTATTYTGCCAGCAATAAAAAAGCAGCAGCTGAGATCTTCTGCCTGTTCAGTGTAAACAGCACTGAGTTTGCTCTGGGAGAAATGATCCTGTTCATGCTCAGAACCCCTAAACTCTCCCAAAATGAGTCTTTTACTTCCTTCAAAGGCTGCTTTAAAGCCACCTTCTGGGGATGGCTGGGTTTGGTCTTCAAGATGACAATTAGGGGGATGTCACCAATCTCAGGCTGCATAAAGCTGGACGGCACGTACAGGCTGATAAAGGGAATTGGAAATTCATTTTAAAATATTATTCAGAATGTATATTTTTCCCCTTTCTCTTCCTTCTGCTTTTGTCTTTAGCAAACCCCTCTTCCTACTCACCCAGTCCTGGAGGGTAATTTGTCTATTCAYGGCTTGTGGAGCCTACTTGAAAAGGTTCAATTAGTGAAGAAAGGTTCTGGCTCTGTATTTGCTGCACTTCCATTCCCTGGTTTTGCTGAACCTCTGTCTTCATGGAGATTACACACTCATCTTAATTAGGAAGTGGAAGAGGAAAAGAGAAGCTTTTTAGCCTGCATTATTCAACTTTGATCTGACTCATTCCCTTTCATTCTGGAGAAAAACATTTCAAAGACTTCCAGGAGCCTCAGTCTAATGGCATTGACCAGAGGCACTGTCAGTCTTGCTGGAGARGAGAAGAATGCACTGATATCACAGTTTCTCACAGAGTGTAATAATGCCCTTCTTAGAAACCAGCTTTCATTAGACAAATTTCTAAATTTAAGGTCATATTCTTTTCCTTGGGTAATTCTCAGTGAAGAGTCTAYAGTGCAGACACATCTTGTATTTTTGTTAGCTTTACCCGGGGACAGAAAATTATTCTTTGTCTCCTACTTTAGGTTGCACAGGCAGTCATTAAAAACACTTAAATACACTGAATATTTTAAAGAAACTYCATGGGCTTTACTCTCAAAAAGGAACAGGAGCTAGGGTTAGCCTCAGCACAGCCAGGTATGAATAAAATATCACACAAATGCATTCATCCCACCTGGAGAGCTTGTCTGACACACTGAGAMACCAGCCAGCTCTGTTTAATAAAGAGCCTCCTTTGGTGCTTGGGTACACCAATCAATTATATCTTTCAAAAGCAGCTTAAATTGGMCTTACATTTTTWAAAAAATTATTTATTTATTTTAACAAGACCCAACAAGGGGACAGACAGATAGGGAGAATCCTCAGATGGAGTCGAATTTTAGATCAGTTTCTGTAATATGGGGAAATCAAATGGATTTCAAGCTATTGCAGGAGTGATTTTATATGTAGAAAAAGGCAGCAGGGAGTGATTCCAAATGCAGCCTGGCTGAAGATGGACAATTGGGCAATAAATAGATTGTAATGAGGAGGAAGTAATTGGTAAATAATTGGAAGTGTTTATCCTTGCAGTGGTGCCCCCAGAAAGAAGTTGCCTGTTCCCACACACAGCACTGTCATGCTGGAGCAGTCAGGGGAGCAGCAGAGCCTGGGATAAGTCCACAGGACCTGAGGACACATTTGGCGGCCTCTGGAACATGAACTATTCCAAAATAACAGTGGGGTGGAGAAGAACAGACAAACCAATGGGGAAAAAAAAAGAAGAATATTTTTTCCATTTCACTTCCCAAGATGAATATAGCACCAAGTCATTACTTTAGAGCTCACCCTGATTTAATTTCAATGGCACATTTTCCTGCTCATCACAAAGGTGTCAGTGGTTCCCCTTGCTCCAAGCATTSAGCAAGTTTCTGTATTTTACTTTATTGCAATGGGTTTTCCCCTTTTGGATGAATCMCATCCAAACCAGGTTTGTATTTTGCTCTGTAATTCAGCTCCTTCCTTCGTGGCCTTCCAGGATGAAATGCGCTCCCTCTGCCTCCCTAAATGTGGCATTAGCTTYCCATTTTATTTTGGTGTCTTACCTGGTTTCCAACTTTCTAAAGGTATTATTTTGATCTCCTCAACTGTCCCAGCCCTTTTCTGTGTCATGCCTGGCACAGGTAGGGGCTGATCATCAGAGGGGACACAAATCTGCATCATTCCAGTGAAAATCATGGAATTCAGCTGCTCTTTTGCAACCTCTGGATGTGACTGACAGATCTTGCACGGAGCCAGGTGAGGTTTTGGTACACCCTGGGCTGTGCATGTCAGAGTGACTCAGAGCCTGTGGAGGTGGCAATAGTGCCTGGGCACAAATCACATTTTACCTTTTTTTTTTGTTGTTGTTTTTGTTGTTTTCTCTGCTTAAGATAAAAGAACGAGCTCAATTAATTTTCAATTTATTTTCCCTTCACATTCTAACTCTCCTTCCCATAACAGCTTTTCCTCCAAGGTGTCCATAGGAGCATCCTTGYCTACAAAATGCCAATCAAGAGGATTCCAGTTAATTGCTTCCTGCAAACCCTTATAAGCTAAACAAGCCAATCCACCGCTCCTTAATTCCCTCTTGCTTTCAGTTATTACGGGCTGGTCAGTGCTCAGGGATGCTGCTGATAAGCTAACAGCCGATTAGGATTTTAATCACGTGCCATCTGGAGTGAAAAGGCGACTCCAGGGAGAGGCAGAACACAGATTTAGCATTTCTGAAGGAGGGAGCTGCTGCAGTGCTGGCGGTGTGCCTGTGGAGTGGCAGGGACGGCCAGGCAGGGCTGTCCTGGGACAGGGATGGGCACAGGGATGGGGACAGTCCCTTCTTTTGGGAGAGGCAGATCTCCTGTCCCCTCCCCTGGCTGGATGCTCAGGAAAGGCAGAGCTGCGTTCGCTGCACGGAACTGTTGCCATTTCTCTTTGAAGTGCTCAGGAAATATAATCTTGTTTTTCCAGACTCTCATCTACCTCATATAGACTGAGCATTGGCAAACACTTCAGTCCTGCTCGGGAAGGTGTGAGAAGAAGATTAATATGTCTGTCCTTCACCCCAAAAATGGGGTTTGCCTCACTTTYCCCAGACAGGGTCTGGGTCTTTGTGCTACGAAACACTTCTCACCTCAGTGAGTGCCTGTAACCTGTGAATATCTGAAAGTCTGACTGCAGCAGCTCAGGAGAGGCTTCCTTTGGGTCAGCTTGAGTGSTCAGGACCTGAGTGCCATGACTTGAGTGCAAGGAGCACAGCCCATCCTCCCTCCCTGTGCCTGAGATGGTAACAGGCATCTGGGATGGAGAGCCCAAATCCACACAGGGACCTCTGCACATCCAGGCTCAGCTGCCCAGAACTTGGGGGTCACCAGAAAACCTCACTTGTGGTGTGTAACCTCAGGTTAGAAAGACAGCAGGCAAAGAAAACAAAATACATTGTGTGGACAGATCCCCTGGGCTCCTTTCTGGGGGCACAGACCAAAYCACAGCTCAGTTATTTTGGGCAAAAGCTGCACCTTCCACCTCCCCCAGCTGTGCCCAGCTCAAACACTGGGAGCAGGCAGTTCCTGCACTGGGAGGGAAGGAGCTGCTCTAGGTCAGGACAGAGTGCAGCCAGGCTTKCACCTTGCCCTTGGACTTGTTTACAAGGTGAAGGTGATCTTCACCTTCTCGTGGTCTATGGCAGTGTGAAAATGGCTGGGAATTAAATAAAGTCTTATTTTTTTTTCTATTTTTTTTTCAGTGTGTGTTTAAAGAAAATGCTGGAGGTGGTGGCAGCACCCAGGTGGGGCCCTGTAGGATGGAGAGTGATAGTGGAGCCCCACTTGGGAGCTGCTGCTGATGGGAGCTGTCAGTGACCAGAGGCTTGGTGAGGGAGATCAGCATCACCCCTGCACAGAGAGAGAGGGAGGGCACAAAGCCCTGGGGCCTGCAGAGCTGCCTGCCTGCACCAGATAAGAGTTCTGCTGGACTGGGCTGCGTGAGCAGACAAGGCTGGGGGGATAAGCACAGAGGCTTTGTGTTCAGGTAACTCAGTGCACAGCCAGGACCACGGCAGGGTCACCTCAGCCAGGGATTGTCCCCAAGCCCTCAGTGCAGGCAGGTTTTCTCTCCCCTAAGCAATTTAATGGGGGAAAGAGGGTGTCTGTGCTTTTTAATTTTTTCTTGGTGGGATTTCTTTTCCCCACTCAAATAAACATTTGGTATTTGAACAGTTTATCCAAGCCACTCTGCTGCCTGTTTACTCCACCCCCTCCTGCTCAGGAGGTCCCAGCATCCTCAGAGCCTGAAGGATGGAGGGAGGGAACTGCCATTTTCATTTTACAGGSAACTGAGGGATGGAGGAGCAAAGTGATTGATCAAGATTAATCTGTGGTAAAGCAGAACCCCCCCCATCCCAAACCCTGCCTCGTGTGTTACCCTCGCTCTGTGTGCCTTTAATAAGAGCAGGTTTGGCCCTAGAAATCAGGCTCCATTCATGCTCAGTGCAGTGTGAAATCCTCCAGTCTTTACTACATCTCTGGAGACTTGGGTTGCTGGTATGAGAGATCTGGCTTTCAGCTCTGGCTCCTGATTTTAATTTCTATTGTCTACAGGTGCTTGGCTCGAGAGCCTGCCCTGCTGCTGCTGCTGAATGCTAATTCCAGCCACACTGCATGGAAGAGCTGCTGGAAACGAGATAAGGAAGCACTGGGAGCGAGTGCCAGAGTCTCAGCTGATTGCAAACTGATACTGCTGCCTTGTTTAAGTGGAAAATTAGATGAAAAAAAAAATCATTAAAAGATGGCAGACATTTTCTTTGGGCTCTTTTGAGGGCTGCTGTTTCTCGAYGCATTCAAATAAGATCTCTATTCCCTGTGCCCTTGTAATGCAGAGCAACTGCAACTGCCTGTCAGAAAGTACATGAGTAACTGCTGTCTTTTCTCTGTTCTATTGTAATTAAGGTACCAGGAATGTTTATGGGATTTGGGCCCTTGATTTTAATGAGGGTTGGACTCGTGCCCCCRTTTTAATCAAGTATGGGACCGGTTATTATTAATGTAGGACTTTGGATGCACATGACTGCTTCCAGAGTTAATGAAGATGGATTCCTTCCCCAGAATAGATTACAGGCCCAGGTCCTGCARCCTCTGATTGTGAGGTGTTCTTGGGGAGTAAATCATGAGCTGCTGCAAGGTGACAGAACTCTGAAGATCAGCAAGAACTGCCCCTCCTGAGGATGCTCTTGTGGTGGGAAGCGATTAGGAGGCAAATGGGATTCTCTTGTTTTGGACAAAATTTGGGCTAGGGTCTAGAAAATAAAAAACAACAAGAAATGAGTCTTGGAATGCCCCACAGCTGGAAGTGCTCARKGCCAKGTTGGAYRGGGCTTGGAGCAAWKTGGGATAGTGGAAGGTGTCCCTGCCCATGGCGGGGGGSTGGAATGACATGAGCTTTAAGATCCCTTCAAACCCAAGCCATTCTGTGWTTCTGTGATTYTGAACTCTGCAAAGCCAGTTTGTTCCAGGCATCAGGCTGCTGAGCTCTTGGCACTTTGCWGTTCTCACTCCCCATCCATCACACCCCACCAGCGTGTCTGTGTCTGCACCCTGAGACACAAGCTCAGGCCTCCCTTGCCACAATGCTCCTTCTTCTTGTGTCCCTTGTGCCCTTCACGTGCCCTGGGGCAGATCTGCACCTCCAACTGCAGAACAAAGCCACTGCTGTTTCTTGCTTAGTTGGACAGTTTTCAGACAAATCACATCCACTTTGTATCTGTGYATCTTTGTGCACAGTGGTGCATGATGGCAGCTGGGGGTTCTTGGAGACAGAATAATAGAAATACTAACTGAGTGAGAAAAATGGGGAAAAGTAGGACAGTGTGAAGGGCAGGGTGAAAATCCACAAGGTCAGGGATTTCCAGCCATGTCTGGCCTGATCAAGGGCTGGCATTAGTCCTGCTTCATGCAGGAGGGTGGATTAGAGCTTCCAGGAACTCCCTCCAGCCAACACTGCTGTGATCTGGAGATTATTCATAAAGTCAGCACATGCTGAACTTCACCAGTTTTAAAACAAAGAAGTTGAGTAAATTAACTTATGTCCCCTGAGATTCATGTCTGAGTAACACTGGGAGAAACGTTCTTGGTGTTTCATCTCCTGTAAGGTAACTCAACTGTGCAGTGAGGAAAAGGAGAGGACACAGGGGAACCCCCCCAAATTTGTTTCCAGAATCCACATCAGCATGGGCTGGCCCAGGGTGCCAGGTAAAATGGCCAAGTTAGACTGATTAAATGAGGAAGCTTAGGCAAATGCATTTCACCATCCAAAGGAATGAAAGCATGGACAAGGTTTTCTTCTCCTGCTGAGCTGAAACTTGTCATGCCATGACTTGATTTCATTTGATTACGTGCTTACATGACTTGGCAGAGGAAGTGCACAAGTGTAGCACTTGTCTGATGGTCTGTTGAGTTTAAATAACTGAGTGCTGTCTCTATTTTGATAAGAGCAGCCCCGCCACTGGCTCATCAGCAGAGAGCCAAAATTGTGTCAGCCCTTCTGCTGTTCAGCTTCAGGCTTCCCTGCAGGTTTCCTGTGGAGGCTGTGAAGTGTCCATCCCTGGAGACATTCAAAAATGGATTGCAAAGTGGCCTGGGCAGACTGGTCTGACTTCAAAGCTGGGTCTGACTTCAAAGCTGGGTCTAACAGCGATGTCCTCCCTGCTTGGGGAGAGGGATGGAGCAGGAGGCACCCAGGGGTTCCTCCAGTTTACAGCCTTTCATGGTGTCACAGGGGCAAAATGAGCTGGGCTTTCCTCAGGAAAAACACTCAGATCACTTACCCAGGCAGGGCCCATATGAATTACAGTGTCAGGAAAAGTTACCAAAGCATGAAATTCCTACTTCACCCTGAGTGCATTGGAATTGATTCATTCTCCTGAGAAATGTGCTCATGCTTGGCACTCCATCCATTCACTTCTCTTCCAATCTGCACTGAACACCCACACTGMAAACTTGGGGTTGATCCCAGCATTATTTTTGTGGGAGGTTCTGTGCAGGTTTGTAGATCTGATGGCTGGGATGRGTGATTGCAGTAAACACCCCATAAAAAGAGAGTGATGAAATACCCTCTTACCTTCCCTTCTTTCTAATCTGTCATCATATTAGAGCAAGCATGGTAGGCTCTGTGCAATCAAATCCTTCCACATTTAAGCAGAATTCTGCTTTCAAACAGTTGGTGTACAGGAGGAGAAGCACCAGGGATGGGCCAGGATTAACATTGTTTTGGAATAGGAAAATTCAAGGGTCTTGTCTCAGCCTGTGACCTCATACTTCTCCCTCATGTGCTGTACAAATTCCAGAGATATGCTGTCCCTTTTGAAAATTTCACAGCCCAGGATATTCCCACACYGAAATCAGTGTGACTCCATCTTTTTCTAGCTAGACTTTAACTAATCTKAACCTCAACTGCCAAAATCTACGGGAGTTTTCAGCATAAATATATTTTTACCTGGCAGTAGCACCTGCCCTCCCTTACCTGTCAATAATTTTGGTAGAATTTACAATCTTAAAAATTCCAGAAAAAGTTGGTATGAAAAAGACCCAATGTATCATCTTTCATTTCCTCTTTATACTCAGTGTGTTCTGCTTCCAGGCAAAGGAGATTTTAACTGTTTGATCATCCACACTATGCCTTATTCTTCCTGTAGGATATAATGCTCCATAGAAGCTGATCCATGCTGAATGACCAGCTGTTCTAAAATGCCTTTGAGAAGACAAAATGGTTTGATTACATCTCCTAAGTCATGAAATCATGAAGAAAAAAAAAATTAAGACTTGGAATACAGAATATGCCAGAACTGGTCCTTTTCCCACTGGTTTATGAGGACTGGGATTTGCCTGTTGGGGTGTTGGCTGTGCCAAGGGCAGCAGCACCCTTTCAGTGAGGTGTTTCAAGGACTGCACATCTTGGGGACACGAGCAGAGGGACAACCTGGTGCCTCAAATGCTCCTCTAAAACTCCTGCTGCCGAGGGGGTGGCACCAGAGCTAAGGAAATGCAAACCCATTTCAAATGCAAATACCAAGGCAACAGTGAGCATTAAAAAATAGCAGCTCTGAATGTCAGGGAAAGAGTTTCAGAGGCTTCGTCTGCCTCRTATCAGGAAAGTTGTCCAAATGTGGGCAGGCTGCTATTTCCAGAGATCTGGGCTGGAAGGGGAGAAGGTGTCTGGACAGGTTCTCTGATCATTTCCATGGGAGCAGTGASCTGGGAGAGCTCTGAGCTCCTGTGAGAGACCTTGGTGGGAAGCCTGGGAGGATGGGGAATCCCAGAGTGGGATTGTAACAGCAGAACTGGGGAGAAGAGGGTCCAAGCTTCTGGAGACAGTGAGGGAATTATTTAGGAACATGATACAAACTTGCTGAACAGGAGATGTCTGGCAATGCCGAAGGCTGGAGTTTGAAAAACAGCAGGAGAAGCACCAGGGATGGGCCAGGATTAACATTGTTTTGGAATAGGAAAAKTCAAGGGTCTTGTCTCAGCCTGTGACCTCATACTTCTCTCTCATGTGCTGTAAAATCTGTTTTCCTCACATTTTTTTTTGTTGGCAACAGGATTTCAGGTTAAAATGAAAAATTCACGGAGCTTTCCAAGGAAACAGAAGCTGATGTTACCTCAACAGCTTCAGCCASCCCTTGCCAAGTTCTGCTCTGGCACAAACAGGTCTCTTCCATCTGCTGTGTATTTCCAGCTCTCTRAATTGGTGTTCTGTCCATGTGAGCCATTCTCTGTGTTCTCATGGGCCAGTTCTAGCAGCTCACTCTGTCTCTCTGTCCCTGGCTCTGCAGACCATCGTGGGCTTTCTGCCAGCACAGCCCATCAGGGCAGGCAGCTGCACAACTCCTGGGCTGGGACCCCAGAAAAAGTCCCTGAGTCACTTTAAAATGTACAACCCCAGGTGGAACAGCATCTCCAGCACCTGAAGAAACTGTGATTGGCAAGATGCTCCAGGGCACTGGGCTCAGACTTAGAGGATGGGAATTAATCCTTTGAAAAACACTACCCACTTTCYTTTAATTTTGTGCCCTGGCCACCGTTACAGTTAAGAATAGCAGTAACTGCTGTTTTACAGACTGTTTTACCCACACACACTTCTTTACAGAAAGACAAACTTTCACAGAACTCTTCTTGAAAAAGCACTTTTCTAGTGAAGGAAGGCCGGAGGCACTGGATAACATTTTCTTTAAATTGTCCCATTAAAACCAAAGAGTCCAAAAGCTAATAATCAAAGCAGATGTTAGCTCAAAATCTAAACCAATTATTTTTAAATTCTGCTCTTGATGGACTTATGCTAATGCACGATTTTATTATCATGAGAGATTGTGGCTTGTGCTGTGGTTTTAACAGTCTAATTACAGAGATAACACTTGTTTTGTGTGCCCATGATAAGCACAGACTTTTAATRCACTCAGCAAATAGTGGCATGGCAGGAATTGGCCAGGACTCTGCATCTGCAGCTCTACAAAAGGCAAAACCCAGGAGCTCTCAACATCTGAAGAAGCATTCAGAGCTTCTCTGTGTCTCCTCTCCATGGGGGATTAAGGAGTGTCTCCAGCAGAGCATTTCTGTCAGTGCTTGTCCCTCTGCAGACCCCAAGGAAAGCTGCCTTGACTGGTGATTTTAGGACTAACAAATATTTAGGATATTTATTTATTTTCTATGCCTGGGTTTACTGCTCCAGAGAGGGAGAGAGCACTGGAGATGGCATCCCTGAGATGCTGAAGAGCAGACTGTGGTGCTGTTATGTTGGCTTTTGATTTCCAAACTGGGAACTCATTAAAAAATCCTGGAGAAGAGAGCAGATCCCCATAACAACCCCCRGGCAAGGGGAAATCTCTGCCCAGGAGGGAGAGGTCAGGGTCACGTTGGAGCTTTCTTCTCAAACCCTCTGGYTCTCTGCCCACATGTCCATGAAAAACAAAATTTGGCTTTTCCTTTYATTTTGCCAACTTTACTGCAGAAACTTTAGCCAAAGGCCAGAGAACAGAATCTCTTTTTTCCTCGGTAGAAGCTGCTCTTTTTTATTTTTCTTTCTCTTAGCATAAACCATACCTTGCACAAAAATGAAAACTGCAGTGCAAGGACCCACAAGAGCAAGGATTCCCAGAAATCAGGCACCAGTTCCATCAGCCACCACATCTATGAGATGCCTGGAAATTTCTCTCACCCCATATTAATACCAAATCCATAAACAGAAAAGTTTTAAGACTTTTTCCCAAAACCACATGAGCAAAGCTCTGTGTGTTGCCTTCAGCAGGGTCTGGCTTTATCAGATGCCTTCTCTGTAGGAATCCAAAACTCTGTTTGTGCTCAGTCATGACCCCTGCACTTGTGCAGTGATCCCCCACAGCCCCACAGTCCCAGAAGGATTATCTGGTTCATTGGTGGGATGTGAGCAGTGCTTGGGAGCATCCTTGTTGCTGTCCCATGTGACACTGGGGCTCAGATGTTTGGCTCCTGGGAAGGATGCTGGGAATCCCACAGGGTGTGGATCAGAGGAGCACATCTGGGTGGGGTTGATGAGCACCTCACCAGCCCTCTTAGAAATGCAAACAGCTCCAGTGGAGCTGCACCCATTCACCAGCAGCCAAAGGTTTCCAAGTGTTCACAAAACCACTTAGCTGGACTCTGCTTCCAAATGGCTGAACTGGACARAATCCCCACTGGAATAAGTCTTTATTCAGAGCACAGAGGCCAATTCTGCTGCCTGTGTTGCTCTCCTGCCTATGTCAGCTGCCCAGCCYGAGAAAATTGCCAAGCTATAATCAAGATATTTTTCAAGTGACTCTGACTGCTGAATAAGTGTGGAGGTCATGGGGCTGTTTTCCCCCTCCTGCTTCTAAAATCCATTTTCATACAGATCAATATCTGTGARGACTGAAGGAGAAAACAGGCTTTGGGAATCAAGCCTTTTCTGCTTGGAAGCAAGGCAAGAACAAGAGGCTCTGCAGCAGGGCTGTATTAAGGAGCAGGATTTATCATTGYGAGCCAAGGTTGGCTTCTCTTTCATTCTTCAGCTGGATCCTTCCTTTCAGTGACTCTCATTTCTTCCTTGTACAGCAAGAGGGTGAATGCTGAATAAAGATCAGCACCTGGCACATCCATACACTGCCAGTTCAAAGGAATTGTCTCTTTGCAAAGCACGGGGCTSAGCTTTCATCCCATCCATTGGTGGTTCCTGGGTACTGAAAGTGTTGGAAATTAAAGAAATTGAAAAGTTCTTTGCTTGCTTTTTGTTTTGTTTTGTTTTTCCAGATCCTCATTCACCTGGGATGATTGAGGTACAGCTTCGAGATTCAATCACTTTGATCAAAATTCCCACTTTGCAGGCAATGTGGTGAAAAGCCTGTTTAAGATTTACTCCTACACAACCCCATAATATGGCAGATAATATTCTCAAATCCTGCTGAAATTTGTGTTGGTAATACTGGTTTGTTTTTTTTTTTCCATGCCTCCTCCTCAGCCCCTGGGCAGCTGCAGGAGCCTCCCCCCTGTCCCTGTGTGTCCCAAAGCCCCCATGTGAGAGCACAGGTGGCTCTGTCAAACAGTTTGGGATGCTGTGCAGAAATGGGATTCCTGAAGAGCTCATATTTCTGCAGAACCAGTGGTGTTTATCCCACATTTGCTAAACTCCAGCCATGAAAGCAGCTATTTTTTTGCATTTTGTGTTACACCACCTCACCCACTTTAAAGCTGCAGAAATTTGATTTGCAAGCAATCTGTCTTTATTCCCCTCTCAGCCACCCCATTTCTCTATCAGACACCCTCCCTATCAATATCCATCACAGAGCATCTCCTTCAAAGGCCAACTTCAGCCTCCCAACCCTCTCTTCATTAGGACAGGATGAAGTCAGCTCTTCAGCCGGTCCCAAAGGCCTCCAGGCTGTGGTGGAAGATGAATTGCACCATTGCCTTTTATGAGTAACGCAGAGTAATCACGGCAGGGCTTTACAAAGGGCCGTACATCTTCCCAGAGCCGTGTGTCCATCAGCTAAACACAGGACAGCCTGCAATTGTGCAAGGTGGGGAGGAAGAGTGCATCATCCTCCCTCTGGAACACACCCGAACCTGTGCGGGAGCTCCTTCCTTTCTCACAGGACAAACCTCTGGGTATGGATGAGGTTAGCAGAGTCTCTGCAATCTGCAGGACACGATGCAGGTGGAAGGATTTAGGGTCAGTTTACAGCACTGCATTAACAAACATCCCAAATTAAACACGCGAGGAGCCGCCGGCTCTGGAAATAAAGCTCCTGCACCCTCTGCTGGGGAGAGGCTCGTGGCTGCACAGCCTGGCACACCGGTGATGTCCTGCTTGGATGCTGCTTTTTCACAGGACTTTTATCTAAAATTCCTTATTTTACCATGGAAGTACTGGCAGGGATGTGGCTGAGATGGGGAGAACAGGACRGGCTCTCTGCCCACCCCAGCCCTTCCTGCCGTGCTGAACAAAAAGCCTGCAGACCTCAGATGAGAAGGAAGCCTTGAATAATATATYCCATGCTATCAATAAATCATGTAATAAAACCTAAATAATGTTTCTTCTCCTCCCATCCTCAGCTTGAAGGGCAAGAGGCCGGGAAACATTAATATTCCTGTCTCTGGTTCTTCCCACCCAGCAGCCTTTACAGAATACCCCATTCCTTGCAAGAAAAAAATATTTTTCCCCATTTAGGAACCCAGTTTCACTGAATGCCTTTAATTTTGCCAACAGTGCCGTTTCCACTCTGCAAWAAGCAGGTGTGAGACATCCTAAGGGAGGCTTGTTAAATCAGGGAAGACCCTAAATCTGCCTGCTTTCTTCCCTTGTTTAGGAAAACTGAAATCCAGCTGCTTTGAGCTGCCGGGGTGGGTTTGGGACACAGCTTGTGTGTGTGCTCAGTTCTGGGAGCAATCTCCTGCTTCTCCCCAGAAAAAAACAGCTCCAAGGCGGCTGCTTGTGATGCTTCCCTGAAGTCCTCACCGTGTTCGTGAGCTTGGCTGTAACCAGCAGCAGGATTGTGTTTTCCTGGACGCTGCAGGACCCAGGAGTTCACCTGGGAAAGGGAGGGAAGGAGSGCACTGCRCCGAGGTGATGCTGAGCAGCCGCGGGCGCGTTTCCAGCTCMGCAGCGAGTTCCTTCTGCCCTCTAGGGTCCAGCTCCTTGGAGGGCTGCTCACCTCCCTCCCCACGGAGAGCAGCTCCAGCTTCTCTGCAGGATGGGCTGGAGGGGAAATTTCAGCTTTGAGCCACTCCAATACCTGCCCTAAGGATGCTTCCCTGGTGAACAGATGGGACTGTGTGGTGCACCAGTTCTCCCAGTTCATCTGTTGTGCCTCGCTGCTGCTTGGTTTAACCACTAAAATTAAAAGCGTTTCCATTGGTTTATATTCACTGGCTTCTTCRTACTCTGATTTCATTAAAAGCTTCAGCTGAGTCAGGAAAAGGCCAACTATGAAATAATATTTTAGCATTTGCCCTTTAAGAAGAAATCAGGACCTGGAAACACACAGCAAATGTGGTTTTTATTTAGTTTGGAGGATCAGTCCCAAATCCATGCACTGCTTTTGTGCTCAAAAAGGAATTGAGCAGAAAGCTACAAAAATTAAAGATATGCCTCACACCAGTGCTGACCAGTGACAGAGGGAGAAAAAGAAACAGGATTTCCACTTACTTTTGGAGAGATAAAGTGTGTCAGTGCATCTTAAAACATTTATTCAATGAACCATTGGGCAATGTGTAATTTATAGGCCTGGTGATGGGGGAATGTCTGGGACTGGCTCAGCTGAAGCTAAGGAATCTCTGAAACCCAAAGTGGAAAGAGGAGCTCGGGGCCAGTTTTTTGTTTCATTTAACAACCATGGTGTAAAGAGTAATCTTACCAGCTTTTTAGGTGTGTCCAAAACCTCCTCTCTCCATCTCTGACTTGTCTCATGCCAACAGTTCTTCAGGGGCAACGAGATGAAAAAATTTGCTCATGAGTTTTGTATGAAAAGTCTCATGTTCCATTATTTACTGAATCCCAAAYTACATGCCAAATTACATAATCCTTTAAAGTGTGTCCCATGCCCTCCTCCTTCCACTTCAATTTCAGTCAGCCTTTCTCTCTAACGATGTATTATTAACATCCTTCTATAAAGAGAGTGACCACCTTGCTGAAAATGGTTTCTCTTTCCAGAAAGACTCTTTATGCCCAAAACCACCATTAAGTTACTATTGATGGAAACAGGGTTTCATCAGGAAACAGGAAACAGCTGCCAAGAAGGCAATAAGGGTAAATTATACCCCAGAGCAGAGCTGGAGTAGCATTTAATGGATCAGAGAGAGTTCATTCACTGTTCTGCCACTGAGTTATTGCTCAGCTTCTTAAAGGAAAAAGGTTTCTGCCTACCTTGAGCTCAAAATCAAAATGCTGGAATCAGGTATTATCAGGATTGGCTTTTTTTTCACCTTACACTGAGAAGTGTCAGGTTTGGGTGTCTCAAACACAGTGCCCAAAAGTAGGACTGAGGTTTTACAAACTGCATCTTAATCTTGAAACACCTGCTTATCCCTCCAGCGAGTMAGAAAGAAATGTTCCTTTAATTTTCAAGGAGAGTAAATGGTTTAATTAGTCAGCAAACAAGGCAAAAAAATACCCAGACTGGGATTCTGCTTAGGAACAGGGCACAGCAGAGTTTTTGGCAATGAGTTCCTCCTGCAGAACTTYRGACTGCATGTGCAATCCCAAATAACTGGGCTAATTTGGGAAAACCACTTGTATTTAAATTTAGAGCCAGGGGGCTGTGAACTTGCCTGGGATCATTGCTGGGTTACTGAAGGTTGTTGTCACAGCTCCGTGGGACCCAGCTCCTGGCATCCTGATGGGCCAAGACCTAAACAGCACTGAGGGCAAAGAGTTCAAATAAAATCAGYTTCCTTTGAGGAGCTTTATCTGTGAGGAGACCAGGCAGATATGTTCCTGTGACAGCAACTGCTCTCCTAAGGGATGTAAATAGTTTGTATTCGTATAATTTTTTTTCTAAGACTCCAATATTTACTTCTGCTGCAGGGAAAGGGCCTTCCTGATTTTTCCAGACTTTCAGGAAGCCAATATCCAAGGAAAAGCAATGCCTCCTCCTGCTGGTCTCCTCCCTTGGCTTGGCAAACGTGTGAGAAAAGGCTGCAGCTCTGCTTGGCAGCTCTGCTCTGGCACAGCAGGTGCCACGTCTGGCTCCACCAGCATCCCTGTGGGATGCAGCAGGACAGTGTTTGGATGCAGCTCATAATCCTGTGCAGATGACTGGGGAACGTGCCTCAGCAAAGTGAGGATTTTCCTGTTTATCTCACTGGTGTGAAAGCTAATGAGATAAAATAGAATGGTGCTCTTGAAGCCCACTCAATGTGCTGTATCCATAGGGAAGTGCTCACACCTGGGCTTCTCCAACAGCTCTGGGGAGGAGGSAGCTGCTGAGGGCTTCCAGCCAAGGCCTCTGGCACAAGCAGGGGCTGCTGTGCCTGGGCACGCTGCTCATTCTGCCAAGCCTCYGTCACTGCCTGCCCCAAAGGACTGGCAGCCTTTCCAAAACCCAGCCCCTGGATCATCCAGGTTCTCATGCTGCATCTTTCTGGAAAAAAGCAGCAGCATGGAGGAAGGGATTTTACTTTTTCCTTTTCTCTTGCAAAACGGAACTGCTGTTTCTTCCACCAAGATCACTACAGGAAATAGTCAGTCAATCCACTCCTCAACAGTGCTCCAAAATATTCTTAATTTAGGGCTGCTGAGCAAAGCAACCCATGGGCAACTCCCTTGCCAGTGCCATCTCTTGGCTCTGAGCCCACCTCAATGACACCAACCTCAATTTTTAGCAGGGTGATAAGCAGATGGCACAGGGGGTGAAAAGCTTCAGCAACCATCTTTTATCTGTCAGGATGTGGTTGATGCTGAAACTTRAGAGAGTCAATATTGTTAAAGGACTCCAAAGGGGCAGTGTCCTTGTAACTAAGGGCATTTGAGATTTATGAGCTTGATTTTGTGCATCAGGAAGAAAAATACATTCTAACACTGGAAATAACAATGTGTGAAGGTTTAATGTCAGGAAGTCAGGTCCCCATTTCTCTTCTCTTCATCAGCCATTAAATACATCCCCAAAGTACCAAGGAATCCCCAGAAATAAAGACACAGAGAGAACAGAAGAAGTGCAAAGAAAAATAAATGTGTATTTCATCTCATGAAGGTTAAATCTCTGGTATTTTTACTGAATGCAAATTTTCCATTCTGATGCTTCGAGGCTTAAATTAATGATTGTGATTATTTAATTTTCCCTCCATTTCCCTTCCGGTTGCAACTGTCGCTGTTGGTTTTCACACCACACAAAAAGAGTTTTGCAGCTGCCACAGTCATTCCTGTGAAGGTACAAGCTGACCCACGCTCAATGCTTCGGTGTAAAAGTCTGGGCTACGTCGCWTTTCCACGGTGCTCATGTAAAACCATGTGTGACTGTGTCTGTCAGCTTCTCTCAGGAAAACTACAGGTCATTCCCTTGGCACCTGTCCCTATAAAATGTACATTGCACAAAGTCATGGTTGAAATGTACAGAGGAAATTACACATTCACCAACAGGAAAAAAAAAATAAATAAATAAAGGAAAAAAGAAAAGAGAAAAGAAAATCCGATTGCTATTTTACAAGAGAAAAGTGTGTCTCATTCCATACATACAAAAATGTCTTCAAATTGTACATAAGTACCAAAGGCATTATGAGAGATTCTTTGGAGATGAAACGAAAGTGCAATAAAGCCAAGGCAACAGAGCAAATGAAAGGAAGCAAARCAGCAGCTGTCTTTGCTTTCTAAAGGACAACCGAACTTCCCRGCCCGGCCGAGCCCCGGCGCTTCCCGCGGCGGAGAGGCGCGCACGGCTCGTCCTGCTGGGGAATTCTCCTCTCACCTCTCACTGTCAGGACAAAAACACGGACCATTGTTAGCCCAGGTAAGGCCAAAYGAGCCAGGTGCTGTTATAAACCATGGTGAAAGTGTCAAGGAATCTCAGGGAAGCGGCGACACACTGGGGCAGTGGATGTGCCCTGTGCTCAGGAACCTACTGGGGGCTGGAGCAGCTCTTACAGCTGAGAACTTTGGGCCCAGAGATGAACTTCAGGCCAATGCAAACATTTAWTTGCTATTTATTCAAGGCATCCAGCAGTGTTAAACTGGAAAAAAGTTAGTTCTTCATGCCTTTGTTTATTTAGATTAAACACTGAAGGGTGAGCTCTACCCAATATAAATCTTGTATCTGTGAAAATACTGGCAAAATTCAGTCCTAGAGGATGATTCATTTGGTGAGGCTGGTGGGATCTCTGTATAGGGGCTGTTGGAATCTGTGGGCTGACCTGCTTGAAAAATCAGATTATAATATGGTCCTTTCTTCCATAACTCTAAGATCAAAGATGGGTTCTTCTTAATGTTTCTTTTCTTAAATATCTCTTACCTAGGGGCTTTTTAAATGTAGGCAAAGGTAAGACCCACGGGGCACTGGGACCCTCTGCTWGGGCAGTAGGTTTGTGGGAGACCCTGGCACTGCCCTCAGTCAGCACCGCTGCCGTGGGACAACCTGGCACAGCACGTGAAGACTTTGCCCTTGGATCTCCCAAAGGCACAGGACAACTGTTTGGCCACACATTTTAGGAATGGGCTTTTTGGACTTGAAGTTGGCACTGGCCACTATTATATTTGTTTGTTTGAAATGAAGCCAAAGGAATTGTCACTCCAAGAACTGCATCGCTCTGCTGCATGGCCTGTGCTGCCTCCAGAAGTGGGATTTCTCCTTGGGACGGCACTCACACCAACCCCCCCTGCAAATCTTCCTTTTTGAACAAAACTAAGTATTGGAAAAGTAATTTGGTTTCATTTTTACCCACTGTCTCACCTCCAAAAGAGAATTTTCCTTCTCCCTGTGCACCTCAGATGCAGCTTTATCTGCTTTGATAAAGAACAYGTGTGCACACGTGTCCATACCCACRTGYACRTACAGCCACACGTGGGTGCATGTACTCAAACCACATGCACACACTTCTGCAGCCAAAGTTGTGTTGTCCTTTTATCTTGCAGGTTATGACAAAGATAAASTGTGAGCTTCATTCAATCTGTACAGAATTTACAGTTCAGATGAAKAGCAATGAAGAATATATAGGAATACAGCAGCTGTTAAGTGTTTATGGGCTGTGTGTGTTCGTTTTGTTCAGGTATTTTTTAATTAACATCACAGAGGCAATCTCGTATTTTAGCTTCCTGACAAAATCTGTTTAAAGARGCATTCAAATGCAGTGAATTTCTTAACAAAAACAGGATGTTCATTTTTTCCCTTTTCCCAGTTATGTTGAGCCACATCACAAACCAGGCAGGTGACACTTTGGTGTCKGTTCAATGCACATATGTTGATTACATGTAGAGATAACCTATCAGCACGTGGCATGTGATGTGCAATCCATGTGCAGCACGTGTGGATAATGTGCCAAAGTGACACCAAGCAAGATAAATTTCATAAATACAGTGTCTATACTGGAGAAACAGGAATATAGTTTTAGTGTGTGGAGTGTTGTTGCTGTATAAGAACAGTGGCACCCACCTMTATGAATTACTGATAAAAGAATAAAACATTTATAAGAACAATTTATTGAATCTCCTAAAGCGTTTGATACACCACGCAGCAACTGCAACTATGTTTAAAATCTGCTCTTGATTTAAAAGAAGAAAATCTCTGTCATTTATCAGCTATATCTTGTTTTGCCTCAGTGTTCCTGAAAGTCTCAAGTACTCTACACTGTGCGTGAATTTTTTTGAGAAAAAGTGAAGAAACTTCAAATTTTAGGGGTTTGGGGGGAAGGAAGAGTAACCAACAAAGAAAAGYCTCCATCCTGCCTGCTGACAGGAGCATGGGGTCACTCCAGCTCCAGGGAAGATGCTGGACCAGTCAGAACAACCAGGCAGGACAGMAAAGACCTGTCACCAGCCTTGATGACTTGTCCTCAGGTTCTCAGCAAGGCTGAATGTGGTGTCTGTGGAGATGCTAAAGAAATGAGACCTCCACATCCACATCTGTGATCAACCCTCTTCAYGAGCATCACTGCATAYGGGAAACACTGGGTCAGGGTCAAGKTTAAGGGACTACTGTGAAATGCTGCTTCTGCTTTAAATGGGAGGTGCCCRTGGCATGTTCAAACAAGGAGGKWTTTTCCCATTGTGGCTTTCAAGGCTTGTGCTGACCTTTTCTTGTGTGGAGTGGGAAGGAGAGAGCATCTCCCCATGTCCACAGTCATCAGTGTCAAATGGAGCTGAAATTCCAGCAGAGGCTTTGCTGGCAGAGTGACATTCAGCCTTGTTTGGRGGTCAGAACCATCCAGACTGGAGGTTCTGGCATGGCTTCTACCTGGAATCATTAACCCTACCCTAAAATTATAGGCATAGCTGCAGGTGAAATCCAACCTGAGCTTGGCACTGAGCTTTGGAAAGCCTTGTGGTGAGCTCGGGTTTCTCAGAACCAGGCAAACAGATGGTGCCTGAACAATTCACCTGCAGCTGTATTTACAGGAAGTGGGAGAGGGCAAAATGCTTCCAGGTTCATTGGCAGCTTTGGAAACAGCACAGCTKGGACCAGCTGCTTTCCAGTTCTCCCCATTACTGAGCTGGAGCCTGGCATGCACAGCCACATCTGTGGGCTGTCAAAGGGGACAAGGGTCCTGAAAACAGCTCTTGCTTCAGGGAGCAAAAACATCTGCACTGGTAGAGCCTGTGAGCTCTTCTCAGASATGTCCACCTGGACAAGAAAACCTGAGCCAGACCCTCATCCCTGTTTCATTTGAGTCAGCTAAAGCCATGGGAACAAACCCTCAGAGGGCACAGAGARACAACACAGACCCCATCCCTGTATGGAAAAGCTCCAGCAGAACAAACCAGGGATGTGTTGAGGCCACGGTGGCTCAATGAGGAAGCAAATAAATTGCCAATAAAAAGCAAAACTGTCATGCTAACAAAACACAAAGGCTCTCTGGAGCATCTGGTGATGGCAGGCCAAGTCTCAGAGCAGAGTTCTGGCATTACAGCTTCCCTGGCAAGTGGTCTGGACAAGAAAGAAGAGCATTTGGGGCCAGGGTCGAACCAGGTCATGGCAGCAGTGCCAAGAGATCCGAGAGACTGCAAACACCAGCAGGAGGGGCAAACCCTGAGGGCCTCATGACAGCCTGGCATTGCAGTGGGGAGAACACTGGCAAAGTATTTATGGGGATGAGAATGTAGCTGAGTGCCACTCCGTAAGGAGAGTGAGAGATGCTTCCGTGAGGAATGGTCATGGCACAGCTGCAGGGTGCCCGAGACCCCCAGGGCTGTAGGGGAGGGTGGGTGGAATTTCCAAAGATGTGGTTTCCAAGGTTTGGAAGTCACATTCCCCCCCTGCACCTCAGGCTGTGCTGCAGGCACAAAAGAACATGGCACCYCAGGGCTGGATGCAGGTGAGAGAATCCCATGGGAATTAAACCAGAATATGGCAGGTCCCACGCACATGGGTTCAAATGGCATCTTTGAAATGAAGACCAGGCCTCCATCCTTGGCACTGCCTGCTCCTCCAAACCCACAGAAAGGGCCATCTGGGGATGCTCTTTCTCAGAGGCATCCTGATGGAAAGGAGGTTGTGACACACAGCCAACACAATTTGTATTTTTTCCTCCCCATTTTCACATTTGAAGGAACCACAGGTACAAACATGTTTTTTTTTTCACCCCGTAGTCACAAGCTGTAGAAATGGAGTCTGTGCATGCTGTATCAGAGGGATGGGGTGATGACCAGTTGCAGCATGAAAGTACACTTGGTATATCAGTGTTACCTACAGAAGCACTGCAGCACCCTGCGAGGTGGCTCASGGCAGGACAGCCTCTCCCCAGAGTGATGCTTTTGGCAAAGTTCACCTTGTCAGGTACTACAGCAATCTGGGAGTGCAGATACAGCTGGAGCATACTGCTGTCTACTCRTCTCAGGCTGCATGCAGTAGCAGGCAAAATTGAGAGTACAGTCAGTGAGATAGTCCAGAAAGCACATTCATAAGTTAAAAAGGACCCCGCTGCTACCTAAATTCAAAGCGTGATTAATAGTGTATCAAAAGGTGTGTGACCCCTCTCCCTCTAGACACTAAGGTAAGGCAAGCAGTATTGTGTCACTGGGGCATCAAACACTAAGATATACTAAAGAAGATTCCTATGCAGTATTATTATCCTTATTATTAAAAACCCACCCTATTGTTATTGTTAAAAAAAAAAGTGGTGAGCCCACACCCCTGCTCTGAGCAGGTTTTGCTCYGTGAGGCAGAAAAATCGGGGCGTTGGTGTGCTAAAAGCAAGGGTTTGCTTTTACACCTCTGAGCAGCAGTGACCCCGTGGGGCTSGGAGGGGCTGCTGCCCTCAGCCCTCCCCACAGCCTTCTCCTCGATGCTACCTGCAGCTGAAGGAGCTTTTGTATCTGATTTCCTTGTTTCTGGCTCAGGAAAAGGARGCTGATGAGAACAGAAGAGGCTGAGCCGTGATGGAGAGAGGATGGAGAGGAGGTGGACGTGCAGCTGTGGGGTGGAGGCTCAGGGCTCACCCACCCTGAGCGTTCACGTGATGGAGAAACAGAAATCCTTATCCTGCTCCTGGGCTTTTTAACATTCCCAATAAAATACTCACTGCTAAGGGTCTTTGYATGGGACAACTTTGGGTAAATTCCTTTGGAATTTCAGTTTCTCTTTTCATACTCACATTGTAGTCTTAGCAATGATGTTGCTGTGACCACAGGGGTCTGAGCATATCAGGAAAATGAGGTTTCCAGKAGCTCCCTCTTGGGAAAAGTATGAGAGAAGGTGTTTTTCTTTTCTCTTGGGCAATTATCTGGAAGGGGAGCATTTGTATTTGAGGTGATGCTCTGGCTTCTCAGGTAGGTTATACAAACTTCTTCTAAAAATTCACGTAATTTAAAATTTTAAAAATCAATTAAAAATGTAAAAATATACCTAATTATCTGTAAATAGCAATGACCCTGCAAAATTTATTTGGACCTATTAAGCAGCATTTGAAACAAAAYGCATTTTTAGAAAATCTGTCTGTTTAATGAAATAGAATGGCTTTCTGAGCTGGGTAAGAGGTTTGGCTTTGGTAAGCTCCTTGACATTTTTTGCGTTAAAAATTGTTATTAAGAAAATGGGTCAACAAGGAAATTCACATACAAAACCTGCACTAGAGTAACATTAAAGTCCCTTCCCAAATATTGGGAAATCTGACTTAYGGCTGTTCCTCTGTCTCAGGGTCACTTTAGGAAAGGCCACCTTGCAACATCTCCARCCACATCTCCTGTTTAGAGAACTCCTCAGACCACCTGAACTCACACCTGGGCCTGAAGAGCCCAAAAACTTACTGTGGCTTCATGTCCCAGCCCCAGGCATTGCTCCACCCCATGGGTGGGCCAACTGCAGGATTTCTTTCCAGATTATGGGGAAAAAAAAGCCCAGAAGTTTCTTGGAGATCAGAGCCCAGGCTCTGGTCCAAGGTCATGGCTTCACATTCAGCACAGACACACCTGGAACCAGGCTCTGGGCACGGAACTGAGTGTGGGCACGGGCAGCCCTGGAGCAGTTCAGGATGGTCTGCTGGAAATTTGGCTTTCACATCTTCAGCTCTCTTTGGACTCCTCTGTCCACACYTGGCATTGCCTAGAACTTGTTTCTGTCCTCCAAAAAATATGGAGTGAGATTTGGGAGGAAGAGGGGAGCAAAGAGTAGCCCAAGAGAGGCTCAGCAGAGGGACAAAGTTTGCCTGCCCACCCTTTTAAAGGGCTTTGTCATCAGGACTGCCTTGTCAACAACCCAAAACTGATTTATTTTCTTGTAGTCTGGTGGTTAAGCCTTCTTGTGGGAGATTGCCACCAGGAATGTGTGGTACAGACAYTGGGGGAGCTGAGTGATTAGAAGGGGAGACTTTTCAGGGAGTATTGGACTATGATTTRGGAGAAGAATGAAATTATTTATGTCAATATTCAACAAACAGGACCTATCACTGTTTATGCAGGCTTAAATAATTTCATAGAAATGATGAGCACTATTTGTAGCTAATTCTAGTGTAAGKTAACCTCAAATTCCATGGAGTTTTGCCTGGATGAATGAGAAGTGAAGATTTATGATTTATGCATGGAGGTGTGTCAGAATTTCTTTGATATGATGCCACAGAAAATTGTATCTCATACCTTCAAAAAAATTCTATGTGAATTCTATGTGAAATGTGTAYAAAACCAGTTTTCTGCAATCACTGATTATGGGACAAATCCACCAACTTTTCACGATGAAAGTCAAAAGATCTTTAGAGATTCCAGTGCAGGAAGCTGAAGAGGAAAAACTCAATTTTTCCTTCAGCAACCCCTGAAGATGAGCTTTAAGGTCCCTTTCCACCCAAACCATTCCGTGKTTCTGTGAATTGATGRTTCTGTGATTCTGCTACTAAAGGCCAGGCATGTACCTGTGCTGCAGTAGGACTCATCCTCATCCTCATCCTCATCCTCATCCTCATCCTCATCCTCATCCTCATCCTCATCCTCATCCTCATCCTCATCCTCATCCTCATCTGGCATTCCTGCCTCTGCATCATACCCTCTGTGCCAAATCTCCAGCAGGCCTTGAAAGGTAATTGCAAACAAATAAAAGAATAAATCTTTGTTATCTTTGACTTGGACAAAATCTGCAGRGAGCAGCTGGCTGGAGCAATGTTGATTTTTGCCTCACCAAATGCAATTTCCATTCTTGTGGTCAGTAAAGCCCAGGCCACCACATTTGATTTAGGACCTGCTGACACYTCTTGTTTGAGCAGAAGGGATCTCATTTTGGAACGCACCAGAGGCAAATCTGCACAATTTACAGCCACTTGGCATTTAAAGTTGTCTCTGTGTGGAAGTCAAGGGCATCACTGCCTTAACTCTGCACAAAGAGATCTGGAGCCAGGAGTTTTGGAGCACAAACRGAGAGGGGAAAACTGCAGAAGTTAAAAAAAAAAAGCATGGCTCAGGAGGGGAAAGAAAGGAAACAGTATGGCTGAAAGCCCAGCTTCTCCCTAAGAACCAGATTTTCCCCTCCTGAATGGTGAGAAATGGCAGGAAAAGTTGTGAAGATACTTCCCCCTTCCTCATTCCYGTGTGCTGGCCCTGGGCACTGACAAAGGAATGGTTTTATTTCCTGTCTGCAAGTTGTCAGACTGCACCCACATCTTCCCTAAGGCCAAAATTATCCTGGGCCTCCCCTGGTTGCTGTGTCTGGTCAAGCAAAGAGGAGGAGAGAAAAAGGCTGTGAGTCTCCCTTCACCCCAAGCAAAGTMATGTTCAACCTCTCAAAGGCCACACAGAAATGAAGTTGTCAACTAAATATCCTGAACAGGCTCCTGATATGACACAGGGAAAATGTGGAAACACRAGGTTTGAAATCACAGCAGAAAACACACGTGGGATTTGGGCTGTGGATGCACAGCAAGGTTCAGAGGCACAGTGCCACCGTGGTGTCCCAGCCCTGGAAACAGATCCCAAACCAAACTTCTCCTGACCCACCCCCTTGCAAATAAAAACCCCTACCGACTTATCCGTGTAAAGGATCACTTTGTGGCTTTGGTTTGGTCCCAAAAGAAACTCTGAGCATCACTTTCCCCCTCGCCTTCCCCCAGCTRAAGGAGCTGCTGAGGCTCCTGGTAAGGACACAACGACCTTTCCAAGAGGAAATGCTTCCACAACAGCAAAACTGGGCAGACTGGGATTGGCACAAGTCGAGGGCAAGCACAGGCAAGAGGCTTCTGAAAGACCATGAAGAAACAAAGCAGAGCCTCTTAACTCAGCTTGAGGGATCCAAACAAACCAAGGATGTCCCGAGAACGCGGGGGTGAGATTCTTGGCAGGGCAGAAGAAGAAAGGAAAGATTTTTCACGGGCATAGTGTGTGCAAAAGTGTTCAGGCACAATGCAAACTGTAAGAAAAGTGCCCACTCTGACCAACAGGGCTTCCAGAGGATGGAGYTCAGCACTTAACTCGCAGCAAGGCAGGGACCACAGCATCCTGCATGTCCACCCTCTCCCTCTGCCTGGTGGCTGTGCCTCCCCAACAGAGCTGCTGGCCACAAGAATGGCTTGTGATCATGGCAGCCCTCCAGAGGGGTTGCCTTTGGTTTGTCTTTGCTTTCAAAACCACCCCCAGGTCCCTGGTCAGCAGGAGAGATAATTAAATATAATACATGGTTTAAAATATAAAATTCCATCCCCACAGTGTCTCATSTTCCTTCTCTATCTCATTGCTCTGCCCTCTTGATTGTCCCTCTTCTTGCACTCATGCTCACAKTTCTGAGTTTTTCCTAAGAAGGGATGATTTCCAAACTGCTCTGGTTCAGAGCAGTACCTCAGCAAGTCCCACKTAAGGCCACACCTTCTGCTCGTGCAAATATCCCAGCCAAYATCCCTCTGCTCCAGGGATTTTCCATGTATTATATWGGAATTATGTCACCTTCCTGACAGCTAATGAGCAATAACAGCCCCTCATTATTACACGTGCCCTGAAACCTAAACCAGGAACAGACACATATTCTGTCTGTGACTCCAAAACACCAAAAGGTGTGATCAGCTCCTGCCATGCCATAGCAATTCCCACCTAACACCTGACAGCCACCAGTTAATGTGATCTACAAAAGCCCTGGCTGGGTGATTCATTCCTGCCCCGCGCTTCCCAAGATTCCCAAGAAATGCAAACTGCCTACTCTGCGCCATGGAAGTTTCACCTAATGATCTTAGAAAGAGAGTATGAAAGAAATCTGGACTTCACGGCTCCAGTTCGCTCATCACCGTGACCTCTTCCACAAAGGCAGGCTCGCACCTGCTCATTCCCCCCCAAGAGTAAGCTGCAAGAAAGTGTCTGCCAGCTAAGGGCGTCCTGGAAAGAGGAAAGCCTTAGCTGTCAAGCTCCTTGAGAAGTTCCACGCGTGGACAGCTGGAGCGAGCAGCTGCCAGCGCTGGGGCGAGGCTCGGYGGCCGCAGGGAGGCTTCACTGCCGGGGGGTCGACCAGCCCATGTCACTGAAGGGTCCCTCGCCCGTGGCCGACCTCGGGGGGGGACCGCAGGGCGTGCAGAGGTCGGAGTCGGTGTCTGACTCCCCTTCTGCAATGTAGGGTCTGATTTTGGCCACGGCTGCATAGCAACCGTTGTTAAGGATGTCCAAATTCTCTTTGGACTGGGAGATGCTAAAGCCGCTGAAAGAGCGCTCCAGTTCCTCGTGGTCCACCGAGGGGATGGAGATGGAGGTGTCGCTGTCTCTCATGGCACTCTCGTGGTGTTTGGTTGCAATGTCTTCGTTCCTCAGGTACTCGGCGCTGGCCCGGTGCCCGCCGCTGTAGGCGGACAGGGAGCGCTCGTGGGAGGGCGGAGGTGGGATCCGCACCAGCGAGCCGGGCTCGCCCACGGGAGACGAGCCGTGGCTCTGCCGCTGGCACGACGTGGAGGGCGGGCAGGCGTTGCTGGGGGCTGGTGGGGCGGAGAAGTTCTTCTGGCCCATGGAGCTGGTGGACCTGATGATCTTGATGATGCAGCCGTTCTTGTCGATGTGCTCGCGGCTGTCCTCGGGGCTGTGGTAGGGAGGGGCTGGGTCCGGCTCTTTGGACCCGAAGTAAGCCTCTGTCTCCGTCGGTGGGATGCCCATCCGCTGCATGTAAATGTTCACCAGGAAGTCCAGCTTCTTCTCCATGGACTGAACCTGCAGAAACAGCRCAGTTCCAGCAAAACAGGCAGGCTGAAGCACGTTAACACCCTGAGTATGAGGAAATTCCCTCGAGGCACAAGTGTGGGGCTGGGCTTTGTACATCAACTCCACCTGCACTGAGCCACAGCATCTCGAACTTTTAGTGAGTATTTCATTRTTCTGTTCTCAAGGGTTTCATTCTCCACCTTTTTACAGGGTTTCCCTTGTTACAGGATTTTCCTTATGCTCCTCTAATGTTTATGACAGGCACCAAGTTCTAGAAAAGCTGGAGCACACTTGCTTCTTCCAGCCCCTTCCTGCACTCTGCACTTGTCTGGGCTCAGATGGCCATCGGGATTGCTGAGCCTTATGCTCTAGGAAGATTTTACATCTTCAGCAAGGCCAGCAGCTCCAGCAGCCAGGCTCAGGGACTCATTTGAAACGTGTCCAGCGTGGTGGCAAAGAAATCAGTGTGCTGTTTTCAAAAATAATGCAGGCTTTTGACGAACTCACTAAGCTGGACTCAAAGTGCCTGGTTTGAAAGTAGCACTTAGGCTTCCAAGGCATTCAGTGCCCTTTCATAACATCCACCTTGCTTCTTTTTCAAAGTATTCCGGGCTCTTTTTTTTTTTTTTTTTTTTAACTAAAAGGTAACATCCCACTGAGGGAAAAAGGCAAGGAAAAATCATCACAATGCATGCAACACCCCCTGACAAGAACCTCTTCCTGACCTGTTTTTCAACTTTTCCAAGCCTGCCCATCATGCTGGGGTCTTCAGGCAGCTCCCCTTCTGCTGGCCCTTTGGTCCGATCCTTGTCGGTCATGGAGGATCCTCTCCCAACGATCTGGTCAACTCTACCAGGATCAGAAAATCCCCCCACCCCCGGAAAAGGACCTGGAGTCAGTTGGAGGCAGCAGGTGAGGAGGGCACTGCTTGTTGTGCCTCCGCGGGACAAAGCAACAGCCTCTCTCCCAACTAACACTCCAAATTACTCACAGACACACAGTGGCACTGAAGTGTTAATTCAGATGCAAAATTCAGAGCAGTATTAGCAGAGTTTGAAATTATCCATTTCTGTTTATACAGATAAAACCTGGCACATTATGCACAGTAAATTTACCCACTGCARAGAATTTCTTTGGCTGGCTTCCTTCCAAATCGATTAACTTCTTATTTGCACTGAGAAATTATTATTTTGGGGGAAGATCAAGTTTTCTGTCTAGCAAATATCAATGGGATCTTTTTCAGTCTTTGCAGCAGTTTCCTCTCCTCAATGCAAATGTCCATGTGTAATTTTCATGTCCATGAAAATGAGCTGCTTGTCCAGGCAAACAGGTGCAGTGATAACCGTTTTAGTGGAATTACATCAAAGCTGAATTTGGCCAGAACTCACCAAACATTTCCAAACTGTTTCCATCTCAATGCAGTTCCCACTTGTACTGTTAGATGTTTTTTATTAGCAGGGCTCCCAGCTGGGAGCAGCAGAGGAGGCTCCTGCCAAATCAGCCGGGAAAGGTTACCAGGGTAGTAATTTGGTACYGACTTCTTTACACACGTCACATTTGCACTTCCTTATTCCCAGAATGGAAACACCTGCGTTGATTAACAGCTCCATATGCAGAGGAAGGAGGAGGGCAGAACCTGGAACTCAATTTCATTAGAGGCATCAAATATAAATTTTTGGAGAGTAAACACTGGAGCTTCTCGATCTGTCTGAAGTCCGGGGAACAACTCATTTCTGAAATAACTTCTTAATGGCAGCCAGGTTCATAGATTAATTCTGTGCTGGGCAAACTTTACTCTTGCATAATGCACCAAAAGTAAGGGTGGCRGGGGGGGAAAGAAGGGTTAATTAATCTGACTGAAACCAAGTTGAGGTATCTTGAGCGAAAACTCAAAATGCTTCTTACGCAGTTCTGCCGTGTGGGCCATGGGTCCATGCACCAGGAGGAGGAAAAGGAAGGAGCTGAACACAGACAGACAGGGGAAAATGAACAAACAAAAACCAAGGAAAGGAATGAGATGTGAGGCTATTTCCAACACAAGAGCCATCTGTTTTCTTCACAYGGGACAGGGACTTCATACGGATGTTGGCTGTTGACACTGAGGGACAGGTACCRGTGGGAATGGACCAGCGAGGCTCCCTTAGCTTATATTAGAGCAACAGCACTTCACAGCACCAGATCTGGCTCAAAGAGATGAAGTGGATGAGCACATCACACCAAGGACAGAAAATATAAGCCAACAATCATTTCAGAGTTTAGCTTTGATCCAGAGGCTATTTGATTTGGGCAGGGATGTGACAGAATTCTGTTCTGCTTAAAAAGCCGAGTTTGATCCTTTGCTTAGCAATATAAGCACAGGAGTACAAGGAGCACCAAGTGCTGGAATTACAAGKGTGAGGAATATGCATGCCTTATTTCTCTCTTGTAATGGGAGAAGGAAATCACTGACATTTAGAGGAACTCCCCACRAGGGATGCAATTACTGACAGGACATACAGCACAAGAAATCCTAGGACAATGTGGTTACCAAAGAGCTGTTAAATTGGATACCTCGGGCTACCTTGGTGGGGAATCACAAGCCAAGGCGTGGTACAGCCACTGTATGAACTCCTCTCCTGTATGCACAAGCAAGTAGACTGGTGAAACAATGAACACGAGTTTAAAGAGGCCCAAAGTCTAAATGTTATTGAATATTGCAGAAGGCCAAGAACAATCAGGGTGCTCTGTCCTCCTGTCCCATCCAGCGCCACACT
This sequence comes from Alauda arvensis, assembly GCA_902810485.1. Classification (NCBI taxonomy): domain Eukaryota; kingdom Metazoa; phylum Chordata; class Aves; order Passeriformes; family Alaudidae; genus Alauda; species Alauda arvensis. Next base: position 2,222,163 of record CADDXX010000061.1, read on the forward strand.
GACACGGAAATGTGTCCACCAATGGAGATGAGATGTCCCTCAGCAGCTGTGGAGTAGAGCAGGGAGGCAGGACAGACTGTGACACAGAGAGGAGAGCCCAACATTGCATTGTAATAACACAGGGAATCTTGTGTACCCTAATTCTAACCTTGCAGAAATCAAGGCAGGGCCTGTGCTGTGTTTCCTATCTGAAGAGAAGAGCCATCCAGTGAGTGAACCTCACMTGGCCCATTTCAGGGGCCAGCTGGCACTTCACAGATGCAGTGACCACTAAGAAGAGTACCAAGCTGTTGCTCACCTTCAAGGACACAACTTGCCTTTAGACCTACTGGGATTTAGGAGCAGGGCTGAAGCCCTCCACAGAGCTCACCCATAAAGCATTCAGAAGCCCTCTCCTATTATACAACTGACACCAGAGCCCAGAATTCTCATTTGATTCCCCTTGATTCTATACCTGAACAGAGTCTTGACTCCTGGGGTGGTTGTGTTCCACAGTTCTGAGGAAGCAGAGCCAGATCTCTGCTCGGAGGCAGGGCAGCACCAAGGATGGTGCAGGGAGCAGCTCTGGGCCACTGGCTTCAGGGCAGAGTGGGGAGAAGAAGGTGAACCAAGTCCTTCTCTCTTTATGGGAGAAMACAGTCTCAAGGTCTCCCACCCCTTTGCTTCCCATGGCACAGCTGGACCACAGGAGAGTGCTCCTACCTTCAGCAGAGCACAGAGATTTCATTTGTGCCTTATCTGGTACAAGAGAAAAGAGGAAATTCCTTGTGAGCTCCCAGCACACTGCTCCTAGCTGAGCACCACCAAGAGCAGGAGGTCCTTTTAGCCATCACAAGACTTTGAGATTTTGTCCAAGCTGGGCAACAAAGCTCAAAAGATGAAGAAGAAAGAACATATTCCACTACAGCAAGCAGAAGGGGAYATTTGTGTTCTTACTGCATGACAAAGGACTAAGAATCTTCTTAGTGCCCATCCCACTTCTACCCTACAGCCCATGGGGAGACTTAAGACTCTCAATAATTATTTTTGCTGTGCTAAATGCACGTGTGCTGAGGGAAGAACTCAGCTGAAGCTGTGGAAGAGCCAGCCCCATGTCCCTCCTTTCCTGGCAGAAGAGGATTCAGAGATTCCTAAGGATGCACGACAAACTGTGCCATCTGCTGTCCTTGGTCGGCTCTGCTGGGCCTCACTTTGGGAGGGAGAGAGAAGAGGGGATTGTTCTTTAACGTGGACTTTGCTGYCTTTCCTTCTTTCTAATGGTACAAAAAAAATGTAAATTCTTGCATCAGCCACAGTGCAGGTTTTCTCATGCTTCATTATGCTTCATGCTAACAGTGCATGCAAAGAGGTGTAATATGTCACCCTCGGGCCAGAAGCAGACATCAAAAGGTCAAACGGCTCAAATGAGATAAAAATGAAGTGTTTGGGAATAGGTAGTCAAGTATTTTATTTTTATTTTTTTTTTCTTTATATCTTATAAATTTTTTGTAAACAATCCAGGCATTGAAGCCAAACCCCCTTCATCCATGTCACAGGACTGGCTAGTTACCCCTTCATTTGGCAATAAAACTTGCTCTGGACAAATTTTGATCAACAACTGTTGTCTAAAAATTACAGCTGAAATTGCACCTATTCTAGGCTARATCAGCTGATCAGGGGAATTTTATCCAAACTGTCTGTGTGTAGAGCATGGAGCAAACGCCATCAGCCAAACCACAGCTGTGGGCATCTACCAGGATCCCCTGACTTTGCTGGGAGCTGCTTGCAGGATGATTTTGGCTGAACTGAGCCATCCATAGGGTCAAGAGTGCTCATGGGACACACCTCCCATTGTTTCTCTGGGCAGAATTTGGCTAAAACAGGGGGTGCAGACTGAAAAGGAGAGGCTGGAGCCATCCACAGGGACCTCACAGGACACATTCCCACGGCACAGACCCACGTGGTGTTGGGGTGACAAGGATCATGGCAGCAGCAGAGCCTGACCCAGGGGTTTTGGATCTGTTTTTGGGGCTGCTCAGAGCTCAGGTTCCCATCCATCAGCCCCTTGAGCACCTCACAAGGGCTGCTGGTGTCTGTGGGAGGATAAAACTGCCAAAAATTAAGCCTTTTCATAGGTGGGAACAGATTTTCAGCAGCCTTCTGCACCCTGCTGCTTTCTGCAGCCACAGCTTGGTAAAGGGGAAGTGAAAAAAAAAATCCTTGGAGAAGGGAGAAATTATGAAAAAAAGTCTAAACATCCCCAGGAGCCTTTTGGGCATGTGCAAAGATTTTTTTAATCAGTTTTAGAAAGTGTATAAACAGTGAGGGGAAAGTCATCAGCATAAAGCTGATAYAGCAACAGTCTTGGACTGAATAAAACAAATATTCCAGTTTGAGACCTCCTCCCCTCAGCTCCATCAATCACCTTTGCTGTGTGTGAGGCACAAGTTTTCACATGAAAATCCTGCTATTAGTGAAGGCTTGTTGGACATATCCTAAAGGTTAAACACAACAAAATCCCTTTGAATATGTATTTTTATTTTTAAATGTAAATGCTTCTGCAGATAACAAGGTTATTTCGTTTTCAAAACCTTTTGGCAGGGAGGAGGAAGGGGAAAAACACTTTTCTGAAAGCATGGTTTTTTCAAGCATAAAGCTTTGGACTTCTAGAAAATTCTGGTTTTTTTCATGTTTGAGCTAGCTGAGTGGGAAAAGGTAAGCTTTCAATATTCCTTTTACTTACATTTCTCTAGTGAAGATTACTCAGAGCAGCTTAAATAAAAATCAAGAGATTTGTCACCTATTAGCTCTTAGGGAGGCAAATACATTTAGGAAAAAGAAATATTTGAGGTTAAGCTTACTGCATTTAAAAATCACCTACTATTTCTGCATGGAAAATGACTTTCTGGCAAATATTTACACCTGCCTTGGGCTCTAGCAGTCTCAGTGCAAGGAGAAAACACAGCCCAGCTCTGGGCCTTGCCCAGACCTCAGAATGCCCTAAAATGGGAATTTTTGTGAGAATCTATTCCTCATTGCATGAGCTTCAGATATGGTTTTACTTAGGGAGAGAACTTAATGAGAACTATCTTGCTGTGTGACTGAGGGCTGGGTTTGACTCCTGCTCCTTTTYTCTTGGGAAATCAGGATTGTTTTATTATTTTTTGGAATATGACTCCCATGGTTGTAGCATTTTAACACAATTTTTTCCTCCCTGGCCATAGAGTGGCACCAGGAAGAAATACAGTTCATCAGCTACAAAACACTTCATTCTTACTTTGCCCACTGAAATAAACTCATTTAATTGTCCAAAGAGCTGCAGGGGCTCCTTTGCTTGTGTGTGGACGGTGTCATCCTTTAGGAAGTGGATTGTTCACTTTATATTGGCTTTGTGGGTAAATATTCCACCTTTTACCTTTTGAAGACAGCCTGATAAAATACGGGATCTTTTAAAAAGATATAATTTAGCTTTCTAACACCTCGAAGAAGACTGAGAATAGGAAATAGGCTCGCTGGAGGAACTGATGGTTATTGATGACTGAATGAACATCCCCTTTTTTGTTCCCCTCTGGCTTGAAGGCGAATCAGAGCACACCCAGAGCAGCAAACCCGCCGTGAGTCATGATTTAGCACTGCTAGGTGAGAAATGCCGTCATATAACTGGCATGAAAGGGGTTTGACATTAAGCAAATAAAAAAAAAACTCCAGAGAAAGCGGCATTTTGGTGAATCCTAACCTAGGCGAGTACTGGGGAGACTCTTTGGAAGAATACATGGGTCCTTTGGTTGGATACTTCTTATGCCGGGGAGTTGAAGGGGGTGGGGGACCCACAATCATATCTATCCTGGCAAAGTAAATAAGAAAAAAAAGACACCAGCAAAATGCATAATGAAGCAACACGCAGAGAAAAGTTGGTCAGAGAAAGAAAGGAACAACTGACAAACAGGATGACAGGGAGAGAGAGAGAGAGAGAGAATTTGAAATTTGAAAATATATTCCGCTGGAAACAGAAGGCTCTCTCCTACCACCTGGTTGTTGGTGAGAAACCAGAGTCTTACCCACCTCAGGGTAAGATTTGGAGATTTAGGCACCACTGCAACATCATTAGGAGTTCCCCCCTCCCCAGACAGAACAGACACCGTGCTTTACCCTCTGGAATATATTTGCATATGTGTGGCAATACCCCATTGAGGTGGCTGGATATGAAACAACATAAATTCATCCTCCTTTCAGCTGCAGTGCTAGAGAACACATCCTCAGCTAGTTCAGGGAAGCATGAGGTGCTGGGAGTCGGCGAGGAACGCTGCAGGGCTGGATAACTCAATGAATGGGAGACATCCATGGTTGGCAAGGATGGAACACGAGACAATGTGAACACAACACTGAAAAGAGCACATTGCAGACACAGTGACAGAGGCTTTACTGATTAAAGAGGAAAAGTGCATGTAAACACCCCAGAAATGTGCTTGGATGCRGCTTTAATCCACCAAAGCCCTGGCTAGGGGAGGTCAGAGCCTGCCCTGCTGAGCTGAGCTGGCAGGCAGAACACAGGGCTTTGAYTGATGAAGGAAAAGGACATTAAAATATCTGTACTCCAAGATGCCCCATGACTTCCTCCCTGGGATCCACTGTGTGGGTGCAGGGTCCAACACTGACCAGGGCCTTGTCTACAGAGGGTCCCTTTCAGCTGTACTGGGCAGGTGCCCAGCCATGGGACCTGTTGGTGCCCAAGGGTGGCCCCAAAGGGGTCTGCTCCCATCACCATCACTGATGTCCTGYTCAGTGGGGACAGTGAAATCAGTGAAGCTGCCTGCTGGTCTTGGATCCCAAATCCGAGTGCTTCATGCTTTTGAAGCAGCTCCTGGTCCTCCTGGCTTGCCTGTGAGAGGATGGGTGGTGGCCTTGTCCAGCCTCAGAACCYCATCCTCACAATCCCAGAGCTACAGCTAAGAGGAGAATCCAGYTTGCTCTTTGAAAGCTTCAATTCCTTACCCCAACCTCCCCCAAAAAACGGACAACCAAACTGCTTTGTCTTTTGCAGCACATGCCCCTGAAGGACTGGGGACCTGGATGGGTGGTGAGGCAATCTGCCACAGCCCCCAGGGTGCTGGAGACTCAGGCATCCCACCTGGAGCCAGAGGAGATGACAACCCCARTGCCCAGTACTGCAGAGATGGCCTTGAGGCCTCTTGTTCCAGGTTACTGAAGTTAGGAAATCTCAATSCACTCCCCCTCCTCTTCCCCCTCTATATTCAGCTACACATCTTGGATCTATGATCACTGAATTGGTACTGAACAGGAGCGAGAGGCTCACACGGAGGAAATTCTCCAGGATATTTTGGTCTCCATTGCAAGGGAGAATGTTCCTTCTGGGAAAAGCACAGTGCGCAGCAGGGCTGAGAAAGTTACCTCTGCRTCTTGAACATCAAAAATAGCAGAGTTAAAATGGTCTCTGAGAGATTCATGGCAGAACAGAGATTCCTCTTTTTCCCAAGACAATTTTCCTACTTCATTCCTGAGGTTCATGTCAGCTGTTTGCATACGCAAACACTTCTTTTTTCTTCACATTTGCTCACTCTACCAGGGACTTAGATGGGTCTGAAATTAAACTTCCTCAATGGCTTCTAGGGGAAACTGGGCTGCCACAGCCATCAAGGGAAGCAATTTCATTCTCCGAGTGTAAAAGAAAATGGTGTATTTTTTTGACTGGAGATTGCCCGTGGCCAAGCCCTGCCACAGTTCTGGGTGTCCTTCAAGCTCTGCAGAACTGGAGCTACTTCTGCTGAGCCAACACAACCAGGGGTGTTGGAGGCTTGGGGTCTATCTTTCCCATCRAGGCTGCAGGAGGAGTGGTCAGACTAAAAGATTAAACTCCGATCCTCTGTTCAAGGAATCAAACTTATGTTTTTGGGGTTTTCTTTTTTCCTTCTAGGAGAAATATGAAAAACACGGAACCTTCTCGGTTCCRTTTGTCCCTTTTCCACATTCCTTCTCCTATTAAAATGAACACATCTCGCCCTAAAATCTGAGCAGAGAAGCTGAAATGGAGCTCAGCTAAACCCCACCTACGTCAGTAGGCTTGGATGAGAAATTCCCATCTGYATGGGTTTTCAGCAGACTGTGCCATCCGAGGAGGGGTTCCTCCTCAAGTGGCTTAGCATCCCAATGGTGAGAGGGAGCTGCTGCCTCCTCACTGCTCTCTGTGCCTGTGGCAGCAGGGCCACAGCCAGGACACCAAATGTGGTCTTATTTCACTCCCAGAAAGGTACCAAACCTTTCCCAAACCCACATGAGCCTTATCCCTGGGGCACCAAACCTCTGCACCCTGCCAGGAGGACCATGGAGATAACCACCCACACACCATAATGCCAAAAGATCCCAAACTAAAGCAGGAGGGTGAGCCATGACTTTTKTATGTCCTGAGATGGGCAGTAAGGGAGTTTTAGGGCAGTGCCTGTCCTGCTTATCCCTGTGGGTTCCAGCCACAAGCACTGATGCCTTCCTTAGGGATTTGTCTTGAAAAAAATCAGCTGTAGCCGCGAAGGGAAGCGTCTCTCTCCTGTCAACACCTCCACAGCGAACAAAAAGCAGTGGAAAACGAAGCAAAGAGAGGGGTCTCTTGCCTGGCCTGGAGGTTTTTAATGCGGGAGAGCATGTCCAGGTGCCCAGCTGAGTACTGCTCGATGACGTCCATCACGTCGTAGGGCCGAAGGCTCTCCTTGAACTTGCGCTTGGAGACGAGAAACCTCATAATGCTGCAGGAGACAGAGCAAAAATCAAAACACAGTCCCTGGGTGCAGCCTGACCYGCTTAATGGCGGATACAAAACACTGCAGGGAGCGGCTCTGGAAGGGAAATGGAATAAATCCCAGCCCTGTGGGTTTGGGAGAGGATGCAGCAATAGGAGAGAGGAAGGGGATTGCCGGGGCTGGTGGCTGAAGCCCTGTCTGCGCCAGGGGGTCCCTGATGCCCCTTGGATTGTCATCTGTGCATGTGCTCTCTGCACCACTTTTAGAAATGTCAGCATTAAGTCTCAGAGCTGGTGAGAACCGTCATTTGGATGCATCCCTGCGGGGGATTTTCCTGTTTCTCCATTTATTCCTTCCCTAAGCAAAAATTGCCCTTCCTGGCAAAACTGTCTGTAAAGCAGGGCAGGCCACCCAGGGGAAAAACAGCCTGCAGCACWCGTGTCAGCATTTGCCAGCACTTCYTGGGCTTTACACTTCTCATTTTTCACTATAATTTATTTTTCTGGACCACTTCCCCCCCTCTCCCTCTCTTACCACACTGCCCTGATGCTGACTTTCAGCCCCGGTGTCAAATCTTCTGTCACAAACTCGCAGTTGCAGCTTTTGTTCTCATCAGGAATGTCTTCTCCAGGGAGGCTTGCTTCTGGGTTTGGGACAGGGAAGGAGAAACACAACACGTTATGTTTCCTGTGCCAGTGCTGCACAAGGAAAGATGAGCCAGATCACAAACAGCAACSCCAGGGGAAGCAGCAGAGAAGCCTTTGCTGAGCATCCAGATGAGAGCATTTCCCAGGATGTGCCTAGGTGACATTSAGCAGTGCCAGCTGCAGCTCTCACYCATCCCTGTRTCAGTGAATCCCAGTATCATKTGGGTTGGAAAAGCTCTCTAAGATCATCGAGTCCAGCCATTCTCCCAGCATGGCCAAGCCCAGCCACTAAACCATGTCACCAATGCCACATCYAGATGTGTTTTAAATCCCTCCAGGAAGGTGACTCTACCACTGCCCTGTGCAGCCTGTTCTAGTGCCTGACCACTCTTTCAGTGAAGAAATTTTTCCTAATATCCAACCTAACCYTCCCYRGCACACCTTGAGGTCATTCCCTCTTGTCCCAATGACTCTTCTCCTTTCCCCATCCTTATATACAGAAATATAAACATTATCACAGCTATCAGAAGGGGTTTTCTTGCCTCTTCTAATCATTATTGACAAGTTTGGGTTGAAAGGACTTTTTCAGGTTTGGGTTGGGAGGGACCTCTAGTCCARCCCCCTGCAATGGGCAGGGACATCTTCAACTYSATCAGGTTGCTCAGGCTACTCGAAGCTAAAAGCCTGGGAGGAGAAGGAGTCCCAGCACCTTGTCTGGCAGCTCTGCCCTTCTTAGGTGGGGAGGGAGAGGATGTTGGGGCCAGCTGGGAATTCGGGGTCCCAAAGCCTCACCTTCCGAGTTCTGCCGCGACGCCGCTCCCTTGATGCGGAAGGCTTGCCGGGCTCGGCTGCGGTCTCCGAAGCTCCAGCTCTTGGGCACTTTGCTCGGGCTGTCCTCGATGCTCTGGTCAGCACTGGGGGACCTCCTGATGCCCTGAGCCTGTGGAGAGCCTTTCCCTTTGGTGCCAGCACCGCGGGGACTGGAGAAGACACGATCTTTCAAACTGACCTTCTGACTGTTCAGAGAAACACGTTGAAACAAAGACAAAAAGGAGACAGCAGGAGGAGTCATTCTGGAAACCACGCAGTCCTTCCCCACCAGCCATTAGAAACCAAGAGCACTTCCAAGCAGCAGTGACATGTAGCTTTGCTGTTGGCTTATTTTTCTTTTTTTTTGTTTTCCAATATGTATTTTTTATTTTTATCTTTTTAAAGAAAGCATTGTAGAAATGTTTCCATCATCATGAGTGAAATGGGGATGGTTCGTAAGAGAGAGAAAATAATGAGGACTTAAACAGAAGCCCCTCACGGGATGCCAGGGCTGGCGGGACAGAATGACATTAACAATGAGGTTATGATTCCTTAAATCACTGATCGACTCCGATCACGAGTTAGGAAGCTTTTCTTTCACAACTGCCTTCCAAAAGTCTATGGCTAATAAGAAAATACCAATTAAAAAAAAAACCCAAACCAATATCTTAAAACTTTTGTGCTTCACTTCTGGTGCTCAGATCCCTCCTTTCCCTTTCTTCAGCTCCTGTATTTCCTCCCTCTTCAAACATGATCTGCCCCCTTTATGTATTCCAAGGAGTTCCTCTTTATCCAGTTACATGTTGAAACACATGAATGCAAACACTGTGCAACTCCTTTGTATCCTATAAAAATCCCATCTAAAAGCTGTCTGCCATCTCCCTGGAGGTCTGCAATGGGTGTCATAAACATGGAAAGCAAAATGTAAAAATTCCAGAATATGGCACTTTAATGCCTTTTTTCCTACTAGAATCCTTGCAATTATGGTTGGAAAAGAAGGTCTCTCCAGAAACAGAGATGATCTCACTGGGAAATAGTGACCACCCAGCTCAAATGAGTTTCCAAATTCTGAAATTTGCATTTAAAGCCTTTCACCTAAATGAAGATGTGGAATTTTCATGTGAAAATTTAAGAATAAATAGGTTTCTTATGAAACCACAAACTTTACAGAGACAGCACTGGGGAAAGCAGACTGCAAATAGTTTTGGATCATTCCATATTTTCTTAATAGCAATCGATGATTAAGCTTCCCTGATTAGAGGTTGGAAAACCAGCGCAAGATACTTGCACAAATGGCCAATATTTTATATATAGGTRTATCAAAACTGAGTGAAGACAGGGATTTAATTCCCAACTCTCTGTACCACTGCAGCAGCCACTTATCATTCTGCTGCCAACTCTCTGCTGCAATTTGCGGGAAGAAACATTTCAGAAATTTTCATTTCCACATCACCAACCAAAGACCTGCTTTTTTTTTTTTTTCCTTTTTTTCTGGTGTGTCTTTCAGCAACACCAACTTAAAAGTCAGAGGCACACGGCCCTTCTTTGCCTTCAAAACTGGCACGAGGTTCTTCAATCAGAACTTGGCTGCTGGTTTTGAAGCAAAGCAAAGCGCTGCTCCCTTTTCCCAGCCGCYGGCTGCTCCCTGCTGACAGGAGCAGACACCAGCTCCGGCCAGGGAAGGAAGAAGATGTGACTCGAGGACACTCAGGGAGCAGATTTGTCGAGTAAGAAGGTGCTATTTTTACAAAGTCACTTTGCATTGCGAGACAACAAACATTTACAGGGAGAGAAAGGTGCCTAGGCAGCGTTTTGCAGGGCTGTGTGGGGAGGGCATCCCCTGCGCTGCAGGGAAGGCTTGGCYGTGGCCACCAGCTCAGCAGCAATTTCAAATTGAAAGATGGGTTGGAGAGAAAAGAAAATTTGCGCATGACCAAATTAAAAAAAAAGGCGGAATTATTCCAATTAGAGATGAATTTTAATTCAGCTGAATGCTGGGGATTGAATTTCCAGTGTGATGCCCATCTGCAGGGTCTGTCTGAAAGCCATGGGATCAGCAGAGCTGAAATCCAGGTCAGAGGTACAAATCCACACAGGAATCTGGGAACAAGAACGTGCCTAAACACCTTTCTGGATGTAAGCCTTYATTACTAATGCTACCAAAACCATTGCACATAATGAGCCAAAGGTTTAAAAGAAATTCTCACTCTGAGTTTCTTGGATTAGAAACCAGATTGAAATTTCGTCATTTGATYCTAAATAGGCCAACTGGATCTTTTTTGTTGGTTTTACAGAATAATATTTATTAAATCCACTGTGTTTCAGTACTACTATTGCTTTGAATTACTTTCTTAAAAAGTAAGTTTTATAAAAATACTTTAGCAAYACAGCAATTTTCAGGATTCAAAGTGATCTCTTTGTGCCTTATCCTCTGCTGAGTTTCTTCCATCACCAATCCCAGCACAAAACCAGTTGCCTTTCACTGAGTATGGCAGGGCCCTTTCCTTGGAGCCCCTTTTCCATTCCCACAACAAACGTGCTACAAATGTTTGCAGGAATCACAAAAAAAACAAAAAAGAAAGGGTTGAACTTGGTGAAGGATACGAGCAAAGAGTTTCAACCCTGGGAGCATGAAGAACAATGCATTAAAAAATCTCAATAGAAATATGATGAACAATTAAGATCTGGGTGGGTTTTGTTCCCAAGTAGTCACTRAGGAAAAAAACCCCAACACCTGATGTAACTTCTTTGTTTCAACACAGATGACACGAGACACCATGAACAGTAAATTGAATTTTTCCTTCTGCCATGCAATTCCCTCATTGGAAACAACACCTGGAATCACATGCAAGTACAATCCCTGCAGAGGAGGATGCTGTTGGGGTCTGCAGGAGCTGGTAGGAAAAAAAATCCCAAAGAAATACAGACATACACAGGGAAATATGTTGTCAGCTAATCCAAGATCATGTTCTCACTCAACCAGAAAGTCATGCAGAGGGACGCAGAGTGTCTCAGAGAGGTGGTGCTTGGATGTCACTGCAGGATGGCAAATGAGCCTCAGTTGAGAGGGGAGAGTTGGTGACATGAAGGTGAGGACAGCAGGGACAGATGGACGCTCACAGTCGTGACAGCGACGCCAGCACAGGGCAGAGCTCTGCTCGTGCCAGGGGAAGGAAGGGAAAGGGAACTGTGGCTTTGCAGCCAGAGGCACAGCTTAGGGGAAGCCACAACAGCCTAACAGGGTGGGATTCAATTCTAGGTCCTCACAACCACTCCAGGTGGCATCTGTGAACACAGATTTGATAGCAAAAAAATCACCTTTCCAGGCTGACTGAGGGGAAGGTTTATAAATATTCAGGTTTTGAGTTGAATTTAACACAGGATGGAAACTGAGCTGCTTTTTCTCTGTTGCCAGTCAAAAAATGAGAGTCCATGCTAGAAAAACTGGATTCCCACTAAGTTCCCTGCTTTAGTGGGCTTTGCATTTTGTTTAAGCCCCACAGCCCAGCACTCAGCAGAGAAATGCRCAAGTACTGACCTTCAAAATGAGCTGCCAACAGCCTCCTAAGGATGCCAGGGGTTTAAGCTCCTGTTTGAAACCCTCTGGTTTGGGGCTCATTCCAGTTCTCTATAGTATTAAATCAGCACTTTAAAAAAAAATGTGGACTCATTACATTAGCAGTAATTTTAGATCAATAAAAAGTATCAGTTGTAAGGTCTTGTCATTGATTTTAAACTATGCTTGAGCCATTACTTCATTTTMTTCTCAGCTAGCCAGAATGAGCCGGACTAGCACAGACTCAGACCCATCTCTGCATCCAAATTCAACCAGCATCAGTGCTCGTTCTTCTGAGAAGCTGTGGCCAGGAGAAAAAGGTTCTCTCCTGTTGGTAAATGAAGGGTTTTTTTTTAAATCAAGAGTTTGTGCTGAGCTCGTGGCRTATGAGAACAAGTCATTAAAACCAGGCAGGAGTGCCAGGAGTGAATGATGGCCTTTGTGACTATCACTGGGCTCCAGTCTGCTTGCTGATGTAAGAGGCAGAAACCAATTACTGGAGACATGAAGGAAAGGAAAATAAAACTGTGTATGCAAAATTTGCCATGACTAAAACAGAAAGCAAGAGAGGGCCTGGCTCAAGCCTGGTTTGCCTCCAGCAATTCCAGAAAAAAAAACATTGCTAAAAGGTGAATTCAGCCTCCAGAATGCCATTTCTAGAAGCAGAGAAACCTGGGTGTRAGGGAAACAAAACATCAGGCAGTGATTGTGTCATGATGAGTAATCCCTCTCCTTTTCCTCATCCACAAGCTCGGTGCTAGACTTGGATGGGAGCCAGTGATGCTGTGATGGCAAAGCTGCACCATCCCTGCAACCACCACACAAGCAGGGAAAAGCACAGGGCCATGGATGAGTGAAGGGACACTGGAGCCAGACTCGTGTCTGAAACCTTTGCTGTCCTGCAGCATTCTGTTAACATCACCCACCTCTTCCTAATTCCCAGCCCTCTCCTCCCAAACTGACGTTGAGTGCTGTCAGACACCCCATCAGCCACATCCTGCATCTTCTCCCAGCTGTGTTCTGTTTGCCAGCTTGGCTGTTCTGAATTTTGGGAGCAAAGCAAAGCAGCCAGGCTGCACCTCTGAGCTGGCTGATCATTCCCAAGCCAGCCTTTAAGGAACCCAGAGCCACAGGCCAGTCAAGGGTCTGCTAACACCTTTCCTTCACTGCTCTGGGTGCCACCTCTTCTCACTGTGAGGTGCCCTCACCTCTGAGTGTGCTGGGTAAGTCTCTTACGAAGCAGAATATGATAGAGCTGATAATCTGCCTTGGTGTAGTTACATTACTGTCCAAAAATGAATGTGTTATTGCATTTATTGACTAAAGATCGTTGGTTTAGTACATTAAGAAACCACAGCTTCTAAGGAGTTTCCTATTAATTTRCCTACATTGAGTTTTCCATGACYGCCTCATCGTGYRCTGTTATTTCGTTATGTGCATCCTRGATGAAGGCTTTTAGCACTCAGCCTGAGCTGCATCAAAGTGCTGGCATCTGCCCCAAGGGTTTGTGCAGTGGGGATCGTTGGCAGACACCCARGGGTCCAGAGAAACAAGACATCTGAATTATATTTACATCCCTTTGCAGTTAGCCCACAGTTTTAACAAAGCACAGGGTGTATAACACTACGTTCAGGATGGATGCAGGTGACAAGGATGCTCTTGTAGCTACTCCAAAGTTCAAGGCTCCTTTTTGACTGGAAGAACCACAGTCTGTCATCCTCCTTTTCAGCCTCTCCAATAGATTAAGAAGATATTGAGGTAACGCTTTGTTTCATCCTCCCTTTCCCTTGCAGAAYTCAAGACGGGGGAGATGAAATGAGGACCACAGTGGGAAGGAATTCAGTAGAAAACAAAAAAATTACACTGGCTTTAAGCAATTAAAATCCATGCCTAGGAAGACATGCAAGGAAGACACTGAGATCAGAGTGGCTGATTTTCCAGAAAACAGAACCAGACATGAACAGATGAGAGGACAGATTACGAATAGCACTGCTCGTTTTCATCTCTGCCAAAAACAACCTCAGTGTTAAGCAACTGAGAGGAGGCTTTCTCTGGGGAGGAGTCCCTGCTCACACTACACCTCCACACATGAAACAACCTCACCTGGCAAATGGAAACACCACAGAAGTCAGGATCATTTTTTCCAGCTAGACTAYTGACCAAATCTTTGCCATATGTTCTTGAAACGCTGCCTGTGGAACTGGTGATCCCCCAATGTTTACCCACATTTTTCAAGGCTAACCTTCAAGGAAGGCCACAGCACCACCAAATAYGTAGCAGGAGGCTCACTCAGAGGTTCAGGCTATTTATCCAGATGTAAAGGATTTCCTACCATGGAGAAGCTGCTTTTTATGAACCCTAGATCGTGCCCCATTCCTCTTTGTYACCCATTCAGAGATGGGATTTACCACTCTACTTCTGAGCACCTGGTACACGCAAACCTCAGCCATGAGCCCTACCCTCTRGACTGACAGAGAATAAAAAGAGCCAGCAGGTCAAAAAAAGAGCAGGAAAAGAAAAGATACAGGTTGAAACAATTAATGAAGAAAATCAGAGATACATATACTGTTAGAGCTGCAAGTTTGATACTTTCGAAGCTGCAGTTTGTTGGCTTTCTGAGGGATACAGAGACTGGTGATTTTGAGAATTAAAACGGACTCCAAAAAAAGAGCATGCAAAAATCCGAGTTCACAAACATGCGGCATCACTCAGTGCCCTGCCTCTCCTGGGCTGTCCACCTGCCTGGCTGTGGGGCCAGGAGCTGGGGGGGTCCCCTGCCAGCATTCACAGCATGCAAACTCCGGGCAGGGGCAGGTCAAGAAGGTGCACGTTTTGCTGCTGAGGAGCAGCAGTRGGGGGGCAGAGACTCTTCTAGTGCAGGTGTGGAGCTATTTATGCACRAGTAGGATAAGATCTACGTGTCTGTGTGTATGGCCATGGGCGCGCTAAGGGATGCTCCTTGGGAAGTCCCTGGAAACACCTGGAGGTTGTCAGCTGGACGAAAAAGATGCAAACCCTGCTGGTACAAAGCCCTGAGCTGAAGCTGTCTGTCCCCCTCGGGGTCTAGAAAACAGAACCATTCACAAGGCCAATGTCAAGGCTCAGGGGAGGCCGTGTCCCCTACGTCTGGCGGGACAGGCTGAGATTAGTCCTTCTCTAGCTGCGTAGTAGAGGTGCTAGATAGGCAAGATGTGGCTTCCAAAGGCCACCAGGCTAGGAAAGGTCAATTTGTCAGAGAGCCAAAGGAATGGTGACTGGGCAGAGGCAGGAAGCTGGCATTTCTCATGCTGCTGGCTGGACATTGCAGTACAGTACAAGTCAATTTGCAAGGATGCCCTGGACCTTGAGGAGGGATGGGGCGATAGGGAGGAAAGTGTCTTTTTTTTTTTTTAAAAAAAATTAAATGTTTTAATTTTAGCGGGTTTTTTTATTGCTTTGTTTTGTTTTTAAATTTTCCATTAGTTGTTAAACTTCATTTCCTGGCCTCCTCCCTTGCTGAGCAGACACTGCCTTGGCTAGCCCAGCCCAAATTCCCCATCCTCATCCCTTCGCTTCGTGTGCTCCGCACAGCGGGCAGCCAGGGAAGGCTCTCATTTCGGGGTGGGCAGCGGGGAGGCTCTTCCACCTTTTTTTTTTTGTTTGTTTGTTTGGTTTTTTTTTACTCATCTAGTACCTCTATTAAGCAGAGAAGTGATCAGAAACGGGTGGTAGCAGGGTAGAGGGAGAATGAGCCGTGCAGCTTTTGATTAGTTTCGTGCGACGCATTTCCCGTGGTACCTAGAGTTTCCTGAGCAGCATCCGCATAGTGACTCTCTGCACGGTTTGCTTTTACTGGAAATGAGGGGAGAGTAGAAATTAGACCTGGAAGCAAATGCCAGACAGGAAACTTTTTTTTTGATTACGGACTCTAGGTTTAAGAAACAGGTGTTCTGAGGGCCGGGTTCATGACAGGATTGTTCTGCTCGAGTGTTCAGTGAGGAAAGAAAAAGAAAAGTAAATCAAAAATCGGGAGGGTTTCTGAAATTTTGTTTCACTGAGGTCAGTAAATTTAATTAATAGGCATGAGGCATTCTGCTCATTGAGTTGGTGGCGTCAGTTTATCTACAATTAACTGCAGGAAGATTTTTCATCTGTATTGGAAACAAAAAAAATATTCTGTTCTTCTTCTAAATATATAAAAAATTGTAAGTTTTTTCCAATTGTGCAAACCATGGAAAGCCAAAACTTTGTTTTGTCAAATAAKATCCAAAAAGCTCAAATTTCTTTTTTTTTTTTCCAAAAAAAAAACCCACTCACAAAGAGAGCTAGTTATCTGTGACATATTGGCACTTTTCATATGGGAAATACCATTATATTAAGCCTGAAAAAAACCCAAAAAATAGATAAAAACAGGGTGTGGTGCAGTCCCTTATGGGGAAGGAGTTGAACACCTGYGTTCACACATCTGGTTTTTGTAATGGTTTTCAGACAGGCCCTACCACTTCGGGGGAGTTGCTGACTTTGAGGAGGCACCACCACAGCTCCATCCCAAACAGCTGCTCAGGCACTGCCCTGCCAGGAGATCCCCACCAGCACCAGGGTCCTCCACGCCATGGAGCAGCCCTCTACCTGTGGAAGGGGAATGACATGGCCCCATCACCCCACCAGGCCACCAACCACCAGCAGGCAGCTGAATTCATGGGCAGAATGGAAAGGCTGAAGGGCATCAGATCCCAATCTTATTATTTTACACTTGGTTTGGGTAACCAGAGGAGCTCACGGGCACAGCAATCCCATGCAAGCTCAGCCGACACCACCCTCGGCATCCTGGGGACTCCTCAGGTGTCCACAATGGGATCCTGCATCCCCAGGTAGCTCCAGGGGCTGGTGGTGCTTCCAGGACTGTCCTGGAGCTGGAGTGGGAGTGGGGTATTGAGCATGCAGAGCCTCAGGGAGACGCGTGGGTTTCTCTCCTCAGTCTCCTCTGCAGTCCCTCCAGAAAGATGCAGTTCCTTCCGTGCAAATAATCCGCTCCCCTAAAGGCAACTGATTATTTCCAGATTACTGTCAGTCCCAGCATGAGTCTCTGACACCAGTTAAATTGGTTAGAAGGCCAAACRCCAGCCCAGGCTCATGTGGCCCATGATTGACCCTGGTTTCCATGGGCAGCAGAGGTTCGGGACACCTTGGACATCCTTGGCTGGATGAGCAGGGGCCCACTGAGTCAACCAAAGGCATCCTCCAGTGCGTACAGAAGCTTTAATCACACCCCTGAACAGAGATCTTGGGGTTGTGTGTATCTCAGACAGACATATACACACACTGAGAGAGAGATATACACACAGAWATACACACACGGTACAAGGGACCCAGCCCAGCATTCACCCAGAACACGGCCAAGGTCCTGCTGAGCTCACTGGGGTCCAGGACAAACCACAGSTGAGAACAACCTTCCAAAGAGGTTCCTCTCATTACCTACAGAACTGAACTCATGCTGGACAAAGTAATCTGAGTTTTAGCTTCCCACTTCCCTGGAATCCTTCTGTTTCTTTTTCTCTGATATTAATGGGTTACTATGATCATTTGGTTMATTAGTTTTCAGCTTTTCACCCAATTGTATTCTGGAAAATGCAAGAGGAAGAAATGTGGTCGTGGATGCCTTCAGATGTTTCTCAAACCATCTGGTGAAGAGCATCTGAAGCCCACATTTCATACAGGAGCCTCCACAGCCCTGGTGAACCATGTGTCTGTCTTTTGGACATTACAATCAAAGCAAAAACAAACAGAAAYGAGATGCCACAGCTAATTTTCAGCCTGATTACCAGAAGAGTAATCACCCCCCAATACCACTCTGATCTGCTGGCTTTCTGCAGCAGGAGGGGTGAGAAAAGCCCTAGAACAGAGCAGACCCCCTTCCCTGGGGATATGAGGGAGACTTGTATTTGAAACCTGTGTGGCAGCAGGGTGCTCCCAGAGGTGGGATGGGTCCCAGTGACCCAGCAGCACAGCCAGCCTGGGGAGGGGCAGGGACAGTGCCTGGCTGGGGCAGGGTGGRCACAATCCCCAAAATGATGGGCAAGAGGAGGCTCTGAAAGCGTTTGTTTTTTAGAGGGAGGAAAATGAAAAGGGGGAAAGGGGTACGTAGCATGTTGAAAAAGGCCAGCATCTCTTCTGCTCATCACAGCCTGGGCTCCACCTGGGAGAGGTGAGCTCCTGGCCCCCAACCAAACCAGCAARGAGCATTCCCAGCACTCGGATGTGGATGCAGGCAAGCTCATGGTGGAAAAACAAAGCAGAAACCAYAGAGAAAGGACACAGCCTGTCTCTCAGATCAGCTGTCCCACTTTATGCCAAGACTAAATCAAAAGCCACGCAAGAGAAATTCCAGGTGACCCCAAGCCCCTGCCACACTGACCCCACGACCTCCTCATGTCCTCCCAGCCAGGGCAGCAGCTCTCCAAGGCCACAGCTGCACTGGGGTCAGAGGGCAGGACCCCAAAAGCCACCCCCTGCACTGGCAGAATACTTGGGATGCTCCCTGGCCTCACAAGACAATGYTTATCCTGCACAGCATAATCCCATGTGCCATGCCAGCATCCCTTCTCTAGAYTGAAACATAATGAGGTGAAAAAATAGTGAAAAAGCTCTTTCTGTTCCATTTGCTGCAGGGGGTTATGGAAAGAAGGATATCATTTAGGTATCAGTTATGGAAAGAAGGATACAGGAAATCAGCCACTCCCTACACATCACTAAAACAGGAGGAAGATCCAGCTGCAAGACTATTTCCTTACAGCAATGGAAATGCAAAGGGGAAAATCCTTTCCCAGCTGAAGCAGTAAAAGTGTGGAGCTGGGGTCTGCTCAGAGAGAGGATTCATCCCCAGGAGCTTCCTGAGTGAAACATCACCAGCAAGTGGGTGATTAACTGTCAGGTGGGCAGAGAAACAGGATGAGTTCTCTTTGCTAAGGGCAGGATGACACACTGAGCATCACTGGGAGGCTGCTGGAAATTCGAGTGGGTGGAAGATTTGGGATGTGATTGTAAAAGACCCAGAAAATTTTATCGGGGAAAACAGGCAATTTCAGGCCCCCCTGAATGCAGAATTCCTTCCTGAGGTCTGAGGCGTTMTCAGATGGAAGGAAAAGGACAGTGGGAACAGGGAGAATTGGTATTGTCCTAACAGAACAGGAGGAAGGAGCTTTGGTGCTGCCATGGCAGCAGGACTGAATGATATTGAATAAACTGGAGCTCTGCACCAGCAGCTGCAGACCCTCAGCTTAAACACTCCCTGGGCTGGGGTTTTGCAACAAAACCCATCAGTGTCACAAGAGACAGATGCACCACAGGAGCAGGAAACAGCACCTGGAAATGACTCTGATGAAGGACCTATAAATAGTAAAAAAAATACTCTGAAAAAAAGGACAGGGAAGGACTATTTTTACTTCTTTCTGTGACATAAGGTTGAGAAAGTAGAAAATGATCCGGGAAAAACCTGCAAGCTCTGTGAAGAAATRTTGTACACAACTTCAGGTTTCAAGTAAATAAATATGAACCCCGCAAGGCAGGACAGATTAAAAAATTAGAAATAAGGCTAGTGACTCAGAAATAAGACTMTTTAGTCTTATTAGATTGCAGGGATGATGGCTGGTGTAACTGTAAGGGATTGTCAGACATCAAATTTCCTTGGCTGTGGAGCTGATGGGGCTGAACAGGGATTTTTTCCTCATTGCACTGTAAGAAATGTGGGTTCATCCTTTCATGCATCCAAAGCTTATTGCTGGCTGAGGCTGGGCAGTGCAGCAGCCAGACCCTGGGATGAAATTCTGACCCTCCTGATGCCACAGGCAGGTGGCCACGATTTCAGCCTTGGTCTGCTCCCAGAGAGCTGCTCCCAAATAACACTCCCTGCTTTAAYAATGCTGGATGGAGGCTGCCTTCACTTGAGCTACACTTAAGACCTCAAGCAAAGAAAAAAAAAAATCTGGATAGTTTGAAACATGATCTTGGAGATTTGAATTGTTTGGCAGGAAAGTAGATGGAGTGCTACAAAGGTTCTGCTTGCAAAGTAAAGCTCAAATGAATGACAGGGAAAAAAAGGGGGGGAGAGGGAGAAGGAAGGAAGGAAAGATGAAATTTTCCACGCTTTAGTCAGCAGTATATCTACTCAGATATCTTTGGTTGGCTTTTATGCCAAGGGAAAATTAGTTTCTGGCCTCTTACACGCTAAGAGGCATGGCAGAGAGGTACATCTGCAGAATGCCAAGCTCTAGCTGTACTTCTGAATAATGTATTCATTGTTTACAAAATTTAGGCTGTAAGTTGTGCTTTGAGGAATGAGATGAAGGATCTGTAAGCCAAGCAGATGATCTCCACTGATCACCAGCGAGTTTGTGTCTCATCAGCCAAGAAAAAAAAGTGATTCAGTTCCAGAACTGTTCTTTAAAAGAACTGGAAAACATAGGACAAAAAAATAAAAAACAATCCCAGAATTTAACASTTCTAAGTGGATGAAGAGTGTCCTAGAAGTATCCCAAACACCAGCCCTGCTGCTTTCCCTGGGAGTTGTGAACGSAGAAAAGCTCCAGCACAGGTGAGATTTAGGGCTGCCCTTGGAAGGTGCTCGCCACGACCCAGAGCACGCTCTGCACCGTGGGCTGGAGGCGTGGAGGGAAGATGGAGCAGGGAATGTGCGTCCTCCCCAGCACAGGGAGCGGGGTGGCCAAAGGGTGTCTCTGCCATGCCACCTGCCACAGAGCCCTCCTGTGTCCCACGCAGCAGCSGGTCCACGCCGTGCCCTGCAGCGAGGGGAGCTCAGAAGTTGCTGACGTGGTGACGTGGCCACGGCTTCGGGTTCCCCCACGTCACCTCTGCCCAGCACAGGTGACAGAGACACAGGCAAAGTGCCACATGCCCCTGGGCATGGGTTGAGCCCGCGTTGTACCGAGCTACTCAGCTACGACCCCAGCAACGAAATAAAATAAAGAAGCGTCAACCAAAGCCCTGCTGTCACCCCCGTGGGTGTCTGCCAGCTCTGCCTGTGCTGCCACCGCTCTCCGTGCCCTCCCCAGCCTCGCTACCCTGCAGCTCCAGCCCGAGGCAGGCTGGAAGGAAGGTATGATTTAAGGTCCAGCATACACGTAGATACATCGGACTGCACAGCACAGGAAAAGCACGGTAGTACCTAGGAATGCTTCCCTCGATGGTGCCACGACATGGTACACACACGCACACACACAGAAATCTACAGGGAATGCATGGGCATGGCGTGTTGGCAGTGATACAGACCTTGGCGATGGTTCGGGCTGCTGCTCTTTCCTTTAAACAGAAGCAATAGTACATTAGCATGGTGTCAGGTGGCAAAAGATGTTGCTGCTTCACTGTTAAAACATAACGAAAYGACAATACCAAACAGTACAGCTAAGTGGAAAGTTGTGGACAGAAGAAAGGGAAAGGAGCACTTTAATTCCTGGAGTTTCTGGCCCGGACAGAAGATCACTGGAGACTCACACAACCTCAGAGAAGACACATACAATGCACAGGGTTGTAGATTTTACCCCAACCCGTCCTCGTGCCTACGCACCGCTGAGACACCTGAGGGTCGTGTGATTTGTGTGAGCACAGGAGGACTTCTGTGGGCTCAGAGAGCGGCCCCCTTCCTTTGGAAATGCACTGCCCTCATGTTTCTGCTCATGGGKAAGGGTTTGGATGGCTCCCATGACCTTGGTGCATTCGCTTTTCCCCCCTGGCCGTTGGGACAGAGCTCATGTCAGATCTCTGAATGCATGGATTCACGCCAGGTGCTGGGGTTGGAAGGAGCATGGACCCTGCCCTGCCATCCTGACACCTSAGCTGGAGTTTATGCCTCCAGAGCCTTTGGCAGCTACTTTCCCAAAGCAGTTGGCAAAGGCGGCGTGGAAGGAGTGGGACACCACAATCTGTGTTTGCAGTTTCCTATTGAGATCCCAAACTGGATTGTCCTGAAAAATCACTGAGGACAAAGTGAGCTGAATGCCTACAAAAGGGCAGCCAGGACACTGCAAGCCATGCTAAGGCCACACTGAAGAATACCCCTCACCTTCACTRACCAGGCATTGTGGAGGTACTTCCCTCAGCAATGAGGAAAACCTGCTCTGCCTTCAGCTGCTCTGATTCACAACTCCTATGCTGGGGCATGTTTTTAGTGGGGGCCTGGACCAGCCCTGCCCCTGCAGCCCCCCCAGAGAGGGAGCAGACCGTGTTCCTCAGCAGATGCAGCTCTGCCTCCCCTAACCCAGGTGCCTCTGAGTGTGATGCTGCAGCAGCCCTGGCCCTGCCACTGCTCAGCAGTGACCACTGAGACCTGCACAGAGCCCCACCCCTCAGCCAAAGGCAGCAGCCTGGAGARACTAACAAAAATCTCTTTTCCAGCCCCTGCTTCTAGCTCAGAAAAGCTTGGAAGCCCAGCCTCAGCCACTAGCTCAAATACTCACATTTTTAAATTCTCAGGCTGACCCAGGGGTGTRTTCTTTATGGAGGCACAGAGCCCAGGGCAGGCCCCATCCCACACCTCCCAGCTGGCCCCGATGCCCAGTGGCACCTCTCCATCCCTCCCAGGGTCTGCACACTCCCCATTCACCAACAGGGCCGCCTTGATTGCTCAAAAACCCCAAGAACTACCCCTCCCAAGCAGAGGGGGAAGGTGCAGGACTCCTGCCCTTCTGGGGGATTCATGTAAACCTTGCCACAGCCAATTCAGCAAAAATGTCTCACTGCTGCAACCTTGCCTGCTGTCACTGGAGGGAACAGAGAATGAGTTAACACATCATGGGCCTGAGTGTCCTCTGAGTGTGGTGAGGAGCAGAAAGGTCAGAGGAAAACCGGGATCACTACCTCCATCAGCCCCTTTGAGACTTGGAGTTGTCAGTCAAGCACYGTGACATTGGCTCCAGAGCCAAGTTAGGCTGAAGGAATTCATGTAGAGCATGGGAGAGGGGCAGGGAGGAGGTCACTGAGTGACCCACGTGGGACCAGCTGTCAAACCTCTTTCATCTTCAAGGATGTCCATATGCAAAAGGCAGGAAGGAAAAAAGAAAAAAAGGAGAARAAAAAAAAAAAAAGGAAAAATATTGCAAAGTGTGTGCGTTCCAAACTCTCTTAACTCTGCTGCTAACCTGAATGTCAGTCCTGACTTGCTCTTCAGGTTCCTCAGGAGCTCCAGCTGGTTCAGAGGAGGGATGAGTCTAGAGGGAGAGAACACAGAGCATTAATATCCACACAGAGCTGACTCCAGAGCCTCCTGTCTCGGCAACTTCCCCTGCTGCCCCATCCTTTCAACCAGAACCAGCTTTGTGCCACCAACTGCAGCTGGGGGACAGCTCAGGAAGGATGGAGAGGGGTTTGCTGCTACTTCCAACAGGGTCCTAAGGCAGAGCAGTGGGGTAAGAGAGAGAAAGTGACAGCAAGAGAGAGAGAGAAACTTGTCTGCACCACTGGATTTTGAACCTTCCCCAAAACCAAGCAGCTGCCAGGGTTCCTGGGCAGCCTGGTGGTGTTTTGGCAGAGCTGTAGTCTGGCAGGTTGGCATTGCTAAATGGAGAGAAACTCCAGCTTTGGGGGAAAACAGGAAAACTCAAGCCTGCTGCTCTTGGGAATGTGGGAACGCATGGGAAGGAGCAGCTTGTGGAGCAGAGAAAACAAGGARCTGGKGTTGGGAGCATCCTAGGARAAACAGCAGTGTGCTGCAGGGTCARGTTTAACCAATTCCCTACTCTCCATGTCCAATTTTGGCCCAAAAATGACACAAAATCTTGTGTCACAGCCTTCCAGAAACCATAGGACTTCCTTTCCTTCTCAGTAAAAAAAGAAAAAAAAAATCTGACAATGGGAATCCTGGTAAGAATTAAAAATCCACTGATCAAACATCCTGTGGCCTATCCTCCATATCCATTTTTTTGGGTTCTTTTCTGAGACCATGGGCAACCAGGGCTTGCTCCATAAATATTTAATATTGATATTCCCAGCCAGGTTTTCAACCAAGAGAAACATGGGCTGGAGGTGTCAGGGGGAGATTGTAAGAAATGAGGCTTCTAATAAAATAAAGAGAGAGATATTCATGCCCACATTTTTTCAGCCATGATGAAACTGATAGTTTCACACTTTAAAAAAAAAAAACCCAACTCAACTGGAAAAGCCTCTTCTCTGCAGGCACAAAACTTATCCTCAAAACCACAGTGGTTCAGCAGAGATTTTGTGTTCACAAGATTGAGGCAATCAGAAAATTTTCCAATTCTAAGTACGGAGAAAAGAATAAAAATAGGCCTGAAAAATTTTGGCTCGGCTCCCCCAGTCGCTTCCATCCAGAGAAAAGCACATCCTGATCTGCTGAATTAATGATCCTCTTCATTCCAGACATCAGGAAGAAGCTGACCTTGATGCAGTGGAGCTGTGCACGAGTGCTGGGCTGTCACCTCCCTTCAAACACACCGGAGGGTTTGGAGATGCATTCCAGGCTGGGAGAGCTGGTGCACAAAATGCAGCACAGGCTGTACTCAGCAGGTAATGAAGGGTGCACAACTCTTCTCTGGTGAGTTAACTCCTCTGGGAGGTCCATACCCAGCAGAACACAGGAAAATTGCCCCACTTTCTCCAGCTGGGATGGCAAACCCTGGGCTCCCACTGGTGCTGGTCTTAGCTGAGGAGCTCATAAGCTCAAAAGACTGGGGGATTCAGGATTCCAAAAGGGACTATTTCTTTTGCATCAGCCCATGCTCTGCAGTGTGCTGAAGGTGGCCACCTCTTGGGCCACCACAGATGCTTCCATGAGGAAGTACRGACACAGAACAAACACAGAGATTCACCATTTCTGTGGCTGGTTCATGGGCCTGSCACACATGAGGTGAAAATAACCAGTATTTTACTGAAATTATTATCATTAAAAATGGGTGAAAACTTACACAAAACTTACACCCTACTTGACCTTAAATTTAATCTCAGCTAAGTGCTCAGCCTAACCTGTCACTGCAAGAGCAGCTTGGGGAACAGCTACTGCACCACACCATTTCTCCAGAACCTTAAAAAACAAACAACAACAAAAAAAGGCAGAACTCTGCAGAGCTCTTGAACTGAGCTTTGCTGTGGAATGGCTGGTGTGTGCCCAGGGCACAGGGGACACAGGTGCCACCGTGCCAGGTGCAGAAGGAGCCTGTGGCTGTGGCTCCTGAGGTTTTCTCTCTCTCCTCCTGGTCCGTGTGTCACTGGTTAGCGAGGGAAGCGCGTTCCGGTTAAGGGGGAGCWGGCTCAGGAGTCTGCACACCACAGGACACACACAGCTCATGCCACCCACCCACCACAGCAACACCTCTGAGCTGCTGCAGGTCCCCCCCACAGCTGCTTCCACCACCCCTCCCAGTAGAGCACAGAGAAAGGCCACGCTAGCTCCGGCTGCTGGCTCCCACATCCACAGGGAAAGGCGGATCCGCTGCTCCTGGGAGCACAGACAACTCCTCAAGCAGTAGGGGAYAGGAGGGAGGTCATGCCTCGGGCCAGGACACCACCAGAACCCCACGACACGAGGAGGGCAGCAGCACACGACACGGTGGGAGCTACACAGACACACCACGACACACACACGGATACCACGATGATTTTTTTGAGCAGTCCCGGGATGAACAATTACAGGAGACAGAGAAAAGGAAATGGGTGCTGGAATGGGATGGGAACCTCAATGAGCCTCCATGCAGTGATGGAGTTCCTACAAGCAGCCAATTTTTTGCCCTAACCATGACTTCATGTCTCCAACTGGAGCTATTTTTCATGACTGAGAACATTTATGGRGCTTATAAAATACTTCATTACAACAAATGGAATGGAAGTGGCACATTCTTAATCCTCTCCCAGTAGTAGAAAAATGTCTGATTCTCAAAACAGGCTGTTGTTCAGCACAACAGGAAAATATATTCTTAATATTATACTTGCAGTTCATTGATGCAATTTGCTATAAATTAAGCACACAGAGCAGTAAGTGTGATTTACTAAGGCTGTAAAACTTGCATCTGTGAAAACTGGAAGCGGGTTTCGAAATCAGACACTAAATCACATCAGCTCTAGTGGCATTACTGCATCTAGTGAGGATTTAAACTGCTCTAGGAACAGAGCTTGGCCTGCAGTCTTGAAATGCAAGTCATTTATTCCCCATCTTAAAATATTAACTTGACTACACCTTCAGATACCCATCTCATCTAAAATACGCCTGTGATTTGCAAATCTACTCCCTTCTGCAGAACCTGAGATAGTATTATTTATCATAAATCTTACACAGCCACATCCAGGACTTTGCATTTGGATTGATCCCAAAAGGTTAAATCCCAGATGAAATAACTGTGGCTAATAACTGCTTAGCTCTAGGTGGGTCTTGGAACTAAAAACTGAAATGGAAAAGTCCTGCTGAGATGAAGCATTCTTTCATCAAAAAAATCAGATTGGATTAGTAGAAGAAATGAATGATCATATCAGTTTAGCATCCCAGATCTCTCTCTTATCCAGGTTTTATCCTCAAAAACAGGCACAGCTGCTTTGGAGGTTTTTATTCTGTGCTACCACTGATGTGCCCTGTGGTGTCACCACACCAGCAAACTCAAAGCCAGCATTACCAGGTGGGCACAACTCCTGCAGCTCAGAGCCAGAGAAATGACACAATGAAGGGCGGGAGAAGAGGGCTGGAGAGAGGGAACACACGGGAGTGAGGGCAGAGGGAAATGGAAGATGAATGGGGATGTTTTCTTGTTAAGCGTTGCATGGATTGGGGGAGGTTGGAAAGACCATCAAGAAATCATCCTTAACAAAGCAAGCTTATCAAGCACGCTCCCATTCTCCTTCCTTACATCATCTTTTTGGCAGTTTCCCAACACTTGTGTGTACCAATAGCTAAAATGTACATGGAGGAGCAGGGGGTTAGTCTGTAGCAGCAGGAGGGCGAGTCTGCTTTGGGCTTTCACTCATTCCTTGCAAAAAAACTCATCTTCAAAGGTGTCTCTTTTTTTTGTTTTGTTTTGTTTTGTTTTTTTTTAATTCAAGGCTTTGCAYGTTACAGTCCCAAATGAAGAACAAGGAGTGACATGACACACACTTTCAGAGTCACATGCACTTCATACCTGGAGGCACCATACGTTTGCGTTTGCGTGCTTTTCAAGTGTTTTCACCAAAGAAAACCAAAGGGGCAAGAGAAAGAAAAACAGGAGGGGGAAGTCGGGGTGGAGGAGAGGGGGGAAAAGAAACAGAATAAAGAAAATTAGCACATGAACAAAGTGTGTCCCCAGGAGCAGATGCTGTGGCCAGGCTCACAGGTGAGCACAGGAGCGTGGTCTGAGCTGGCTCCTGCTGTGGCTGGCTCAGGAGCCAYGGCACGCCCGTGTCACCCTTGGGGACAGGCAGCTGGCACCTTGCTCTGAGAGCAAATGGGCACCACGGGGCAGGGAAAGCATGGGGGCCTCCCAGAGACCTTCCATGGGACACCCACAGCCCTCAGCCCCASCAGCCAGGCACTCCCTGGGCTGGGCTGCTGACTGGGCAGGATGTGCCCGTGGGTTTGGTTTTTTTAGTGAAGACCAATACATGAGAGTAGTTCAGATCAAGGCCCTGCTCTCATGAGTGACAATAAGAGCAGATTTTTTTTCCAATAAATCCAGTGGCTGATGCAGAACAGGTTATTTATGATGTCTGGGTGCACCAAGCCAACTCGTGCATCACAACCCAAAYCACACCTGCACACACAGAGAAGCCTTGTGCATACTTCAGAATTTGGTTCTGCCACATTYTGGATTTAAAGAKRAAATCTGGGATTCTCTCAGAGGCCRCCATATTTTCCCCCAAACAAATCAGAGTAGCTCTACTGCAGTGATTGGAGTGATGCTCTGGAGCCAAGTGAGCYCCTCCAAGGCATGTGTAACAATTTTCTCATATCAAGCAGCCAAGCCTTTCCAGAGATGCCTTGGGAAGAGAGATGAGCTAAAGGCACAGGCTCCTGCTATGAGGAAYAAGCAGCTCAGTGTTGAGCAGAAAGGATGCTGAGGTAGTGGTGACTGCTGATCATCCCTGGGCACCAGAGAGAGGGATTTTGTGTTCCTCCAGCCCACTTCCAAACCACACTGGGCACTGCAGCCACAYGTCAGCAGCCAAGGCCTTAAGGGGCTGCTGGGCTTTGACTGCAGCAGCACCAGCAGCAGCACAGGGCTGCCAGTGCCTGCCAGCTGGCTTGGGGAAGTGGGGAGGCAAGGAGAGATGGTCAGTGTGAGTGATGCAAGCTGCAGCCAGAACATACAGTTACTCCCTTTTAAAAAAATTAAAAAAAAAAAAATTCCACAATTTATTTGACAGCACTCAAAATATAGTCAGAAGGAGTTCACTGCTTTTTTGATTAAAAAAAGCAATTTCATTGAGGGCTGAATCCATTGGTGCACCCAAGGCTCGCTTGCCCAGGTGATGTTCCCTTGATCTGTGCACAAACAGGAGCTGGGATTTAGGACAAAAGCTGAGAGTCCAGAGAAATCCATTCCTAAAGAAGCCCAGGGTGACACTGCTGTGTGGGGCTGAGCAGCACCCACAGCAGCAGCCAGCAAAACTGCCACAACCCTGCTACAAATCTGTGCTGGCTTTTTACTCAAGATAAGCAGGCTCTCCAAACTACATTTTTTATTTCTCTTTCACCTCCCCAGAGTTTCTATTTAGCCTTTTCTGGAGATCTTTAGCTCAGATTTATTCCTCCATGTTATCTCTGTGGAAATGCAGGTTTTAACAAGGGGGTTGTGTAACAGGTAATCAAAAGGGTGTCACTGCATGTCTGGCTGCATGGTAAGTTCAGTCTTTCAAAGAGCAGTAAAATCTGGCAARGTCCACTGAAAACAAGGCCTGAGTGCCTGCATTTTGCAGTGGATTTTGGGCCAAGCTCCATCCTCATCCTCTCCAGTAGCTGACCCCAGGCAGTGCTGCAAAGGTACGGCCAGAAGGTCGGGTACTGGGAGGGAGAGTTTCAATGGGTGGGTTTAATGCTATTGGAAAACAGCTTTGTTCTCTTCTGTTGGGTTGTTGTTGTTTTGGGTTCTTTGGACAAAATCTTCAAGTCAGTTCATAAATTTCTAGGGAAAAAGCAACCAATCAGACACACACTGGGAATGAATCCAATGAGAACTTACTGACCACAACAATGGGACTTCCAACAGGTTTGTATGATGGGTTAAGAGGCTGGCTGCTGTGTTTGAAATASAGGCTAAAGCTTACCCCAGGAAATACATCCAGGCTGCCTGCCTGAGGGCTAGRAGGCACCAGTAATATGGAAAACAGGAAGGGATTATTCCTACAGAGGCACAGCTCAGTGCTGGAAGCGGGGAGATGGGGCACAGGGAGCCCCATCACACCCGACAAAACCCCACAGAGCTACAGGAATATCTAACAAACATATCCAACCATTCTACAAACCCAGAGAGTGATGGACAGCCTCCAAAAATACACCAGGAAGGGGCACATGGCCCTGCCCAGGATMCAGGGAGGTGTGGGGTGAGAATGAATAGAACACTGTGCATTTTAGCTTCTGAGGAAGYCACCAGGCCCAAAGGGGACATGAAGGATGGGGTGCTTCCCCATGTCCTGGAGAGCTGGGAGGCATGGCAGGGGACTCTGTCCCYAGCTCCATGAAGCTCCAAGTCCCAGGATGCTGTGAATTTCCACAGCACTGCTCTGACCTGTGTGGCTTCACCTTAAAAACCTGCCTGGTTTTACTGCAGGTAGAGCAAGACAGGTGGGTGCTGCTAAACCACTCTGGTGTTCAGCAGCCACATCCATCATGGTTCCAACATCATTCCCTGCCTTTGTCAACACCCTGGGATGGATAAATGAGATACAACAAATGGGAAAACGCTCCCTGAATCCCGAGTTAGTTTTTCCTCCCCTTAGAGATAAAAAAGGAAAAGAAAGGGAAAGAGGACCCAGGGAAAATGCACCTGGGMGAGTGCCAGGCTGGTCAAGGGCAGGAGAGAAGTTTGCTGAAAGGCAGAAGGACCATTAGAGACCAGTTGGACCAGCAAGGAGAGCCTGAGAGGGCACGAGGAGCTGCAGGTAGGGTGAGGGTGGTGTTTACCTATGATCCAGGGCAGCTTGGAGGGAGGTCTTCACACCTGGGCACGGCAACTGTCACAACACAATGCAACTACCAGCAGGCGTGGAGAAATAAAAAGAAAAGCATGTACACCCAAAACCACAAAGCAACAGGGAAATTAAAATCAAGTCAAAAAGAAAAAAAATGAAAAAATACAAAGCAAAAAGAACTCCAAAAGAAAAAGCATATACCAGCCGTTAGGAGCTCAAAATCAACTTTTTCAACCAAAAATAAAAAAAAAATGATAAATGAATAAGCAAAATTATATATTCAGATAATGAAAATAACTATGGAGACAGTGGCATCACGAGGAAGGCAGTGGAGGAGGAAGCTGGAGGAGGAGGTACCTGTACATGGGGACGGTGACGGTGCGCTCGTAGTACTGCCAGGTGGAGTGCAGGTCTGTCCGTGACAGGTTGGTGGCATAGAATCTCCAAGCCGCCTGTGCAGGAGAAATCCCAGTGAGATTGTACACCCAGGCATGGCCAGAACCACCCCTGGGTTTATAAACCTCGACCAACACCAAACCCTATGGGATGGATCCAGAATTCTGCCTTCTCCTTGATTTGGTGACAGGCTTGGGGTGGTACCATGATACTCCTGACCATGTGAGCCCTGCAGGTCCCAGGCATTCACTGCCAGGCTGAGGTCCTGAGGATGGGTGTTGCTGCTCATTAAKAAGTGAAAAATGTGGAGAGAGAGGAGCAGGGGAATGCAAAATGACTAATTTCAATTCTCCAAGATGTACACCAAGGCTGGCCTTCTGCACGGACATCTGTTCTCGTGAAGAAAATGCTCCCAACTGTACCTCTGTATCAGGATAAATATTCTCTTTGGGGAGAAGAAAAGGGTGAAAACAGACTGTCCTAATGCATTTGTCTTGCTGAGCTGGCTGTTTGCTGAATTCCACTCCTTTTCTCTCTAGATTCCCTACCACATATGCTGTTTTCCCATGGTTGATTTCCTGGCATTTATTCCCAGACAAAACCAGTCACCAGCTGCTGTCTCACACCTTACACACACGGCCCCATTTGTCTCCTCCCCATCCTCTAAAGGTCTATGAAGCCCCCAAAACCAGGATGATGCAACCACCAGGCTCCCTGGATGTGGCCCTCACCTGGATCAGGCCCGCTGCTGGGTTTCGCCTCTTCTCAAAGTGTTTTTGTCGATGCTGCTCCTGCACCTTCAGAGCAAATCCTGAACCCAGGATRCCCTGGGGAAGAGAACAACAATTTGCAACTAGCAGGGGTTTAGTTAAGCTTACACTTATAAATTGTGGCCAGCTTTCCCTCCAAAGGTTTTCTCCTGACTCATTTTTTGATTCAAACATAAAGGAAGGAACCTCCATCCAGGCAGCAGYGGCAGACACTGTCCAAGGGGCAGCAGACTTTGCTGGCACTCACTGRAATTGCAAATTTTCTCAAACTACCTCCAGTAGTTTGATAAAATACAAATCCAGCCAGCTGATAAAATACAAAAGAACCCCCTCGTGCTGRCATTCAGGAGATTATCCCCACAGGAATCCAGATCCCGAAACACATTGAAATGCACTGCCAAAGGGACGGGCAATTTGCTGAAATGGTGTAATTGCAGAATAACAGACTGCTTTGGGCTGTAAGGGACTTTAAAGCTCATTTCATTTCAACCCCCTGCCATGGACAGGGACACATTCCACTATCCCAGGTTGCTCCCAGCCCCATCCAACCTGACCTTGAACTYTTCCAGGGATGGGGCAGMCACAGCTTCTCTGGGCAACCCATACCAGGGCCTCMCCACTCWCACAGGGAAGGATTTCTTCTTAATATCCACTTTAAATCTACTCTCTTTCATGTTAAATTACCCCAAGGAACAGACTTCTGGGGGGAAAAACACTTTTAATTGCCTCCATAAATATTTGTGCAGAGCCAAATTGAAAGYTCCCATCCCATTTGCTCATGCCCAAGTTGTGGAAGTTCAAACGGGCTTTCCCTTTTTCYCCCTCAYTTTTATTGATTCACAARCCACAGAGCATCACAGTCAGGAGGTGTCTGAGCTCATCACACTGTGGCTGTTGAGTGCCACCAGCTCCAGGGGCTGGGGACAAGGCCCAGGTGAGCTCAGCACGCCCCACTTACGGCAGGAAGGGCGAAGAAGGAGACGCCGATGAGGGTGAAGGTCGCCGCCAGCAGCCGCCCGTTCCARGTCTGTGGGTACTTGTCCCCATAGCCAATGGTGGTGAGAGTGATCTGCAGGGASGAGATCAGTGCCCAGCCCTTGGTCAGACAGGCTTAAAATGGCGACAACACAGCCAAAACTCACACAACAGCCGAGTGGCACACGGAGGAGCTGGGTCACCGCGTGCCCTGAGCTGCCCAAGTGCAGCCCTCAGGGACCTGGGGGACAGCAGGGACRGGCACCTCCACGGGRTGCAGAGACACCCCAACAGCCACCCTGCTCACGTGCTGGGTTTCACAGCAGTTAGGAGCGTTTTGGTGCCTTTTGCTGTCACAGAGAGAGGGCTGCCATCTGGTGCAGAGGCTGGCGGCGGCTCGGAGCCTCCCCCAGGAGGGGCTGTGCCTTCGGCAGGGGAAGSGAACCAGCACCGTTCCCCCAAACTCCCTCTGGGCAGCTCAGGAAAGATATTTGCATGCACAAAGATCTGCTGCTGCTTATTCCCAATCTTCCCAGCAGTGCCCATCAGCTGGTTTCCACTYCCCTACTTAAAAACAGCCTGTTAGGCTGAGAGGATGAATTATGGCTCCTTCACACCACCTCATTTAGGGATGGGTTTTGTGCTGTTGCAATGCACCAAGAGAGAGCTGGCAAGCTGCTGTCTGTATTTTGGGGAAGGACCYGAGAGTTTTGCTGCAAACAGAGCCCCCTGAATTTCCAGCTGCAGGGGAAGACACTTTTCCCCACTTCAGCCCATGGAYATCACTMGTGGGAAATGCTGGCTATTCCCTCRAGGCTCCCAAGAGGATTTGGAGAGCCTGGGACTGGCAGAGCAAGGCAGAGAGGGATGGTCTGATTAGAAACATCTTTGAGACTTGTGATCCCCAAGGCTTTCCGTGTCACACAGCCTCCACGGACAGAGCTGGCCCCAGGGATGGGAGCTGACACCACGCTGATGTGGCASTGGAAACAGGCATTCCATTTAGAATAAAAAATCACTTTTACACAAATGGAAGTAGGCTCCCAAAGCACCTTTTAATTGGGCCCACTAAAAGCCTTATCAATTAGATGCTATTTTGACCAAGTGGTTAAAAAATGCATCAATGTGGCTAATCCTTGATGAAACAGAGTCAGAGCAAGGCTCTCTCCATAATCACTGCAAAGCTGGTTTACAGTATTTTTGTAATTTCCATAGACAACAAGTGTTGGATACAGTAAGTTCAACCAAGGGATGAGCTTCTGAATTTGAAATTTGATTTATCCCATCTCTCAACATCTGCCCATATTGGATCCATGAGCTGGACTCTGACAAAAACTGTTTATTGTAATGAAGCTCAGTTTTTTTTCTGAACTTCTCAGTGGCAAAACAGCCTCAGAAGCAGAAGGGATAAATGTGCCCATGGTTCTCCCCAGACTGAGCTCTAATCTGGGCTGCCACTTTTCCCTCATTGTTTATTTTCTCGTTATGTCAAATTTGGCTTCTTTTTTTTTTTTTTTCCCATCCTAACTAAGGGGCTTGAAAAACAATTTATGGCCTCTTTCCCTTTGTTGGAATGGAGGAGCTGCTTGATCAGCTGATTCCTCCCCAAGCCTGCTATTGGGATTTGATCAGATCGGGGATTTTCATTACATGCTTTGTAACCAAGGCCAAACTAGTGATGGAGCAGAAGAACAATAACTCAAGGAGATTAGAACGTCATTAATTCTCTCTTTGTTAATGGGGTAATCCAATAATTCACATGCACACACACACAGCAAACCACAAGTATTGCCCTTTCAGCAGAGATGTCACGGGGAGTGCTCGCCCCGCTGGAGTCTTTCTGCTACTTAGCCCCTRTTAAATTCATGAAATTTATTCCAACACGTCCAACAGTGCCTTGCCCAAGTGCAATTTAAATAATTAAAGGGCAGCAGCACTTGTCAAAACAATGATCAAAGCTTCCAGTGGTGCAGGATCTCTCTCTGACCTACCTCAGTCACRACAGAGCTCAATCCCACGACTGGGAGCAGACTTGTTCTCAGTTCCCCTGCAGCTCCAGCTAATTCAGAAATGTGATCCCCTAACAATTTCTATGAGGTTTATGTAAGAAAAAGAGCTAAATGGAGCAGCCTGAAGCCATTTAATAAAAATGTTAACTAAGCACTCCCTAAGTCGATACCTCACGTAAGTGATAGAAGATGGAGGGTTAATGGACATTTTATTTTAATAAGCAGCAGCTGCTCTATGGAAATCACTTACCAGACCCCACCAGAGTGCATCTGCGTATGTATCAAAGTGCTCATTTTCTCCCTTCTCGGCCAAGTACACCAGGAAAGAGGCCAGGATGAGGCACAGGAAGCCAATATACCAGGCAGTAATCAGCTCCTGCGAGATCATTAAAAGAAAGAAGAGAATAATTGCAGTCCTGGTGAGCATCTCCAAACGCTGAGTTTCTCGCTTGCTGCTGGGTCTGAACTTTCCCTGCACTTGCTTAGGTTTTGGGGCTTTGGCTGGAGATCAGTGATGGCACTTTCTGAGATGGGACCATGGCTCTGCCAGGCCTGAAGACCAAATTATCCAAACACACACAGCAAATGGAGAAGGGAGTGTTCAGAGCTCCATTATTGCAAGAACTGGAACTGAGACTTTAAAAACTCTGATTTTTTTCCCCAGTTCACACAGGGAAGTGGAGCTGAAACTGAAACAGGAATCCCCAAATCTCTGGAGATTCTACCTAGGGGAGGTCCAATCCACTAAAGAAGGAGGAGCTGTGAATTTGGGATCTAGATGGACCATCCCCCAACTGCAGGGAAGTTTTAATTCAGAATTCACAGGAGTGATTATTACTGGATTAGGTTAGTTCAAGGGTGAGCAAAGGAGACCCACAAATCTCCTACAATTTTTACACAGTACTGGGGAAGCTGGCTAAGCTTCTCTGGGAAAAACAAAGTGAAGGAAGCAGGGGAAACATTAAAATTATAAATACAGCATCAAGAAACAAAAAATTAACAACAACCTCTTCCCAAACTGATCCCCTTACACTGGGGATTGGTTCCATGACTGGAATCTCTCTCTCCCTTCCCTTCTTGGCTTGGTGGAGCACTCCCTTAGACCTCGTGTCTCTGACTGTTGTCTCCCTGTGTTACCTACAGTGTCCTTGGAAGAACACTGGAATGGAGAGCTGAACCAAAGCAGTGTCTCTGTGGGGAGAGCACAGAGAGCAGCTCCCCGTGCCTGCCTGGGCCTTGCTCACCTTGCTGTGTGCGTACACCACCGAGCCCAGGAGCTTCCAGGTGCCGCCGCGCCGGTCCATGCGGATCATGCGCAGGATCTGCAGGAACCTCAGACTCCTGAGKGCCGAGGTGGCAAAGACGTTCCCCTGGGAGCCCGCTGCCAGCACGGCGATGGATGCGATCAGCACCATGATGTCTGTGGGGACACGGTGCAGGGAAAGGTGAGGGAGCGCTGCCAGGCCACCCCCAAAGGGAATGGCACTGCCACTGCCTGGGGCTGGGCGTGGCAGGGGTCTCCTACACTCGTGTCCCGTGCTGGAAGGACATGGCACTGTGGAACTGGATGAAACCTTGTGGAAACATCATGGTTTGCTTCTCCACGCTCATCGTTCCCATAGGGAATGGGGCAAATGCTGCAAAGCCTGAGTTTTGATCTGATTCAGGGTTAACAGTGGATTAAATCCTTGCCAAAGGCCCCCTCCTTTTATCAGCCATAGCTGCCTGTTACGCAGAGCAGGGAATTCCCTCATCTAAACTGGGARTGAAAATCTATACATCCTCCACAGTAATCCTAAAGTGCCTAAGGACAGAGGAAGTCCAAGAAATAGGCCAAGAAAAAAAGCCTTGCTCAATACAGATCAAAGATCCCATAAACCTCCTTCTTCCCTGATTTGCTACATAGATTTTATAGGAGTGTTTTTTCTGTGGAATAAACTGAAATCCTGCACATGACCATTGCCAGCTCCCAGACAAAGGCAGCCTCCACAGTGAAGGGCACGGTCACTCTGTCCATTTCTAATCCCACAAAACATCACTGCTGTGCCCAGATGGCCCCTCTCACAGGAGACTCGCTGAGTGCTTYACAAACAATAATTAATTAAGTCTCACAACTCCCTTGCGAGGCAGCTCGGCAGCACCAGGGAAGGCAAAGTGAGACACGGAGCCTCAGTGATTTGGGAACAATCTGGAGGTTGGATGCAGGATTGCAGGATTCTGGCTCCTGTGCTCAGCTTCTCCTGGCTAAACCCTGTTCTTGTGGCTGTGGACAGCTGTCAGTGATGCTTGAGGTGTGCAGGGCACTGGGATGGCTGCCAGGTCAGCAGAAAACAGGGAGAGCCCTGTGATGAATAACAAAAACCACGGCCATGGATTAGGACTCCTGCCTTTGGGGTTTTTTCCCTTCTCAAGGCGACCGTGAAGCAGCTGAAGTTTAACCCCCAAAACACAAGCAAGACACGGCAGCACCATGCCAGCAAGTGCTGGGATGGGGAATCCCCCTCGGGGCTCAGCTCTTACCGATGACACAGAAAGGCTTGCGGGCGAATTTCAAGCGGCCCCTCCAGCCCCGGTAGCGGCAGCAGCAGCCGGCGGCCCAGATCCGCACAAAGTACTCCACCCCAAACACCACGATGGTGACGATTTCCTGCCAGGGGGACACTGCCATCAGTGGGGGAGAAAGGATGATGGAGAGCACCCTCCAAAATCCAGGACAAACCCACGGCCTCAGAGAAACACAGATGTATTTCTCAGAAAATACATCACTGCTCCACTCAGCAGAGAGCCCAGGCTTGGGAGATCATCAGATCTCTGCTGCTGTGTCTTCCCTCCCCCTCCCCAGCATGGTGAGAGGTGCTGCACGTTGTAGTCATGAACTGGAGTTTTACACCTCCTCACATTGTGCTTGTTCCCCRTCACAGGACTGGAGAACACCTCGTTGTCTCCCTACCACCAGTCTCCAGGGCTCAACTCAGATAATGCTGAGAGCAGAGATGGGAATCACTGAACAGGAATAACCCTAGAGGATGRCAGAAGGGGATTTCAGCTTTTTCCCGAGAAAAGTGGCCTGGGTTGTCTGTGTGTGCTGTGAGATCTGTGAGGTATGGTGAATATCCTCCATCCCTTGATGCCACACAAGCTCTTTCCATCTCTTTCCATCTCTTTCCACCTCCACCTGAATATCCCATGCATGCTCCCTTCCCTCTGAGACCTTGTCTCACCTTTCTCATGTGTCAAACCCAGTGAAGYCCTAATTAGTCTGCAGCACCTTTTGATTTGGTGTAGGGCAGGAATGGGGAAGAGGGAAACAGACAAAAGGAGAGGAGACAGATAAAAATGGCAACCCTGGGTTTTTTAAAAAAAATTTCCCATTTCTGACCCACAGGCCTGAGTGGTCCCCCTTCTCACAAGGGACAGCCTAAATTCTTGCCTCAAACACTCCCAGTCTCAGGGGTCTGTGTGGTTATGACTTTAATACCTCACTGTCTGCCCCCACTTACCAGGATGTAAAGGGCCCCTTCTGAGCTGTTCTGGTACTCATCAATGGTSGAAAAGACAGACAGCACCAGGCAGGAGAACACTAGTAGAAAACTAAAGAGCACAAAAAAGGGAGAGAGAAGGTCAGTCTTAATGGCAGTAAATTTTCATACTCATCCAAAGAATTCAGAGAGCAATTTTGGATATGTTTCTTTCTGAGTATTTACTGCACAGCTGCTGYGCCACCATGTAAAAAGGGTAAGTCRAGTGCCCAGTTTTGCTAAATGGAAGGGTTTTGTGTGGATGGACCCACTGGACTATCCCCAGTTTGGCCAGTGCCAATCCAGTTCCCCTTCCAGCTGGCAGCTCTGATCACTTCTGACATTTTTTCCCCAAGGAAGTGTCAGCTCTTTCAGCAACACGCGTCCAAAAGCATCCAAATGAGCAGGGCTATTTCTAACAGGGATAAGAGAGGAGCAGACTGGCTGAGGAGCAGCAGCATGGGCTGAGCACGAGCTCCACTCATGCTCTACTTATGCATTTACATCCACAAAAGCTCACACAGAAGTGGTGCTGCAATTCTTGCCAGAGTAGGACATTTTTGGGTGGATTTAATGTTCCTATCTCAGGTAGGTACTCCACATTAACTCCCCACTGCCTGGAAAGACTGGTGACTTTTTGGGTTTGTGGGAGCATCACTGGGACAGGGGTGGTTGTTACTCTGTGCTCTTCTGTGGGCAGACATGGGACAGAAGAGGGGTTTGATGCAGCCCAAGGGAAGGTGATTTTGGTGCTGTTGGCAYTGGGGAGGGAGCTGGGCTGGTCTCTCAGGAGCTAAAAGAGCCTCATCTTGCCATAATGAGAGCTCTCTTAGTCTCTAATTCACCCCAAAACTGGGGAGATGCCCAAACCCCAGCACCCATCCAGACCTCACTGACATCTACATCCACGGGCAGCCTCCCAAAAGCATCCTGGGCAGTGCCAGCCCAGCCTGTCACTCACTGCCTGCCCCTTCAAGGCTGCCCAGTGCTGGACGTTCTGATGCAAATCAAAGGGCACCGAGTGAGTGACAGGAGCTCGACTCTCTCCTGACACTCAGCGCCTGAATCCGCAGCTGCTGAGGTGTCCTGGCATCTGCTCAAGGATGGAGGCTTCCACCCCTGCCCACTGCTTGCTCCAACAAAAGCAGGGAAATTAATTTACTGGGGATCGATTTACTAATACAATAAAGTAGGCCAGCGCAAGGAGAAACTAAAAGCTGCATTCTTTAAGAGCATTAAATAATTCATCCGTCTGACTTTGTCTCACATTCCTACAAACTGCATTGTGAATATTTATAAGGTTTGGTTCTGCTTGGTGGGGGCTGCTGCTTTTTGGTGAATARAGAAAAGGAGTTTCACACCAGCAGGTTGTGCCTGTGGCTTTGCAGTGACCATTAATGTCACAGTAACAAGTAAAAATAGGGAGATTTGCAGTATTTATTTGAACCACAGGCTGGAACGTGGTGCTGAAKGTAAGGGACCTTCAGAGCCATCTCAGCCAAGGCTGAGCTTTTTCAGCCACAAGATGAATCTGGCATCCAGCAGATAATTGCCTGATTTCTCACTGCCAAGCTGTCCTTTTCACACCAGACTTGGTGTGCAGACACTTGAAACAACCTCAGGAGAGTAAGAAAACCTCACTTGCAATCCCACTCATGATGTCACTCAATGTCTCACCCAGGTCCCACTTCAATATCTTTTCTCCCCAAGCTGGTCTTTTAAAACCCTTGCCAGAAACAATCCCACCACACCCTGCCCTGCAG
This sequence comes from Alauda arvensis, assembly GCA_902810485.1. Taxonomy (NCBI): domain Eukaryota; kingdom Metazoa; phylum Chordata; class Aves; order Passeriformes; family Alaudidae; genus Alauda; species Alauda arvensis. Next base: position 2,261,428 of record CADDXX010000061.1, read on the forward strand.
ACAGATGGATTCCACCCATCCCAACATCCTCCAGACTGCTGGGGCCATGCCCTGGGAGCTGGAGAAGGGTCCTCACTGCTGCCCACACTGGGGCAGGGGGAGCAGAATCCCACAGTCCAGGAGAGAAGGAGCTGCAACTGGGTTGCTGCACTCCTGGAATGGCCCAGATTTTGCTGCAAACTTCTGTGTTGAAGTGAGAAACAAATGAATAATCAATGAGAGAAGAAAAGARGAAAAACAAACAAACAAACAAACAAMMAAACAAAAACTATTATGGAAAGGGATCAAAGGAAAAGAGAGTTCTACATTTTCTGATTAAAGAAGTAGAATGTGAGTTGTATTTATTTTTGTGACCAAACATCACGGTAAAGTGCCTGAGGAAGGGCTGAGAGCAAAGTGCCAATATCAGAGCAGGCCTGCACACTGTGTTTGCTCAGCTGATCACCTTGGATGGATCCAGAGTGAAGCCACTATCAATTCATGAGTCCTGGCAGGGACACATACCACAAAAAAAAAAGAGAATTCCTGCATGTTAAGTTGTCACTAGACAGATATTGATGGGATGGGGGAAAAAAAAAAAAGAGTAGAAATTGCTTTATCACTTCAAATCCCAAGGATGGATTGTGCAAGCCRTGGTTATGGGGAGAGCTGGGGCAGCTGCAGGTGCTGCTGGAGCAGTTGGACACCTGGGTGCTGCTTCTCTTCCTTCCAGCACATCCCTGCAGCCTCATCCCCAGCCTCTCCGTGCTCCTCAGCTCCCCAGGGCCAGCTCAGAGCTGCTGCAATTTCCACTCTGGGCTCCCCAGGGCTTCCATTGCCAGGGAGACCTGATGCAGATGAGGCTGGCAGGGCCAGCATTAATTACAGCTCTGCTGAGCACGGGAGGCAGCAGGGAATGCACCAGCTTCTCCAGCAGAGCATGGGAGATCCACRGCCAAATCCCACAGGGACAAAAACCTGCCCCTGGCTCAGTCCCAACAGGTAAGGAATCTCCCAGGCACCAGGTAAAGAGCAGTCCTGCCAGCAAGGGATGCAGGCTSTGGATCAGCACAGGATGAGCTGCACACACATCCCAAAATAGCTCCAGGGTGATGCTCAGCTTCTCTGTGTGACCGTGTGGCCCACCAGCCTCTGGGGGCTGGAAAAGGAGACCCAGAGAATGACACCCTTCTGCAAGGAAACTGCATTTTGGCGGGGTTCAGGTCTGTCTGGCACCTGGGAGGCTTTGAGGGATCTGCAGATCCCCTTTGGACAGAGGAAAGCTGAGAGGTACGTGCAAATCAGGGCATGTATCCTCTGAGCTGTCACTGAGGGAGGGCAGTGGGCAACAGGAAGCTGGACTCTGCTTTAATTCCACCTAATCTACCCAGACAGATCAGGAAAGGGCTTCAGATAATAATGGATAGCTAAGGAAAGGGAAACAAGCCAATAAATAGTGCAGCAGTTGGGATGAATCTAATTTTTAAAGCTACATATCTAATGAAAGCAAATTACGTCTGCAGCCCGACTCTGGGAAATGTTCATGTGCAGTAAGGAGCATTAATTAGATCCCAYCTAATGATTTTTACATTAAAGATGCCAATTCTGCTTGGAATATTGGAGAAGACAATATCCTCCTCCTGAGCAGACAGGTCCTGCCTGATGCATGGCTGGAGTCAGCACTCAGCATCCCCAAAATCCCTGGGCAGGATTCAGGGTGGTTTGGGACCACTGTGTGCTCTGCAGAGGGACGGGAAGGAGATACCTGTCTCCAGCCTATGGAGAAGGACACCTCATTGCATTTTCTCATTCCTGCAGGCCCCCAGCACCTTCTGCTGCTCTGACATCCCCACACCTGTTGCTGAGACCTTTAAGCTCAGCCAAGACTCAGCTGTGCAAATCTGGCTGCTGCTAATACCAATAAATCCAAAGACCTCCAAAGTCTGACTTTACATCCAAAGGTTATGTTGACTTAAAGCACCCGTGCAAGCTTCTTATTACAATTTTTAAATCCCAGCACCAAATCTGCATATCCAGGTTTCATATCCACTGTGCTTCAGGTTAGCAACAGAAAAAGGAATGACTGAAGTCCCCCTTRGAAATAAAAATACTTAAAATGGCATGAAACACCAAAGATTGTCCTTCTCTCTTTTTTTTTTCCTTCCTCAGTGAAAGCACATGATGGAATCATCATAAAGCTTCTCAGGTTAATCATCTAATTTGCCTTCCAAAAGAAACCCCCTTGGAATCCACATGCCCATTTACATAACAACTTTAAAAGGGCTCTAAATTTATTCCCGAAATACTCATATTCAAATAACATTCACTGACATCCAGAAATGTTGGGGTTCCTCTGATGGAGCACCACTAATTAGCAACTGGATTCCTGGGTGTGATGGAGATGGATACAACACGAGGAGGTGACAGAGGCTCGTAAGAAGCCACTGTGCTTGTTGCCCACTTTGATGGCTTTCCCTGGAATTGGGGAAGACCATTAATGATGTGTTTAATTAGAAGGGGCAAAGCTGGAAAGGAAGGAGCATTTCACCACAGGCATTCAAGAGCTGCACAACAAAAAGCAACTTAAAACATTTAAAACACTTGAAAAYTACTTTGGGGATGTAAACAAGGCATGGATAATTGTGCTAAAATAAAACTGACGTGCTCATGTGCAATCCCAGTAAATCCATTTGCTGTGGGCTCTGTGAAACGCTGCAGTTCAAGCACCTAAAACTTTGATGTAAATCAAAGGCCAGGAAAACACAGAAATGACAAAAAGTGAAGGTGAAAGAGCATCCACAGCAAAGAGAAACAGAGACTGGCAAATGCCTTTTAGTGCTCAGAGGGCCTCGAAATCAGAATGGGAGTATTTGCAGCTCAATTTAAACCTCCATTGAGTCAGAAGCAAAATGCTGAGAAAGCCCTGACTTTTCTAGGGATAAAGACTTTGTTGTGTGGCTCCTACCCTTAGCCAGGAGCATCCATCATCTTTATTCATGCAAGCAATCCTGCTGTGACTTGCAACCTGGCTGCTSATTTCCAAGGCTGAATAGAAGCCTAAATACCTCACTCTGGGTTCCCACTTCCTTTGGTCTCAGCCAAAATCATCTCCCAAGGCAAATTCTGTCACGAGAAGAGCTGGAAATAGAAGTGGAGAGTCCTGCYTTTTGGTGCTGTGCCTTAATGAATGCTCTCCTTCCCAAAAAYAACTCCTGATGGCATCTCAATCCCCCCCACTCAGGTTTGGCCATGCCCAGCCCCATGCTCCATCCTGAGATTTTGCTCCTTGGATGAGCCTGGAGGATCCCTGAGCATCCATGCAGGTAGGAAACAYTGTTTGTGGTGAGCACACTGGCTGGCTCCAAGGCAGGCATTGTCATGGTTTATAAACTTTTTAATAAATCATTATCAAAAGCCTGTCTGGGACAACATTTACAGCTCCTGTGCATCCTCAGTGCACTCAGGTGMTGCCTGAGCAGCCTTGCCAAGAACCCCCTTGCTTGTACAAAGCCAGAAAGAGCACTRAGGACTGTGGTGTGAAYTGTGGAGTGGTTTGGGTTGAAAARGACCTTAAAGATCMCCTAATYCCAAACCCCTGCCTTGGGGCTGRCACCTTCCACTGGAGCAGGTGGTCTGAAAGGAGCACTGGAGCATCTCCAGGGGACCAAAGCAGCGTTCCAGGGAAGGCTGTGGTGTGCACAGTGAGGCTGGGAGGTGAGAATTCACCAGGCTGCAGAGAAATAGCTCTTAGAGATCCATGTTAAAGGGATGGGAAGGAAAATCATAGAATGATTTAGGTTGAAAAAACCCTCCAGGATCTTYGAGTCCAACCCTTCCCCAGCACTGCCAAGGCCACCACTAACCCATGTCCCCAAGTGCCACATCAAYRTGTCTGTGAAATCCCCCTGTAAGAGCATGGCAATGTGGCACTACCAAGTCACAAAATCTCTTGCCCTGCCTTCCTCCTATTTAGGAACCACATTTCTCAGAAATAAAAGCAGGATTTAGGAAWTTTTTCCTTCAATATGCACCACTTCTGAAATCAGTTTCCAGTCCAAAAGCTCCTCCAGCCTTTTGTCCTTGCTTACAACAGAAGTGCCAGAGTCCTGATCCAAACCCATGGACTGCAGGAATTTGAGCTGAAATTGGGTTACCATGAAATAACTTGTCCCTAGTCCAGCAAAGGATTGTGTATCTTCACACTTAGGAGCAAGAGTGAGCTTAAGAGCTTTTCTGGATTGAAGCCTCAAAGAACAAAAGCTGTCTGGAAATGCCAGGGAATGGAGATCAAGTTCTGAACCCTTACAGTGGGAAAAGGAAGTTAAATGTAAGGAATTGCTTGGGTTTTTTACAGGCTGGCTCCAATCATTTAACTCAGGCTGAATAAAAGCCTTATTAATAATAATGACTGCATGCAAAGTTCTAGCTCCAATGTTCCACTTTGTCCTCACCCAGAATGAATCACTTAGAACTGCTCGTCTGCGTATTCTCCTCACCCTGAGCACGCAGGCTCAGAGCAGCCAGATGTCTGGAGGAAAACCCAAAGTATTAATCAAGCCCGTGCACCTGCCAGAAGAGTCTGTTCCTGCTGGGATCCAGCTCTGCCAGGCTGAGGCTTTCTTTCAAAAAAAAAATTTGGTGGGGAGAAATATATTCATGCAGCTGCAGAAATGGTCCATGGGAGAGAATCCTAAAGCCCACAGTGCAATTACAGTGCATTGGGAGGTAAATTAAGAGTGTAAAATRTTGGACATTTAAGTAATTCTTAAAATGTCTGTGCAGGCATTTATTCAGATCATGTTCATTGATTTTAATGTGAGGGAAAGTTGCTGTCTCATGCAATACCCATATTATTCAGACTGAAATCTGAGCACTGCCTCTCTTTCATCCCACAGGGTATTCCCTCAAAAGAGCCTCTGCTCCCTCCCCACCCTGGAGAAATCAYTGCTAGTGAGCACAGGAATACAAACCTTCCTCATCCAACATTTATCCCTATTTGAAGACCAAGTTATTTCTGTTTCTTAAGCCTTGMTTTTCCACAACACCTCAAGAAAAAYAAATTTCACAAGCCAAGGAAATGCTGCATGGTTGGAGCATGCAGGAATTAAAATTCCTCTTGCTGAGGTCRAACTCCTCTGACTGACCTGGGCAAGTCACTGGGTGTGACCTAAGTGAGCTCTGTAACTGGGTTAAAAGAAAGCTGTCCCTATAAAATGTAATGCTGCATCTCATCTAAACATTCCTCGAGGGAATGTGATACACAAAAATAGGCTCTGGTCTAATTGCAGACAGGAGGATTGTCTCCAGTCGGGCTGGTTCCCGCGGCAGACAGGAATAGTAGCCGGTTTTCCAAAGGTCTGTCCCAGAAGCAGRGATTCAGCTGGAGCCCGAGGTTTCCTGTCCAAGAAAGACAGCTCCACCCCCCTGAGCTCCTTCAGCTTCACTTCCCCATCTCTGACTCTGCACTAGTTCTACAGCACCACAAATTTCAGCACCTCAGAAACAAAAATCCTGCCTGAGAGCATCCTCAGGGAGCTGCTGCCACAGGGACTCGGCAGCTCTCAGCAGCCACCTGAGCTGTCCCAGACCCACAGAAGGCAACTGAATGGCTCAAAATCCTTGTGCTGCCTTAAAAAATCTCAATTTCCCCATGGGTGAGGCCCTTGGATTGTGCTCCTGTAAAAGCAGGACCCCAGAACTGCTGCTCTTGGGGTCCCTCCCAGCTAGGAGTGAAGGAGAATGGCCAAGATATTGGCAATTTTGAAGGCACTCAGATGCCCCTGGTTCATCCCCAGCTTCACTCCTTGGCAATTAGAAGACAAGGATGTGGTTTCTGAGAACCAGAGGCTAATGGTTAACACCAATGTGTAAAATGCAAGGATTACCAAAGCCCTGCTAATTTCATTTGTTCATTCATCCATTTGATAAACAGAGTCTTGGGGAAAATAAGGAAGCATTTGCAAACTGCCCATATAATATGCCTGAGAGCTGGTGATTTCAACATCTGTTTAATTTTACCTCTCTTGTCCCAGGTAGTGAGCAGGATCTCACAGCCAAGAYGCAAAATAATGGGTTTACAGCCTTTTGATTTCAGTCCCCCAAAGACTATGACCCCCAAACTGAGTAAAAAAAAAATGTAACCCAAGGAATAACAGGAATGCCACAATAATCAGGATTGATGTTCCCTCTCCAAATCAGGAATAATCCCTTGAAAGCACTGCCACAGGACAGGCTCCAGCTCAGCTGGGTCCAAACCCTGCAATGCCTGAGAGACACCTGTGTTTGGCACAAGAGAMAATGCAGAATTAGGTGCAGCACCAGAAATAAAAGGGCAGTGTCAGTTTTGGAGCTCTGCATGCCTTCCCCACGCTGGCAGGAGATCATGATGAAACTCCATGGCAGGAGTGGCAGAGCACAGCCCTGGTGCTTTCCATGCCTGTGAAGCTGCTCCTGTCGGGATGGGATCATTTTTTCCAGGTGCAGCATCTGGGCCATGCAGACAGGCAGCCCAGAGGAGCTGCCCATGGTGAAGGGATGCAAAACAAACTTGGATCTCTGGAGAGCTCAGCATTTAGAAGGCAGAGCTCTTTAGCCCTAAAATATTGCTGAACCAGCCCAGTTATGCCGCAGGGAGGGGAGAACATCACACCAGCTGCCAGTCAATCCCTGCTTAACTTCACCACTAACAGAACTATTTTGAATCTCCCAGGAGCTGCAGCTCTGAATTCAAAAGTCCTTTTTCACCTTCTCCTCTCCATTAGCAAAGTTTCCCTGACCAGTAGCCAGATTTGTGCTCCCCAGGAGTGATGGGGACATCATCCTGCCACCACCCACACTGGCACCTCCTTGGCTCACAGCAGAGAATGGTCAGCTCATGACACCTGCACAGACACAGCCAGGTCTGCACCTCTCTCATTAATCCCCAGCACCAAAGGACAATTAATCACTTCTCCCACCTCTCACTTCTTCCCTGGCATAACCCAAATTCTGCAGGTGTGGATGGCTCACACATCAAGAACCTTTTGCAGAGGGAGAGGCTGCCCAGAGAGCTGAACCCTCCAGAAAGTGGAGGAAAGCCAYGGCCCTGCCACAGGAAATCAATGAGGGAGCCTCGTTTGAACTGGGCAGCTGGGGTTGAGAGCCAGCACGTTCAGGTCAGGGCTTTTGTGCTCACCTGGAGACTTGCAAAAAGGTGACATTACCTCCCCCAAAGCTCCCCCAAAACCTCCCTCAGTGGAAGAGGAGAGGAATGGTGTGTGTCCCCCCCAGCTGTCCCTGCAATGCAGCAGTTCACAGGTCAGCACAACCTCTTCAGTTCAGGCTACATTACCCAGCCAGCTCCCAAACCCCACTGCTGCTCATTGCTATGAACCACCCAGCCATGGGCAGATGGGAATCAGGCTCAGACAGCACCAACCAGCTGGTGACCAAACCTCTGTGGACCTCCTGACTCCTAAGGCAATGGATGAGCCTCACACGATTGCCCTGCCTGGCTGCCTCCCTGTCTCTACCTAAAATTCGGATCTGTTGGCTGATTTTAATCAAGTTTGCCAAAGTGATGGGCAGCAATGAGGATAAGAACCTCTTCCCCCGTTTTTGCCCCCAGAGGAGGCTGTCACGTGAGCTCCATGGGGCTGGCACACACCAGCCAGCCTGGGAAAGCCACGAGCTCCCAGAAAGCAGCTCCCCCATGTTCCCCCGCACAGCAAATGACAGGTTTGTTCCCTCTGCTTATTTCCCTGTGCCAGTAAACACAACAATAAATAGCAAGCTGCAGGAGGCAGATGATTGTGTGGTGAAAGGTGGAAAACATCTAAAAATGATTTAAAGCAGGGAGGAGAATAGGAAGAGAGGGCTGTGGATTATAATCTCTGAGGAGGAGGAGCTGCTCGGCTGGGGAAAGGCAGCAGAGGCAGCTGAAGTTTTCCTTCCCTACCCTCCAGCTCTTTGCTCTGGGTGATGCTCAGGTCTGCTGTGCASGTGTCTCTTTGCAAAGGTCCCCAAACTCAGCCCTGGCACGGGACCCCAGCAGCCCCAGCCCTGGGACAGGAGCAGGAGCAGCTGCAGGGGCTGGACCCTTTAAAAACTCCTAAGGAGCAGGGACACAGGGCATGGGCACAGTGAAGCTGAAGGGAGATTATCTAGCTGCCATTTCAACACGCTGGTAAATCAAAGTCGATGGAAGCCATATGCTCTGCTGGGAAGCATCCATCTCGTTGCCAGGGAAACATCYTTCCCGTTTAAAATGGCAGGCAAASGCTTGCAAAAACCTGCTTTTAACCCCCTTTTCTCAGGCACGATCCAAGTCCCCCAGCAGCTCCCCCAGCCCTGCGGCATCGCTGCGCTGCTGCCCGGGAGAGCTGCTGCAGCTCAGCCTGGGAACAGGAGAAGGAGATGGTGCTTCTCCCCTGGGGCCCAGAGGAAATCAGAGCCAGCCTGGCAGCACTGAGATCCCACATCGAATTCCCAGCTTACTCCCCAGGCAGCTTCCACAGCTCATTCCTCTGGAAAAACAGGGAATCCCCTGCCTGGGTCACATCCAGCATCTCCGCTCAGGGATGCTGCAGGTGCCTGGTACAGACACACATGGGTGTGCCCAGCTGTGGGGCAGGACCCTGCTGCAGCAAGGCAATGACCAAGGTCGGGTTTGTGCTGCTCAAACCATCCCCTGCAGAGCTGCAGGTACCACCCATTCCTGACAGGCAGCAGCACGAATCTGACCTTGGGAATTTCGGCAATCCGCAGCCAGGACTGCAGGCTCCAGGAGCCACAGGAAACCAGCACTGAGCTCAGCAGCTGGCTGGATCTGCAGCTGGCCCTGGGGCTCCTGCTCTGCATCTGCACCTTCTCCTTGCTCCCTCTGAGCCAGAGGTWCAGCCTTGGGTCTAACACGGCCAGGCTGGTTTGCTGGGACTGCTGTCAGCTGCAGGAGGAGGGGATGGGGATGTGGGAAGGAGCACTTCCAGAGCACARTTTATAACCTGGCACTGTGGAAGTCACGGCAACAAACACTCCTCAGCCTATCAATACTGCTGAATTTGCATGGGATTTTGTTTTGAACAGAAGACACAAACCAGTGCTCACTGGAACAAAACTGGACATSCTCTGGTAAGGATTTTACTTCTCTGTGTTTACCTGCCACTGAAGCCTCTCATGACATTGTTTTTTTTTTTTTTAATAGAATAACAGAATGGTTTGGGTTGGAGGGGACCTTAAAGATCACCTCATTCCATCCCTCCTGCCATGGGCAGGGACACCTTCCACTAGACCTTGTTGCTCCATGCCCCATCCAACCTTGAACACTTCCAGCCCCTTTTAAAACTGTTCTCATTTATTGTAAATCCCATAAGCAGATGAAGCCAAAAGCAGAGCATTTTCTATTCTGATAAGTAACTATGCCTTAAAAACATTTATAATGGAGATCAGAGACAATATTTAATAATTCAAAACCTAGGAAGGCGTGATGGGACAAGGATACATCCTGAAGGCTCCTAGTCTGTATGGGAAATGGTGATTGCAGCTAGGGGAGGGAGAAGTTACAGCCTGGGGAGCAGGGATACTGGATTTTTATGCTGCAGGCATCCTGTGTCACTGAATTCCCCTCTACCTCAGCTCCCACCTGGAAAACGTGGTSATGATTCCCCCCAGCACGCAGGGGCACAGCTCAGGTTAAGCCCAGGTCTGGCTCAAAACATGTCCACGGCCCTCAGCAAGCAATAAATCCCTCTGGAGTAACACAAAGCCTGGCACAAAACCACTGCAAAGCACACCAGCAACCAGGGCTCGCATGGASCAGAGCCAACACGGCATCTTAAAACGACACCACAAAGCCAGCCGGGAGCTCACAGGAGCAGCATCCTCCGGCACACGACCCCGGGCCATGCCCAGCACCACAGCCAAAGGGTTGGTCCACCCCTAGGTAACAGCTCGAGGCGTTTCAACASTCTTAAATCCCTTTCCTGGGGGCTGGCTTGGCTCCGCAGGCAGGAGCAGACGCCGCAGCACGGATCCCCCACCGGGGCACCCCGCTCCTGCCAGAGCCGGGCACAAGTCACCTTCAGCCGCTGCCACCGGGGCCACATCTCCGTCAGCCGGCTCCGAGACATGCTGGGGCTGTCTGGGAATGATGTCAGCGGGCACTGTGAATATCCAGCGGCTCTTTTGTGATGCCACACGTTCCCTCTACCTCCCGGCTTGGCTCGGAGCCGCGCTCTGTGCTGTGTGCTCGGGACACCAGCAGTGACACAGAGCCATGAATGGATRACAGCCAGGTGGGATCTGGAGTCACAGCATCCTCAGCCTGCTGCTAAACCAGAGCAGGAGCAGCTCCAGCCTGGTTGTGTAACCCGGCCTCGCAGGACTTTCCCCATAATGAGAGGGCCTTTCCCTGCAGTCCCACGGGGGCCATACGCTGCACTCGTGAAAGGATGCTCAGAGCTGAGCTTCCTCTCCAGCACATATCTTCAGTCTTCCCTAGAAACAGCGAAGAGCAAGAGGAAGCAGGAAGGAGGGAAAAAAAAAAAAAAGTTTAATTAATCTTCATTTAATTTCTGCTGTCTTTCAGCAAATGGAAAATAAGTGAGCAAGCCTGTGCTGCTGCTCTGGGCTCYAGCAGCCCTTGTGTTTCCCAGCTGGGATGCACATCCCACCAGGCCAGCAGGGAATGCCATCACAGGCCAGGCTTGACTCCAGCCACTCTCCCCAGCACATCCCACAGGGATGTGGCTGCAGGGTRGATGGGCTTCCCCAGAAACAGATGGGGAGGCAATTCATTGCCTTCATGAATTTCTCTGTGATTTTCGGTAGCCATTGGCTCCCAAAGAGGGAAGAGCAAGGCCAGAGAGGACTGAGCTCCTCTTGGAGGTTCAGCCCATTTACCTACAGCAGGGCTGGGGTTTGGGCAGGTGCTCTCTGCCAAACACACCCACAGAAGGCTGTCTGCAAAGAGGGGAAGCAAAAATGGAGGTGCTCCCCAGGTGCCCAAATTCTTGCATATGGATGGGCCAAGCCCAGGCAMGATCAAACCCTGAATTATTAGCAGGTCTCCTAGGTTTGGCTATTCCAAATCTTGGGTAGAGACCCGAGGTTCAGATATGCTCCACCTACTTGTAGATGTTTATATCCCCACCTCCTGGTAAAAACAGTAGGATAGAAACAACATTAGAGTCCTATTCATTTGTCTTATCCAGACACTTYCATTACCCTTTCCTATRCTTACAATCCTAAATCATTCTCCCCATACYGTTTAAAATCATTGCCAATTTAAAACCAAATTTCATACCTACACGGTGTTATCTAAACTGACAGAGGACAGAATTAGGTATTAGGAAGAAATTCTTCCCTGTGAGGGTGGGGAACAGGTTGCCCAGAGAAGCTGTGGCTGCCCAGTCCCTGGAAGTGTTTAAGGCCAGGCAGGACAGGGCTTGGAGCAACCTGGGATAGTGGAAAGTGTCCTTGCCCTTGGCAGGGGCATGGAACAAGATGAGCTTTAAGAACCCTTCTAATGCAATTCRATGATTCTGTTTATCCCATTAACTACTGCTCCTCATACCAAGCCTCTGCAGCTCTCTSTGTGTCATTTAATATGACTTGAGGTGCTCCCACCACCCACAGCTGCATGGGGAGGGGGAGGGTGCAGGCTCTGGGTCTGGAGGGGCAGCTCAGAGAAGGTTTCGAATTGCATCTGTTTTCGTTGCAGAAAAGAAAAACATCATCAGCTACAAAAGGTCAGCGCAGAAATTCTTCCTATCCCTCATTAGCTGGCACCGTAAGCGAGAAGCTGCTCATTAAGAATAGCATTAAAAACATCTAGATGTTAAAAGAGGAAAATGTGGAGAAGAAGAAAGATTCGATGCAAAATTCTGGTAAATTACAGACAAAGAGCCCAGGAAATTCTCCTTCTCTCTAAGTCTTTTCCCTTCCTTATAGGAATAGCCATAACTATGAAAAGGACCCTGACAGAGATGTGCATCCCTCACCCACAAGAACCAAACCAGAGATCACATTAACCAAGTTTCTTTAGCGCTGATACGGATTAAATGCTCCATTCCCTCGGGCTATGGAGACACAGCCCTCATGAAGTGCCAGCAATTGAGTTCAAGACATAATGACATGAGGACTTGTCCCTCTGGCTCAGGGTGATGCTTAATTGGGTGTGAAGTCAGCTTTTGGATGAACACTGCCATTAGCACACCGGCTTCTGTGCAGCTCCCAGAGAGGTGCTACTCCTCCTCCCCCCCTCCCAAATTCATTGCAGGACAGCTTTCCAGCTTTCTGCAGGCATGGGGTGTGTCTGGAAAGGCCCATCCTGGGGTAAAGGACACAACAAAATTCCTGCACTGGCAGAGGAGCCCACCCACGTTTGCCCATGGCACCTCCAGTGCCTGCTCTGATACCAATGGAGACTTACAGCCACTCAAYGCCTCATCTCTTCTAAATAATGAAAACCCCACTAATCAAAAACCCAACAGCACCAGCAGAGCAACCTCTGGGGGAAAGAAGAGGGCAAAAATCCCACCTCCCCCTCAGCCAAGAGCCACTGAAGAGCAAGAGSTGCTCCTCAAGGACGTAGAGCATGCTCAGGTCCCGTCAGCTCCACACCCCAGGATGGACAAACATCCCATGCAAGCTCCTACCCATGCTCCAAACAGCCCTGCTCCTGCAGCCAGGAGAGATGGGATCAGCAGCACGCATCTTCCAAAGGATGGAGCCAGTTTGAGGCTTGGTTTTGTTGCTCATTCAAGCCTGGAGTCTTTATATAGTGTCAGGGCAGGATCCAAAAGCGGAAGAGAGACACCCACACCCAGGGAGTGTAACACACACACTGAAATAAATAGCTCCCTGCCTAAGGGGATGACTCAGGAATCTCACTAGTCCTTAAAGCACAAATCATTGCTAATAAACCCCAGAAAGACTGGAGGAAGGCCTAGCAAGAGGTCAGCTGGGCAAGGCTTGGCATTTCCAGCCTTGCCAGGCATGAAGGAAGAGGGAGGATGAGTAACCACTGAAAAACAACAATGTCCAACGTTGAGGCAATGGTCCCACCAGCCTAAGTCCACTTGCCTCAAGAGCATTGAGTAGTCCTTGTGTACTGGGGAGAGGTTTTGTTTTYCACTGCCCCTCCTGGAAGCACTCAGCCTTAACCACCATGTGGCTTGAAGTGGCAGCAGGAAACAGAGCCTCACTCCCTGTTTGTCCAGCTATAATATACAGATATTTCTATTTGCCTATTTTGCTCTCCTCTTGAGTGAAAGATGGAGTGCTCTCACATCCCTTATTACGTTCTTCAGATCAGGTAACGAACCTCCCCGCAAGCATAAACTCAATTAATGGCCACTTKGAGACTCTGAGCTGAGCACAAACCCATAAACATGCAGGAGGACATCTCCCAGAGCTGTCATTTCGCTGCCACAYGGAACACACCAAGAGGAGAAAGTCAATCAGACACATTCACAGCCCTCCACGTGCTGCATCTGTAATGAACAGTGAGATCACAGCAAACTGTCCCTCTGTGGGTGACCCATGTCACTGGGAAGATGCCACCTTCATCCTCCCAGCCCAGCATTAGCCCTGCTGAGGTTCTCAGACCACAGGTTGGCCAGAGCCAACCCCACCTTCCTTTGCAAACCCAAGGAGCACAGGCAAAAACCAAACCACCAAACCAAAAGCGAATCAGGTGACAGGAAATGCTGTTAGAAAGAAAAGTGGAGCAAAGAGAACGTTTACCAGCAGTGCCCCAACAACTATTTTATGCCTTTTCTATGTCTTGAAAGCTCAATACAGCAACTCTTCCAGCAGGGACTGTCTCTTTTTGATGGGCAGAACAGAAGCTTGTAGACTTCTACTCCCATTAGGGGTGCTCACACACTGCTGTAATATTGACAGAATAATATTTTCCCCTCTCTATTCATTTTAACTTTTCATTGACTGATTTTTTTTTTCTCTTTCCTTTGTTCCCAACATTAKTTTTTTCCACCACACCAAGCCAAATCTGCAAGGAACAGACCCAGCAGGTACCCAGACACAACCCATTGCCCTCACACAGGAGACACATGAGGTGTACACAAGTCACCCTTCAGTCAGGATTTCTGAGAGCTTTTTTTTTTTCCTGGGCATCATGATAACTTCATGGAGAGTGACAGGCTGGCTGTGAAGCTGCGTTAGGAGAGCCTGCCCTGCTGTGCTCATCCCTTGCAGTGCGTGACAGCAGCTCTGCTGCCACCCCAGCCCTAATTTGCTGCCACACTGCCACCTCCCCAGGGCTGGCAGAGCTCTAAACGAGAGAGCAGGACTGCCAGGCAGATCAGGGTTTGTTTACAAATGAGGAATTTGTGAATGTCTGGGAAAGACCCTCCGGAAGGCAAAATCTGTCCTGAAGAGAGCAGGCACCAGCCACGACGGGCTGCCAGGRAGTTCAGATGGAGAGCAGCTCCCTCCTAACCCAGTCATTCCCTCTGCCTCTGCCTGTCCTCYTGTTTCTCTTCCCTGTCCCACCCTCCTGGGGGAGGCAGTGAAAAAAGGARGGTCTCTGAATGAAGGTGGTGACTGGGCACTTCACTCTGAAACACAACTGGAGCTGCTCAGGAACTACAGCCAGTATCAAAGAGGCTTGATTGCTTCTGGTTTTTTCCAGTCTTGCCTTGCAGGTCACAAGAGTCGATCAGGATTTGCTACAAAGGCTCCTTTCTCAAAACCACTTCTCAAAGGTGGGTCTCAGATCCAGGTCATCCCATTTCAGTGTGGATCAGCCYCACCTCTCCCCTTCCTCTCACCTGCTGGGGTGTCCACAGTGCAGTTCTGGCTTTGAACACCCCACTTCCCACAGGCTGTGGCAGGAGGTGGGAGATGCCTCCACTCACTCCTGGTTTTCAGTCTGAAATCATGCCAGGTTCTGTCTTCTCTCCTCCTTGCCTGGACTGGTCCCACACAGCTCTCACCAAAGTGTGCAAGGGAATTTAGGCTCCCTCTGCCATCAACAGGGAGAAATGGGCACCTCCAGAAGGCAAACCTGCCCACCTGAGCCTGCMCTGAGGCTCCTGGGGGATTCCCACGAGGAATCCAGCACGTATCTGAGCATCACCAAATTCACAATGAAACCTCACTGCACCTTAAACATCCAGACATTATAGGTCCCAATACAAATCAAACAACTGCTCAGCCACAAGGGCCTGCACCCAGCAACCCCAGTGACTCTGATGTAGCTTTATATCACCTCCCTATGGCAGCAAGAGTGAGAGGTGARAAGATTCCAGAGGTCTTCTTGCTTCCTCTCTTGGAAAAGGCAGATCTTTGACATCCAATCCACCCAAAAAAAAAAATCATTGGATGGATGTTTACCAACACCAAAACTTTTCCACACATCTAAAAAGCGCATTAAAAGGCTGGATGCCAAAGAGAGACCAGAGAGTTCTGCAGGAACTCTCTGCTTTCCCTCATTTATTGGCAGCTGCACAGCCAAGGAGCCCCGAGGCTGTAAGGAGGCAGCTCCTGCCGTCCCAGCCAGTGCCTTGTGCGAGATACTCCCCATCAAACACCACCAGTAATTACTGCAGTGCTGCACAAGGAATGCACACAGCACCCTTGAGACACCTCTGCTGTCAGTGCCACGGGAGGCTGCTCCTGCAGCTCACCCAGGATAAGGCCACRAGAACCACGTGGGGACCCGAGGTCACCACAGCCTCAGGGAGCCGAGCAAGTTCACACAACTTGCTCATCACACAGATTGCTCTGRCTGGAGCACAAAATTTACGTTGGAATATCTACTCTTGCAGTCCTGGTGGYGCCATCTTTCATCACAGGTGGCTGTCAGAGTAGCCCAAATCTTTYTGTCCTGCACCCTGAGTAGGAGCCATTGGGATATGTGGTGGTGAAGGACCCTGCACCCACTGTCCCTCTGCACTACCTGGTTGTGCCATCATGTGCTCACGAGTCAAACACATCTAAATACACTCCAAATGCATTCTAAACACATCCATGAAACTCAGGCCAGACCACCACAACAACCTGGTTTTGCAATGTGGTTCCTTTTGGACCATCAGGGGCTAAAAATCATTGCATTATTCTGAAGAAATGTGYATCTCAGTGCTGGAGGCTCCTCTCTGATCTACAGGGGCATCACACCAACAGGGACAGGCCATKAATCCTTTGTAGGAACCACTCTCCACCTCTCTCAGCTTTACCATAGCTGTTCCACAGGAGATTGCACGGCAAGAAAAGGCACTGGCCCATCTCCCTGTCACCACAATTTGAAGAACAATCTGTTCCTCAGGAACTAAGAAACCYGTGAGCATTTGGGCTACCTTAAAAAGGGTTATGCAGGGCTAAGTGATTGCTACTTMACTCCCAGAAGCTGAACACTAAATTTGCATGCTTTTTTATTCTTGTGAGCACCACTGAAGCCTGGCAGGTAAACCCTGTGCCCTGTTCACCCTGGACACAGTGTCTCACCCTTTCATCCTTTCCTTCTGCTGCAATGCAATGCAAGAAAAAAAGAAATAAATCAAGAAACCTGATTTTTGTAACTATATTTCTTTGAGCTATGCCCATCTTCCCTTTAGCACAGGGTTTGGGGCTTGCATTTTGGGTTGTTCCTTTTCTAACACATCGAACCATAGCAAGWCTCATCTGGCTGAGGTGTGCAGCAGCACAAAAAGGAGGTCACCCAGGGGATCAGCTTGTTTTTCCATTTCCTTCGTGTCAGTGTGGGGTGACTGTGACGGCTGGAACGTGACACATTAAAGCGACTGCAATCAGGTTGCTCCCACCAAGCTCTGACTAAGCAGCTGGAGAGGAGCTCGTGAGCCCTCCCACCAGGAAGGTCCCTGGAGTGGACACGACCCCACAGCTCAGAGGCACTGGGGGTCAGAGCCCAGCAGGCCCATGAAGCTCAGCACCTGTGGGAGATCTGTGCTGGCCCCTTCATCCCACCCAGCCTGGAGGAGAATCCAGGAGAGGTCCCTGTGTGTCACTGGTGGATGGGCTGAGTTTGGTGGCATCGTGCCTGCCCACAACAATCCTGTGTGAGGGTGAGGGCTTGCCATGAACCACCACTCCTCAGGGCTTGGGGATGGACAGTCGAGACTGTCAGACCACATTTACCCCRAATTCTGSCATAAGAGATTGCAACCACACTTTSATCAGTTCTGRGGAGTGAAAGGRGTCACARAAGAGGCCACTTCTGCAAAGAGAAACCCTGGAGCTCCAGGGAAGCACCTCATCCACTCTCTGTGCTACCCCCATGCCAGGATGCAGGCAGGACACTGGACMSAGAGGTGSCTTGTCTGGGAAAAAAGGGAAGAAYAAATGGGATAGGGATGGTACAAGGAAATGTTAACAGAATTAGACAGGAAGGAAATGTTCCACCTTATTATAATTTAAGTCCATGCACTTGCTTAATTAACTAAATGTRTGGTGCACGGTATGCAGATGAAAAATGCACCCAAACTATTTTTAACACAGTTAAAGAGATGCATTAGATGTAATTTCTAAGTAGGAAATGCAAGAATTATGTTGGTTCCTGAGCACACAGCTTTAAAAGTGCCTGAATCCAGGATGTTTTCTTGCCACTGTTCCAAATGCAGCCCCTTCTTCAGCTCAGGGACCAAACCTGAGCAGCCCACCCAGGGATCAGCAAACGTGTCTCCAGACACCTCAGATCAGTGTGAGCACCTTGCTTAGGCTGGCACAGAACACAATGATCACTCCTGGAATTATATGGCAGGTAGGGACAAAAAATCACTTTCAGGTATTACAGCCCTTCCTGAGCACAGGACAGGTTACAGAAACCAAGCCAAAAGGACTAGAAGGAAAAAAAAAAGGATTAATTCAGAATGAAAAAATGGAAAAATTTTGGAAGCCAAATGCCCACCTGTACAGAGAACTAAACTGAGATCTAAGTGCTGCTGCTCCCTTCAAAAAGCCTGACCTGCTATTTAGACACAGCTCAACTTTTCAAGTTTCAGCTCAGCCTGGAACAGAATGAAGCCATGTGCTGCATTGTTAAAGATCTGTCAAAGAAGAACAAGAAAAAAAAAGAAAGAAAAAAAAATAAAGAAAAAAAAGGTGGGGGGGAATAGAAAACAAAGATATTGAGAGAAACACAGAGAGAAGGTGAGAGATAAAGGAGGTTTAGACTTCTGGGAGCCAGAGACCACCTCTAGCTGCACTCAAAAACGGGGCCCAGCAGGCTCAGCTGTCCATGGAGTTGTGCAAAATATATCATATATATCATATATATCAYACACACAGCTCCCAGGAGCAGGTCAACCAGTTGTGCAAGTGTAGGAAGAGCTATTAAGTACAAAAATGAATCATAACACAGAAATATAAAACCGTGCTTTTGCTCGCAGAGGTAACAGCGCTTTTAGAGAGGCAACATCTGAGATGAGACCAGGGCTGGGGGAGTGAGAGATTCCCTGGTTTGAATTTCCCTGATTTCTTATGCATGAAATGGTGCGAAATGGGATGATCGACAGCAGGAAGAGGTGGGGAATGAAATCAGATGGATTGGAATTAGGATGCAGCACTGGGAATAAATGCAACCTGCACAGGCAGAGCAGCAGAGGCTCTGTGCAGAACCAGCCTGGGCCTCTGCAGGCAGGGATTTAGCAGAGACACTTCCCCAGAGGCACCTCTCGTGTTTATCAAAACATCTCCATGCTAGGAGAGCCCCAATAGTTTTTTGTCTTGGCTTTGGGTGCAGGGATCTGCCTGAGCAGCCCTGGAGCAGCTCCATGCCTGGAGAGGCAGCTGAGTCTGTGAGCATCTCCACGAGATAAAACCCAGCCTTGCAGCATCACAAACTCACTCCCACTGGAAATGAATCTGCATGCAAGCAAGTGAGCAGCAGGAGCAGGGAAATAGGGGTGCTGGCAGCAGAGAGGGCTGACTGARCCCAGGACAGTGGCAGGACTGGGCACCCTCATGCACAGACTTCTTCAGGACTCCCATTCCTGCAGGATGAGGGTTAAAGGCGCTTTTGTGCTCCAGGCTTTGGCACAAAGTGAGGTTTGGGGCACGAGGAGACAGAGGGGCCCCAATAGCACAGACAGGGCACTGCACTGGCCTTCAGCACATGGGAATGGCTCCAGCTCTTCCATACAAACTTTGTGACCTTGAGGCAGTCTTGTCATCCTCCCACACCTTTTGAATAAGCTTTTTATCTGTCTTGTCTGTCTGCGTTACTGACTTGCAGCTACAAAACCCTATTCCAACACTCACAGACCTGGCACAGGCCATGCCAGGGCAGCAAGGAGGGGATGACTGATGCATGAGCTTATCCTGGAAACTTTGTGTGAAGGTTCCCGTATCCTTCAGCTCTTCAAACACTGCAACAGCAAACTGCCAAGGCTAAGCCTATCATGTGTACAGTTCAGAAAACTAGAGTCCATAGAACTTCCCAATACACTGTAAAAAAAATATTATATCCCCAACTCTTCGCAGGCATTGGTGCAATTACTTCAGCCCTGAATTCAGCCTCCATTTCCCAGCAGGTGCATGAGGGGWGGGGGCAGAGGCTGGCTCTGCACGGCTCCCTGTGGTGCCACAGCAGATCCAAGTGGAGTCACAAGCCCAGAACAAACGCAGCTGCTCGGGCTGGGGGGGATGCAGCTACGTGGGGAGAGCCAAGGGGCACTGGGAACAGCCTGGCACTGGGAACAGGGCAGGTTGGGGTGACCCTGCTCCTGCCCTGGGAACAGCCTGGCACTGGGAACAGGGCAGGTTGGGGTGACCCTGCTCCTGCCCTGGCTGCCTAAGCCAATGCAGAGAGCCAAACAGGTCAGAAGTTAGGACAGAGCAGCTGAAGAAGCCAAAGGTGTTTGTAAAGCCCTCACAAGTCAGAGCTACCCYTGCTGTTTGTCATTTGGCTTTCAGCCCCTTCCATCTCTGTCACTGTCACCCCAGTGTCCCCCAGCTGGGGTCTCACCTGTGTTTCACAGCACACCTTGCACACATCCCCACCCTCAGGGCACACACACAGGCAATCACCCAGCTCACACCGTGAACACYCGGCCCCTCCACACGGAGATTTTGTGACACAAACCACCCCACAACTCCAGAGGATGGATGGGAGCACGAAAGGTGCTCAGGGTGCCCAGGGCTGGATTTCCCACTCCTCACTGTAGCTGCAGCTGAGCTCCACAGACGCTGTCTCTTCTCCTCTCCCATTTCCCTGAGGAGATGAGCTTCCCCAAGGCCCCCAGCTCGCTGCAGTGCTCAGCAAATCTCCCCCTCCCACCCAGCCAGGATCCCCCCTCTCCCACCGGTCCCACCAACACCTCCAAGGAAGGCCTCAATGTACAAAATGGCTGAGGAGCAGAAAGCACATCCCAACTCCTTATCTTACAGCAGCATAACAGCAACATGATAGACTGGGGGGAAATCCTGAAAAGGCCCCAAAAATCCTTTTGCCATGGCTGACAGAGGCCCTGGCCATGAGGAAAAACACACACACACAAAAAAACGAAATAAAAAACCCACTGGCACCAAGGGCAGGAACACATCAGCCTGAGCCCAGGCCTGCGGAAGAGCCCGGTGGGACTGTGGAAAGTCCCAGAGGGAAGGGAGTTGCAGTAACACCGAGATTTCTCTTGACCCTCCCTTTGCAATCCTGGGAACAACGGGAAGTCATCTGCGCTCCTATGCAGCAATGCCTCAGAGGTTCAGGGAATCCTTCAGCCAAACGCGGCTCAGCTGGGCCATTTSTGCCCAGAACCCGGGTGCCAGGGGGAGATGTCCACCCGGGGATGCTCCTTTGTTTACCGCTCGGCTGTACAGGCAGCGAGCCCCAGACACCCATTAGCATTTCTTTCTAGACACATCTCCCATCCAAGACGCTTCCCACGGGGGGACAAGAAATACCTCCAGAGCCCTGAGCAGAGCCCCAGAACCAAGCCCGGCCCCAGACCGACCGCAGCCACCCAGCAGGCAAAGATGGGGCCGGGGAGGGAAGGATGCTGGGGGGTGGGGGGTGGGGGGGGGAGGAGAGACGGTGCCTGAGTGGAGCTTTTTGTTCCTCTGCTCACAGCATTGCTATGGTGATTTCAAGCAAGACGGAGGAACAGTCGCTACCCATCACTCCCGCTGCTCCAGCCCCCTGCACCGACCGCATGAGCAGCCCCTTCCCCCGCAAAGCAGGAGCGGGCAGGGGGAGACAGGGGCTCGGTGCATCGCACCTCTGCCGGGAGCCACCCCCCAGCTCTGCAGGGGCAGCTTCTTCACCCCCCGCCCCCTTCCCCGGATGGCCATCACCGCCCCGTCCCCGGGCACCGCCTGGGCTGGGGCGAGGGATGCGGGATGCGGGATGCGGGATGCGGGATGCAGCGGCGGCCCGGCCGGGCGGCCCGGCTGCTCCCGGAGAGGATGAGGGGGGGGAGCGGCTCAGCCTCCGCCCCCCGCAGCATCCCCCGGGGCTCCCCAACCAGCCCTGGCACCCGGCATCCCTTCCCCGCACCCGCTCTGCAGCTGGAGCATCCTKCCTCTCCTTGGCGCTTTTGGGGGGCCGAGGGGCTGCAGGAGGGCACCCCGATCCGCGGGAGGGTCTCTGCCGTCAGGTTTGCCCCCCACCCTTTTACTCACACGTATGCGTGGTAAATGAAAGCCCATCCCCGCGGTCTCTCCAGCACATTGTAGAGGAAATTCTGCAGCTTGCGGTAAAAAGCATTCCTTTTGGGGGGCTTCCCGCTGCCCGAGACCCCGGAGCGGGGCTTGCTGAGGATGCTGCCCCGCTTGGAGCTCTCGGAACCGGCGATGAGGAGCGCTCCGTCCCGGCTGGAGTCCGGGGCGCCCGGGTCCAGCCCCACGAAGCCCACCTTGAGCTTCTTCTCGGCGGCGGGCCCCGGGTAGACGCCTCCGTTGCGGGATTTCTGCACCATGGTGGCGGCGGGGGGCG
>CADDXX010000061.1:2288709-2350846 GCA_902810485.1 Alauda arvensis
CACCCTGAGGGCCACCACAGGCTCCTTGGGCACGGGGACTCAGAGATGGAGGAGCCTCCCCACTCAGAGCCCYCTTGCAGTGTCTCCAAACCAGTGCTGTGCTCTCCACAGTGCACAGCTCACAGCAACAGAACTCAGCTCAGTCTCACCTGGGAGCTCTTCCAGCCTTGCCTGGTTTCAGGAGCTTGGAATCCAGCTCAGGACTGGCTCTGCTCCCAGTGAAGCACCTCCCAGARCCATAACTGCATCCTGGCTGCGACCCAGTCCCACAAAGCCCATTAGGGGCTTTGTTCCCATTCAAGCACCTGCCTCCCACTGACTTCAAAGCTGAATCAAAAACCTGCATGAATATTTAGGGACTGGAGGTTGTCATCCGAAAGAAACAAGCCCATACTGAAATAGCTGATTCTGACACATCATCTCTGCAAGGAGGGGCACACCAGGCTGCTCTCTGCTTTATCCCAGCGTGGAAGGGAAAGCAGCTCAAATAAATAGGCTCCAAAGGGTCCCAGCTGTGCTGGGTTGGGAGGGACCTTCTAGAGCCCAAGCTTGGTRGGTGCTGGGGGCATGAAAGGGGTGTTGGTGTGTAGGGGAGGAGGTGCTGGGGCAGGATGTGAGGGCGATTCCAGCTCTGCTGGGGTCAGAGGGGGGCTGTGAAGGAGATAATCCCATCTGATCTTGTCCCAGGGGTGGGGTGTTCCCTGGGAAAGGGGGCTGGGAGGGTCCCTGCCAGCAGGAGGGGAGCAGCATGAGGAGATGCAGAAGCTCTAAACTTGCACGGAGAAAAAAAAAATTTCTCTTTTGATGCAAAAGCTTTTTTCATTTTTTTTTTCTTTCTTTCTGAAATGTCAAAATCTACAGATTTAGCAAGTAAGAAAACCAAGCCCAATTACTAACATASTGAAGAGCTTTAAGGCCAATTATTTTACCTCTTCATTATTGAGAGAAATTTAAAAAAAAACCTTTCAAATTAAAAAAAAATCTGCTTTCCATTTTTTCCATGTAATTTTTTTTTCCATTTCAAAAATGTTAAAGAATATTAGATTTTGATTTTCATTAGGAGAGTTGCTTTTGATCCATGTTTCAGGTTAAAAAATGGAAGTATCCTGTTGAGAAGCTGCCAGGCAGACGTGGCTGTCTCCATGCTCCTGCCTCTGTCACAGCATACCATGTGTCATCTGCAAAGAAAAACTCTTCAAGTAACTAAATTCGTAGTTTCTCTCCACCGTGGGCTTTTGCTGCAGGCTTTTTTCAGCCTTTCAGCCCGGACACCTGGGAAATCAAAAGAACGTGAAAGGGCAAGGGTTTATGATTTATTTATCTTTAACCTGAGGTCTTCAGGAAAGCTGGTGTACGTGCATCTGCATCTCTCTTCCCTCCTTTAATAACTGCAGAGCTTTTGGGCAATTTTTATCYTCTTTATTAAAGATAGGGGGGACATTTCAGATTGCTTTGAGTGAGAAKATGTGATGAGAGATGGGACAGAAATCTGGCTGCAGGAAATGGTGATGCATGGACACGATAATTGTGGACATCAGGACATTATTGGAAACATAAATCCATGGGGAAATGGACACCCCTGCTTCTACTGATCATGAAATTCCCTCTTTGTGGGCCCACTTTGGATCCTGCGTGGGGAGCACCTGCTAAACATCTCGGGTGTTGGACAAGGCAGGATCAAGCACTTCGGGCGCGTTCCCCCGGGAGAAAATTCGGGTGACATTTCCTCACTTCCAGCCTGATTTTCATGCAACCCCTGTTTTGTTCTCGCAACTTTGCCTTGCTCACGCTGTTCCTGTCCTCCGGGCATCCGSACGCTCCGGGCTGTGCCCTCAGAASCTCTCACTCAGCATCTCCGCGTGTGCGGGCAGAGCGGCTGGAAAGCCGAGCTGTGTCCGKGGCCTGACAGGAGCTGTCAGCTGGGCACGGTTCAGCTCCACCTGGAGATGTGCTCAGCCCTCTCCCGGCACATTCCCCGGGGAGGTTTTGGGGCGGGGAGGACGGCCAGGCTGCGGAGCTGCGGCAGCGCTCCGCTCCCGGGCACCGCCGGGGTGGGGACCGCGGGGATGCGAGCGGAGCATCCGCGGGGCCGGAGCGGCCGCTGCGATCACAGCCACCTCCCGCCTGTCACCGCAGTCCTTCAGGGCGCTGCCTGGGGACAATTCCACCCTGTGTCCTTGGAGAGGATTTTCTCAYCGCACCGACGTGTGAGAGGTGGCGGGGCTGGCACAGACTGTGTCCCCTGCACTCCTGCCCCACACCAAAAGCCAGCTCAGAAACTCACAGCCTGTGCGAAGTAACTGCTGTCACACCCCTCACATCCCCACAAAGCTGGGTTTTTTTTGGGATTGACCTCTTCTCTTTGCCCTGCTTGTATCCCCATCCCAAAGCCTGGCTGCTTCCAGACTCATCACTCGGAGTGCTCGGCTGTGCTGGCCGGGACTGCAGAGCATTTAGCAGATATCAGGCATGAGAACAGTGCCAGACTCGGGGTGATTACAAATCATTTGGACTAAGCAAAACCAGGCCATCCTAAATTTGTAGGCAGCAAAGGAGTGTTAGTGAGCAGAGCTGAAATGAGTTATTTGAAGATGCTGCAGTACCTCTACATAAAACATCAGAGCGGTGGCCAAATGGTAGCCGAGGCAGAAGGGAGGGTCTGGCCCAGAGCTGCACCCTGGGCTGTGCTACAGCTCTGGTTTCTCTTCAGCTCAGCAATATCTCTGCACAGGGTGAAGCACAGGCCAAGAGGAGGATGGGATGTGGTGCATTGCCCTGGCCAGAGCTGCTGCTTTGTGCTCCCCCAGCTGCAGATGMATCTGAAAATGTGGATCTCAAAATGGGGAGCTGCAGAGGGAGATGGTCAMAGGAAATTAGTCAAAACCCYCCAGTTTTGGCCCTTGGCATGTTARAAAATATTGGGAAGCCTGGCTTCCCACCCTTCTCTCTRAATTTGTACCTCTGGGGCCGAGGGTGGCTGATGGACTTTGTGAAGGGGTGAGATGGAAGCAGGATGGAGAGATGAGACCCACCCAGGCAGGGGGTGTTCTCTGCCCCTCAGCCTTTTCCCACACCTTCTGCTCTGGCCTATCCTCTGTTTCCCAAGAAGGCTTAGTCTGAGGGGTTTGTGTCCAGCCCCAAGGACACAAAATCCAGGGAGAACTCCTCATCCCTGAGCCAGGCACTGCCCAGGATGTGGGGATGGGCCCATCTGCTCTGACCTGGATGCCCAGCATCGTGCAGATCTGCTCTGGAAAGAGGCCAAGCCCAGACACTTAGGCTGGAAGTGGAGCAGAGGTGATTTMCACCAATGCTGGATGGAGAGCTGCCCACTTGCAGTGCAGCTTTGCAAGGGGAAATGTGCTGTGCAACTGCCCAAGGAGAAGAGAAGCATCTGCTGGGACACAAGGAAAGACACTGGTCAGTGATGAAGTCACTTTCTGAGGTCGTGTAGTCACTTTGTGCTGCATGTGCCCCCTTCCCACCGCTACCACAGATGATTCAGCATCTCCATCACCAGCAGGCGATGGCAGGACTCCCTTGGGTGGTGTCCTCTGGGATTTGTGTACTGAATGGCACCTTGTCCTCCTTGGCAGTCAGTGACATTGGCTTCCAAGGCAGCAAAAACGGAATGGGAGGTCAGGAGATCTTTGCTTTTTTTCCCCAAGKGAGGTGTGTTTTCAAATGCTGTGTAAATGCTTCAGATGTCACCAAGACTTTTGAGTCAGCATGACACAGGCAGGACCTCACTGCCTGCGTGGGGTTAAGGTTCAGCAAAATCTGGTGGCAGATGATGGAGCCATGGGAGAGGAACTGCCCTGACTGGAGAGGTTTTCTGTGTGCCAGTGACCTGTGRCCTGTGCTGGGTCTCTGCAGGGACCTGCCCAGGCTGACAAGGGGTTGTGGCTGATGCTTTARCTCCCCTCCAAGTGCAGAAGGGCAGCAGGCGGTTCAAATTCCTCCAGCTCAGCATCTGCAGCCTGGATTTCACTTGCAATCTTGCAAAAGCCTTATAAATTTTTTAGAGCAGCCCCAAACGCCTGCTGAGTCGGCCAATCAGCTCCAGTGGATTAAGAAAACTTAATTTAAATTATTAACAGCACACAGCCAGACACGAGGGTAGAGGTGGGAAAGGAGAAGTGCTCATTCCTCATTCCTCATTCCAGTGGATGCCACAAGAGCAGCCAGCACCAGGCTGGGGTTTGGCAGAGGTGTCACTCACACCTAAAGGATGTTCTTGGTGGGATCTTCCCTTTTCCAACAGGAACCCCTACCAAGGCATCAGTGCCATGCTGTGCACAGGGTGTGCTGCATCCTGGAGGTGATGTCCCTTTTGGAAACTGGTTCACATCCAGCCCACACACACCTCCCTCCTCATCCCTCCTCTTCCAGGCCCMTTGGCTTCTCTCCTCTTGGAGAGCTGATCCCCAGCTGTGCAGCAGAGCCAGCCCTGATGGTTTTTGACTTTCCTACAACCTCAAGTCGTTTTCCCTCCRCCAGCTTTAAATTTCAGGAAATACAATCACATTCGCAAACTCTGGTCCCCAAAGAAATGGCAATAAGCACTTYGCATCGCCCGAGGCCATTCCTTCTGCTCTGGACGTGCTGCCTGCCAGGATCAGGGACCTGGCTCTGGATTTCCTCCGCTTGGCAGCTGTTCCAGGAGGATTTTGTCCGTGTTTCCACGAGATGGCACCGATGAGGCTGCTACGGGAAGCAGCCGCCGCGACGCCTTCAGGGCGGTCTGGGATGGAAAAATGACTCCATAACAATAAAAGTTGCTATAAAAAAAATGCCTCTGAGCTCWGGGTTGTGGGGTCCGAGCACACCTGGCCATGGCAGGGGGGAATTGGAGGAGGATTTGGTGTTTTAAATTCTCTCTCACCGCCACAGCTCTATCACCTGCCGTGGGTCACACACACCCACCTGCTCCTACACGGTGCTGATGGTTTCAAAATTAGCTCGAGCTCACTGCAAGGTTTGCCAAAATCCACCTGTGGTCCAGTTCAGGGGGCTGWT
Source organism: Alauda arvensis (assembly GCA_902810485.1). Taxonomy (NCBI): domain Eukaryota; kingdom Metazoa; phylum Chordata; class Aves; order Passeriformes; family Alaudidae; genus Alauda; species Alauda arvensis. The sequence goes on from CADDXX010000061.1 coordinate 2,293,729, forward strand.
GGGTTGTTTATCATTTTGGTAGGACCCCAAAATGGATCACGTCAAACTAAGGGCAGCAATGCTTGTGTGCCTGCACACCCTGTGGGACCAGGCAGTGATTTGCACATCGTGTTGATCCCATCCCCAAACACAGATCCACAATGGATTCAAACCCAAGGTTTGGCTGGAGGCAGGTTGTGGCTTCATTGATACTGTGTTGAGATGCTCAGAAATTCAGCRTATTTTTCTTTTGGGAAGCTCATGCTTTGCAGTGGGTCTAAATAACAACATTTCTGTTAATTCTGTCTCACTAAAGATCCTGACCCAAACCTCCCAAAAAGGGGGATGCTGCTGCTGAGATCTCCCTTCAGGCACCATCTCTTCTTTCTGCTCCTGCAGATCACCTGGGGTGCCAAGCCACATTGAAATGAGGCTGAAAAGTTGGCCCTGCTCTGAGCCATGAGCAAGTCTGAGTTAAATCCTCTGGGGTTTATATTTTTGCTGTTCTGCAGTTCCATCATTAATTACCTCACCACTTGTGCAGYGCTACCAGAGGATCTTTCACAGCTCCCCTGGCATATTTCTATGGAAACCAAGCCGTGGTTTTGTCAAGCCTGTTTTTGCTTTTAAAGCAGCGAGAGAGGTGCAGRCTTTGTGCCTGCTCTTCTCTGTCCCCCACCTGGCCCCACGGTTGTCCCCTCTSCTGCTGTGCCAGGGGCTGGCTTCCATGGGGCACCAGGGGGCTGGAGGCTCCTGAAGAGCGTGGGAGGGATATTCCCACTGGAGTTCCTGCTGCTGCTGCTTCTAAGGATGCAGGAAGATCATGCCCATGAGGATGTTCTCCTGATTGGAAATACCCAGGAAGAGGCACAGGGAAAACATGCCTCAGGAGCTGRGAAATGCAGGAGGAGCTGGAAGATGAGATGAAGCTATCAGTGGGAAAGCAGCCTTCTCCTGTGGCTGTGCTGTGCCTGCAGGGATCCCCAGATCCCCTTCCAATTTGTGGAATTGCCTGCCAAGGACACGGCACTTCAGAGAGCCCAGATGCTGCAGAGACCTTGGGAATCAAACTGATTTCTGTGGATGAAGCTGGTGGATGTGGGGTGTGTGGAGAGGACTGAGGAGCCTTGGTGGCCTGTGCACAGCCTTGGGGATCTCGGCCCAGGGAGCCGAGATGCAAACACGGGATGGGGAGAGAGCTCTGGGGAAGCAGGCAGGGTGAGGTCATGCAGAGCTCTCTGTAATTCAGCTGCAGGTCAGCTCCTTGAGGCTCTGCCTGGGGACGCTCAGCACTGCAGAGCATCAGACGTTAATTAGGATCATTAAGGGCTTTGTGACACAAACAATCATGACGAGACTTGTGCCTCTGGAGCTCTCCTGGGAAGGGCCTCTCATGATGCTGCCCTTCCCAGAGACAGTGTAGGGCCATCTGTTCCCAGCACCGTCTCCTCCTGGAAGCCGAGTCGTGGGCACAGACAAGCTCAGGATGCCCCAGCACGCTGCTAATGCCTCCTTCAGGGGGAAAACATCCCTTGGAAACACCCCGGGAACGATGTAGAGGAAGCACAACTCTCACACCGCCCCCCTCCTTGTCCCTGCCCCATTGTAGCACCCACTGCTCCTCCTCACACCCACTGCTCCCACTCAGCCCCCTCACAGCTCCTGGCTGTGCTTTTTGGTCAATCCCACCCACTCAGCAASCACAACCCTCTGGACTGGGACAGCTGCACTGGGGGGAGTTGGGAGAGCTGCACACCTTGCCTGGGGCTGCGAGATTGTGATGGGAGTCAACACACCACCCTGGGTGAAAACCATGAGTTTTGGGGATTCTTGTGAGACCTGAGTCATGTCTGGGCTTCAGTCAGGAAGAAACACTCCTGTTGTGTTGTGTGGAAAGGGCTGGGAGATCCACACGACTGAGGCAGAGCAGCATGTGGGGAGAGAGGGCAGTCTCAGTCACTGCTCCCAAAATGATGGGGAATGACAAAGACCCAAAGTGATGCTGCTCGCCCTTACAGGGGACATGGGGTGCCCTATTTTCCTTTCTTTCAGTGGTGTAACTGTAGGAGCTCAATTTAAGCCTATTTTGCATGAAAAGAATTATCATAAAGACCCTGGGAAATTATTTTAGAGGCTTGAGCTGGTTAAGGAGAGCCTCAAAACTGTGAGAGCTGTTGCTGCTTCAGACTGAGGGAATCACCCAGGTGAAGGGATGGAAGCTGGGGAAGGGCTGAGTGCTGGCTRACACCCTGAGCAGGGGCTCCCAATTGTCCTCCTTCCTCCTGATTTCCATCCCCTCCTGTGCCCATCCCCAGCATCTGCTCTGAGTGACACCACACAACCCCCAGCCAACCCMGCCCCTCTCAGTAACAGATGCACACACACACAGCTCCACACCTTTTGGGTTGGTTGGTTTGTTTTGGTTTTTTTGGGGGGGAAGGGGGGAGGGTTTGTCTGGTTTTGGTTTGGATTTTTTGTTTTTGTTTTTTTTTTCCACTGTAGATGTTGTACCAGTTTTATTGGTAAAATTAACATGAAGCCTCACAAACGCTGGAACATGCTTTTCCTTTTAAAGAATTTCCACTGGACCTTAATGGTGAGCATCCAGTCGTTGACATATAAACTCTTACAAGCTGATGTGCACACGTGCGCCCGGGGGAGACGGTGGCAGCGTCCTGGTGTCAGGGATGGTTTCTGCGCGATGCACTGGGAGCCCACGATTCATTTGCCAGCCTTCTGGGCCTTCTGGGCAGACTTGGTGACTTTGCCAGCCCCACCACTCTTCTTCTCCACGTTCTTGATGACGCCCACGGCCACGGTCTGCCGCATGTCACGGACAGCGAAGCGGCCTGAGGGGCACGGAGAGGAGGAGTGAGAGTGAGACACTGAGGCTGAGCTCTGCTGGGAGGGTGCTGGTGGGATCTACACCCCCTTCATGGTGTTATCCCTGCCCTTGGAGCATGTTCCTGCAGGGACGAGCCCTGAGCTATCAACCCTTGCTAATCCTGGTGGTCCCTTCTATTTAAATTACTGGCTTTTAAACTTAAACCCCATCCCTTCTCTTCCCAGCACTGCTAAAGCTTCCAGATGTGCAACATCAACCTGGTCTAGTGGAAGGTGGTAGGGGGGGTGGAACAARGTTGCCTTTAGTGTCCCTTCYRATCCAAACYATCCTAGAACTCAAGCATGGCACTTCCCAGCATTAAAAAGTGGCCCCCACTGAGCAAACTTCCCTCTTTCTTCTCCTGACAAGTTCTTTTAGGGCAGAGAGGAGGGAACTGGAAAATGTTTCTGTGTTCAGGAACTATCAGGGTATAGTAACCATAAAGGTCTTGTTGCTCCCRGAGGGAAAACCCAACCTTTGGAAGCCCAGCTCAGCAGCACATGAGGGAGCAAACAAACACCCTCAGCTCCCTCCCCATCCAGCTGGGAGCAGCTCAGCAYGTCTGGTGTGAGCTCTGCACCCACAGGGCCCTCATGTTCCTCCTCAGGAGACCCCCAAAGAGCCGTTCCCTTACCAAGGGGCGGGTACTGGGAGAAGCTCTCCACACACATGGGCTTGCCAGGGATCATCTCCACGATGGCTGCATCCCCCGACTTGAGGGACTTGGGGTTGTCCTCCAGCTTCTTGCCGGAGCGCCGGTCRATCTTCTCCTTCAGCTCGGCGAACTTGCAGGCGATGTGTGCGGTGTGGCAGTCGATGACGGGCGAGTAGCCAGCGCTGATCTGGCCGGGGTGGTTCAGGATGATCACCTAGGGGACAGAGCAGCGTCACAGCAAGGCTGGGGGCTGGGGGACGGTGGCAGACCCGGCGTGGCGGCACCAAACCCCGCTCACCTGAGACGTGAACTGGGCAGCCTCCTGCGGCGGGTCGGACTTGCTGTCCCCGCAGACGTTCCCGCGGCGGATGTCCTTCACCGAGACGTTCTTCACGTTGAAGCCGACGTTGTCCCCGGGCAGGGCCTCGCTCAGGGCCTCGTGGTGCATCTCCACGGATTTCACCTCGGTGGTGATGTTCACAGGGGCAAAGGTGACCACCATGCCAGGCCGCAGGATCCCGGTCTCCACGCGGCCCACGGGGACTGTGCCGATCCCTGCGGAGACAAGGACAGAGTGCAGCAAAATTCAGTCTGCTTGGTGGATCCYGGGGCCAGAGCCTGCATTCAGTAAAGGCGAGATTTCTCCAGTGGCTGTCACCAAAGAACATGYTTGCTCCTTGCCCAAAACCCCCAAGTTTTTTTAGCAGATCACCACCAGGATCCTGAAAATCACTATGAGTCCAGCCCTCCTACTCAAGGTTTTGTAAAAAAGAAGTAACCCATAGTGAGAAAGTCCTGAGCAATCTGCATGCCCCAGAAGTTCTTCTCCTGGAGTTCTTCTCCTGGAGCAGCTGTGGCATCTCCTGCATGGAGGACAGGGACACCCCAGCATTTGTGCAACAACACTGACCACATCCATGATGGTCACACCGTCAGCTGTGACAGAGAATGAGGGTGGCTCATTAAATGACTGGGATCTTCTACATTCTGTGTCACCAGGAGACTTTGGGAAAATTCCCCTTTGGAGGCAGGTGAAGAATGATTGAGAGAAACAACACTTAGAAGAGATTAAAKAGTTTGGCTGGACCCATCTGCTCCTCCACATCCACCCTCCTGCCTCCACCTCCCCTCCTCCKATGGTGTCTCTGCTCCCCAAGGATTAGAACCCTTTGTCCCAGGTGGGCTAGGGGAGGACACAAACCTGCTCACCACCTTTCAGAGCCACTGCAAACAACAGCAGCTTGCATTAAAAACCCAGCTAAAATCCCATGTTCAACCCCTGCAGTGCACATGTCCTTGGAAAAGGGTGGGGAAGAGCTGGAAAAGTCTCTGCCTGCCTGATCCAGCAGCCAGGGAGTCAGCAGTGCTGTCCACTTCTGCCAGCAGGTCAGAGAGCTTACAGGGTATTTATAGCTGAGCAAAGTGTCCCCATCACCTCTCCAGGGGGAAGGGACATGCGTCAGCACGGTGCTCCCTACATGGCAGGCACAGCTCAGCAGGAGGAGGTGCTGATGATGGACACCAGCATTTGGGAAGCTCGGGCAGGTCAGAGCCAAGCTGCCATGCACCAGCCTCAGTGGCCCTCACTGCTGGTCTTGTCTCTCATCTGGGCCACAGAATGTTTTTTTGCTGCCTCCAACTTGCCTGGCCAGCCATGACCTCTGAGACACAMAAATTTGCAGCCATTTTGGCATCATGTGTTCCCTGGGGAGAGCTCACAGACCTGCTGCTCCTCTCTGGTCCCTGGGCACCTTTGGGYATGTCCACCTCCACCCCAGACAGCCCAGGCTCAAATGGGGTCTTTGCCCAGGAGCTATCACCCTTTTCTCCAACATTACCTCTGGTTTGAAGAGTCAAATCCCTCCAGTTTCCCAACACCTGGAAATGCCATTCCCAAATTTCTGTGGAATAAAGACTCCAGCTAAGGCAGAGGAGTGGCAAAGCTCACCTCCAATCTTGTAGACATCCTGGAGGGGCAGGCGCAGGGGTTTGTCTGTGGGGCGGGTCGGGGGCAGGATGGTGTCCAGGGCCTCSAGCAGGGACACCCCACTGGCGTTGCCTTCCTTGCGCTCCACCTTCCAGCCTTTGAACCAAGGCATCTGGGAAGAGAGCAGCAACAGAGAACCATGGAGTCACAGGATGGTTTAGGTTAAAGATCACCTCATTCCATCCCTCCTGCCATGGGCAGGAACACCTTCCACAAGACCAGATTGCTCCAGGGCCCATCCAACCTGGCCCTAAACACTTCCAACACGCACTGAGTGTGCCTGTCCTCAGCACCCAGAGGTAAGCCCAGAGAGATGTCCCACCAGGACAACCTTCATAAAGTCAGTCCTGCCACGTCCTGGCTTTACCAGGGGGCTGGGGAGCTCCTTCCACTCCACCAKCCCTGCAGCTTATCTGCTCCCCTTTGCTCCATCTCCCTCTCTCTCTTTTCTAGAAACGAGCAAGACATCCATTAACAGGAGAAAAAGGATGAAGTTGTTAAAGCCAGCAAACTCACAGCCCCAAGCCATGGGCACTGCACCAGCTGCCTGGATCCTGCCCTACAGGAATGCTGCCTCCAGCACAGGGATCACAGGGTCTGCAGCCAAGTACCAGCTACAAACTGCTCAACCTTCATGCCTGAAGTCCAAGACTCTCCAAGGCAAGCCCCAGAGAGATGCTTCTCCCCTCTCACTCCTGCTATCACTCCTCCAGGGTCTGGATTCTCAACCCTGTCTTGGGAAGATGCTGGAAACCCAGCTGCCAAGAGACAGGATTGCTTTACACAGATGTTCCCTTCTCCTGCCTTGAAGTGGGGTTTTGAAACGAAAAATTGCCCAGAAAAGAGGCAGAGAGGGGTGGAAATGTGCTCAGGTACCATGGTTAAATGCAGGGAACTGCAGTGCTTTATGGGGGTGATGCTGCCCATCTGGATGTTGGAGCAACACCTGGAACTTGCTGGTAAGAAAAATTTAGTCCTGGGTCTGAGACAACCCTAATAAAACAAGCAGAGATCAGAGTCTGCAAGGCTCTGCACAGAGAGGATTAGACAGTATTTTCCCATTCTAATGTCAAATGCTTCCTGTGTGTCCCAAATCCATCACACACCTTGGGGATGTGGCTTTTTTTCCTTAGCACCACCACCAGTGGCACAGTGCAGTGAGCATGGGGGTCTGGGGTGAAGCAAGACCCCCAAAGTGCCCCCAGCTCCACAGCCATCCCTGCAGGATGTGGCCATGCCAAGTCTGGTTTCCTATCCCACAGCCTGCACCTGCTTTGGGAAGGAGAGAGGGAAAGGCAGGGCAGGATGCAGCCAGGGAACTCAGCTTGCATTCAAAGCATCCAAAGCAGGTCTGCCCCCTTCAGAGGGGTCATGTCATGTCTGACACCACTTTGTCTTTCTTGGTGGCAGTGGCAGGAGGAGCCTGGGGACACTTTTGCCGTGGGTTCTTCCCAGGGCACTGCAGCTCTCCCCATGCAGCCAGCCCCAGAGCCAGGCAACAGCTTGGCAAAGTGAAAACTCCATGCAGGCAGTGAGGGAGCCTCGTGTGATGAGCAGGATGACTCAGACCTCCCCCCATCCTGCTGTCGCASGGCCCAAACGCCAGGCAGGGACCTGTGCCAGCAGCTGCCTGGTGGCCACCTGCCCACAGGCTCTGCTCTCGAGGATGACAGCCACCAAGTGCCCACAGCTCCTGTCCCTCTGCCCCACACAGCTCAGCACACAGGAGAAAACCAACCTCTGCCYGTGACAYCTGGCTGCCAGSGCCATCCCTCTCYSCTGGGGACTTCTGGCATGCCAAGARTCAGGTAAAGGTGAACTCAGACCTGGGAACAAACCTCTGCAAAACCTCAGCATGGCCTCAGGGTGAAAAGCGTCTGCAAAACCTGGTTTGTGCTGCCTCCTATGGCCACCCAAATAAAACATCTGTCACGTATTCCCCAAATCTGCTCCCCAAAGAGTAATTCCTACACCACCACCTCTATGGCAAAAGCAGGGCCTGACCAAATCCTGCAGACAGACAGGCTCCAGCTCCCCAAAATAACAGCTGAGCTCCAGCTCTTTTGCACTCAAGGTTTATTTTACAGAGCAGTCACCTTTCCCTGATTTTGCCCAGCCCATGAGCACCTCCACACCCCCATGCACACACCCCAGTGTTGAGGCTGCAGACCCTGCACCCCCTGGCACCAGAGACTGGGTGTGTTTGGGCTGCAGCATCCATGGGGTGAAAGTCTCCCAAACCACAAGGAATGGCCCCATTCTGCCAGCTGCAGCACCACAGAGSTGCTTCAYAGAACACCCCACTTCCCAAAAAGCYGTCAAATGCCAAACTTTGATGGAAGCACAGCCCAGCTGTCATTTTTTGCAGTTGGCCTTGGGATTCTGTGCAACAGGGACGTGGGCTGGAGCCTCCCACACAGAGCCTGACGTACCACCACACCCCCCTTGCTCAGAGGCAACAGGAGCTGCAGGGACATCATGGCTCTAATCCCCATTTTCTGATAAGTCCCCTGACAGACAGACAAGTCACTTGACTGCCTTGTGCTTCAGTGAAACCTGTCCAGAAATTGCAAGTGAAAATAATCAGAGCTTTTTCAGGCAAGGAAAAAGAGAAGAGACATCTACACCAGGTTCCTGCTTAAGCTTTCCCAGAGGTGGTGCAGTATGATGGGAGGAGTCTATCCCTCCACCCTCTCCAGCAGAGCTCATGCTGTTCCAGACCAGGCCAGGTTTTCTTCCCAGTTCCCAAGCTCAGGCACAACTCTGGAGCCAGCTACCTCTTTAGGACGAAGGAGAGAGTTGTTTCATCCTCTGCCTTCTCTCAGGCAGCACATCACACTGGGAACCTGCCCTGAGACCCCTCTGGAGGAAGGGGGCCACAGAGCCCCTCCTSCTCTGTGCCTCCCCTCTGCTGCCTATTTATAGGAGAATTGTTCAGGATCATATTCCCGGCCCAGCAGCTGCTGACATTTGGAGCCTGCCTGATTTGAGGCACCCAGGAAGCACGGGGCTGGGTTTGGCATGGCCGTGGCTGACCTTTATCCCAGCTCTGCTCCTCAGGGAGCAGGAATCTCCCAAGCACCCCAATAATTCCTTCCTTCCAAGCCATCCCCGTGRGCTGCCTTTCCTGTGCAGGGCAGGAGCTGTGTTTCATGACTGTGYGAGTTTGCATTGCAGCACTCCCCTTCCTCAGGCCTCCCCCAGTTGCTGCTGCACTCATGGATCGCCTCCCTTGTCACAGAGCCCCACCCTAATCCATAGGTGATGTCCTGAAGTCCCCCTAAGCATCAAATTTCCCATTGGTTTCACAAGAGATTCCTGGGGTGTCTGATCTGAGCAACCTGCCCAAGGTGACACAGAAGTCACCAGGAGAGCAGGGACCTTCCTCTGGCCAGAACTTTCCAGCCCATCATTTCTTTAAAAGACTAACCCTGAGGTAGCTTTTTCTCCAACAAAACCAGTGTCAGAACGACAAGTGTCATGGGCAGCCTTGTCTGCCAAAAAACCTCCATCCTTCTTAAGTTGTTCCTTCTGTTGTATGAAAGGGTGGCACCCAGAGCAYCCTGCCCTTGCCTCCCCACCATCCCCAATCACTGAGGGATAAAACCAACTGGAAAAGGAGCAGCCTCAAATGGATGCTCTAGGGAACTGTGGTTTTGGCATGGGAAACCTGGTGCTTCCTGAAGAAAATGTCACCTTTAGGAGTGAGATCCCAGCGCTGGAAGTGGAGGTTTGGCCACTGCAGTGACAGCATCAGTGGGAAAGGGGACCTGAGACCCAGCACTGTGGGAACTGCTCCAAGCCTGCCCCCAGATTGTGTTATTCCCCTCAGAAAACAATRCCCWAAAAACACTCCCCCTGCTCCTGSTGAGAGTGACAATTGCTGCTCTAATGTCACCGCGAGTTCTGACAAGGCAAAAACTTCAAATCCCGGCCCAGAAGCAAAGCCAGACAGATCATCTGCTGCAGATGGCCGTGTTTAGCTGCTGGGGTGCCTGGCCAGGGCTCAGCACCCATGAGGAGTGAGCCCATTCATCCTGCCTGGGGCCAAGCAGAGCTCCATGAACACATCATCTGCACTGCCAGCTCGCGCCTTTGTGGTGCATGAAATGTTTGCAGAGCACGGAGCTCATCTTCAGCCCGTGTAAGGATCCTCAGGCTGCGGAGGAGAAGTGTAACACAAGGCACACTTACATTGGGAGAGGGCTCCAGCATGTTGTCTCCATGCCAGCCCGAGATGGGCACGAAGGGAACTGTGGCCGGGTTGTAGCCGATCTTCTTGATGTAGGCGCTGACCTCCTTGACGATCTCATCGTAGCGTTTCTCGCTGTAGGGGGGCTCYGTGGAATCCATCTTGTTGATGCCCACGATGAGCTGCTTCACCCCCAGGGTGTAAGCCAGCAGGGCGTGCTCACGGGTCTGCCCGTTCTTGGAGATGCCGGCTTCAAATTCCCCCACGCCGGCAGCGACAATCAGGACAGCGCAGTCAGCCTGGGGGCAGAGAGCAAATGAATTGCTGCACGGCCCTGGTGACACCCCTGAGGGCTTTGAGGGAGTCACAGATGACTCCCTGCCAGCTGCTACCCAKAACCCTGCTGACCTATCTCAAAGTTGACCCAGCTGTGCTATTTCAGACTTGCCATGGTGCTGCATTGTGGGTGGGAAACCAGTGTGGATCCCTCCTGGATGCAGGACTCTGACCAGGACCTCATCTTRATCATCTACAGACAAGGTTTTTATTTAAAACCCTACTGAAGTCTTGCAAAAACCCTCCCGGGGTGATGGGTGTGACTCCAGCCATGGGAACTGTTCCCCAGATTACTTTTGTACCAAAACACACAGCAGAAGCTGTTTGGGTGCCTCAATGGAAATCTCACCCCCACACTGGAGTGGGGTTCACCCAGCACCCATCAGTCMCAGGGAGATGCAGGAATGTCCCACAGTACAATGAGGGGAAACTCAGCAAGGGTAGGCCATTGGGTCTGGCAATATAATGTGGGACAAGGACAGCTGTTTTGAGGAAAAAGAAGGAGAAAAGATCTGTGGAGACTCCTTTATCTAATTAAACCTAGTGGAAACCTTGTGTATCTCATTTGGCTGAGGCTAAAATAGTGTGGAGATGCCCTCACACAAAGGCCTGTAGCTTGCAGCATCCCAGCTTCCAGGCAGGCCACATTCATCCCACCTTCTCATGTGGGTGGAGAAACCACCTCTTTGTGCCCAAAGACACCCTTTCTCCCAAACACCCAGGACCACGGCGTGCTGGGTCCCCTGGTGCCACCCAGWCTCTTGGGTGGACCCTGCTGAACGCTCCTCAGTGTCTGCTCTCTCAACTCCCCACCTCCAAAAGGACTCCAGCAGYGCCTGCATGACCCTGACCTTATGAACACACCTCAGCCTGCCCCCTGCAGCAGCCCCCCCATGCCCTGGGCCCCACCCCTCACCTGGGAGGTGCCCGTGATCATGTTCTTGATGAAGTCCCTGTGGCCAGGGGCGTCAATGATGGTGATGTAGTACTTGGTGGTCTCAAACTTCCACAGCGAGATGTCGATGGTGATGCCACGCTCGCGCTCGGCCTTCAGCTTGTCCAGCACCCAGGCGTATTTGAAGGACCCCTTCCCCATCTGGCCAACACRGAGGCAAGAACCARTGARAAACCCAAGCCCACAGCACTGSTGATGGCCTCCCACCCTCCAGRGCACTTCCCAAGCTCACACAGGGTCATGCTGCAGACATTTCAAAGGTGAAATTCCCTAAATTCAGTGAGAGCTGTGGTCTGTTTACTAAAAAAATACAGGTGAAAGGAGATACTGCTTTCAACATATTCCTCAATAGGATGCAGGAGAGGCTGGAAGAAGAGCCATGAAGTGAATTTGTGAGTGGGGCTGGGTGGGCAGGACCTGCAGGCAGCAACCCATGAGGTGTCCTCCGTGAAACATCAAGGTCCTGCACTGCTGCTGGGAAATCCTGTACATGGAAAGCTRCTTCTTGTCAYGCTAAATGTCTCTGAGAGGGTATTTAGATACTTATCCCATTTCCTAATGCTAATGGAGTTATTGAAAAATGTCTGTTTATGAGATTTATTTTCCTTTATTTCCCATTGTTCCACAGTGATGCACACACAGGGACATGGTCCAGTGGCRGGCTTGYCAGTGCTGTTTGGACTCAAAGRTCTTGGAGGGCTTTTCCAACCTMAATGATTCTCTGATTCTGTGATTTTYAATCCATGACTCAGACCTGTGAGGCAGCTGGTTAGAGGGAAAAGGGCATTGCTAGATGAGTGAGCCCAAAACCGGCAGGGGTGGAATGGGTTAAAAGAAAATGAAATGAGAGATGGTTGCTACGAGCAGAATAGAAACGTGATTGATTTTTGCCACAGAGTGTGCAAATTCACAGGAAAAGCTACTGTGAGCTGCAGCCAGACCAACTGTCGTTGCCAAATGGCCAAAATCTCAGCCAACATTGTAATGCAGGAAATCACGCTGGGGCAGATTAGCTCCAGTAAATCTTTCTGCCCTGTGATAAAGCACATTCCCTGGTAAAACCAGGGTGGCACTTCCAAAGGCCTTTCTCCTTTGGGTTGGAGCCCTTTGATGGCACCAGGGAGAGCTGGATTCCCCTCCAGAGTGGAGGTCATGCTCCCAGTCCGAGCTGGGATCCTGCCAAGGTGGAGATGGGGCAGGACAAGCCCACCCTTGCTGACCACGYTGTGTGCTGGGGCAGTCAGGGRAGMCAAAGCAAGGGGCTAAARTGGGCTGCAGCCATCAGCTCYTGGCCTCAGAGACAAGGGGGTTTTRAGGCAGAGAAAGGAATTTAGGTCATTTGCAGATGATTTAATGGTCTCCTATTGCTATGCTAGGTCAGAGCTGTGATACCCTGCTCCAGTTCATCCATCCATGCCTCTGTTCCCTGCAGTCACAGTTTCTGCTGGCCCATGATCAATCACGGGTCAGAGGGAAGCACTTCCCAATGGCAGGTGCTGAATCTCCAGGGATGAGCCTCCCCAGGAAAGAGAACACAGCATCACAGCCAAACCTGCCCTGCCCACACCATGCCCAGGGGCTGSTCTGCTCCATCTCCCACACTCCAGCCCTGCTCCCAGCCAGCACAAGGAATTAATGGTGACAGGCTGTTTCATAACAGCTGAGTGCTGCGATGACTTTGCAGCTTCCTCCGGAGGATTACAGGCAAAATCCTAAAGCCAGGGGCAAGATTTCCCCTCCTCAGAGGGGATGCCAGGTCGAGGAGGGGATGCCCCATCTCTGCTGGGAAGCTGTGAGCTCTCACTGGGATGGAAAAATCCAGAATCAAGTCTCTGCTCCTGAGACAGACACGGGATTTAGTGAGGGGGTAGAGCAAGAGCTTGGAGGTTTTTAGAATCACAAAATGGTTTGGGCTGGAAAAGACCWCAAAGACCATCTCATTCCAACCCCTCTGCCATGGACAGGGGCACCTTCTACYAGACCAGGTTGCTCCAAATTCCATCCAACTTRGCYTTGAGCATGTCCAGGGAYGGAGCCAGGTCMACCCTTTCCAGCATGCACATCAAACTCCCCCTTCCCAGGGAACAGGGAGGAGTCATCAGAGTGTGCTCAKTTACTGCTGGAAACAGAGATACAGTAGGGAATGGTGCATTTGTGCACTGCATTAATAATGGGCTCCTCTCGGGCAGGAGGTCAACCAGCACATCCCACAGCCTCTCCCCCATCAGCAGCCTACTCCCTCCCTTCTGGATGGGGAAACTGAGGCACAGAGCAGACCCCTGGCTCTCCCAGGRCAGCTGAGTGGGAATCAGCACCTTTTGGCCACGTCCACACACACAACCAGCTGCTCATCACGTGTGAGACCCCCCCAGAGCTCGGCATCACACGTAACGTGAAGACAAATGAGATCCTTTATTTAGCAAACAGTTTCCCTCCTTTCACGGGGTGTATTCAGTTACCCAGAGCTGGTGTTGAAAAACCCAGGGTATTATCTGGCTCTGCACAATACCTTCCCTGTTCAGTGCCAGAAATAGCCTGAATTTCCCTGATCGAACCCCAGCAGAGGGACAGCTTTCTATTCGGAGGCCACAAATACTGATTATTTCATTTTTTTTAAAATCAGAACAACTCTTCTTTCAGAGATACTGTTACCTCTGCCCTTGAATCAAAATAAAAAAAAAGGGATAAATCCTCACTGTTTTCTCTTAACTAAAATAACAGGCCCTGGGTTTTTTTTGTTGGCCTTTTGGGTGCACGCAGGCCTCCATTTCCTGCGAATGCCACCTAATGGAAGCAAACCCTTCCCCAGCCCTGCATCAGAAAATGGAGTCTGTAAGCTCAGTCAATAGGCTATTAATAGCAGCCTCTGGTGCCCGCAGATCCTGGCAAGTCAGTGAAAGTGTCTGTTCAATTAAAATCACTGCAATCACATCAACGACWACCTTATCGTGCCTTATCTGATCTTATAGGTAAAGGGGAGCAATTTATGGAAGGATATCAGCAATCACTTTAAACCAGGGGAGAGGGATCATTTGGTATGAAGGAAGAAGCTCCTTGGCTTTAAGGATGCGATAAAAAAGGCTGAAAGTGAGGCAGGAAAAGAAGGGATTTAGCTCAGATGCTATCGGCAAATTAAAAAGGTTAAGACAGACAGACAGCAAAATGTGAAATCAAAAGTGGCAGCTCTGTAAATCTGGGGTTTTTTTGGTCAACAAAATGTGAGATCTTGGGCAGGAGAAAAGAAAAAAAAAGAAAAAAAAAAGGAAAAAAAAAAAGGGATATCTGCATTCCCAGAGCGATGACGACAAGCCATCTTGTGAGTGACAGGAGCTGCCCTGTGGGTAACACAGCCAGGCTGTTCCCAGCCACCCACTTCTCTAGAATTTACCATAATTAATTTCTCAGGACTCCCAACTGACATTTTTCTTCCCAAGACTGTTCCTTCCCCTTTAATCTTGGGCTATGCCACCTTACAGGTATCGGGTGGTGCTTTGCTGTGTGACAGCTTCTAAATGCATGCATGATAAAATTGTTATAAATGCCATCACTGCAAGGGTCTAACAAAAGAATTTAACCTAAATGCTCAGATTTCCAGCCAGTTTTCTGTACCACAGGCTGCCAATCACACTGCACACCAGACCACCTGCCTGAGGAAAACGGGAATTAGGCTCTTCAACTGGATCAAACGAGTGGTCCAGCTGATGCTGCACCTTGTCCCCAGCAGGCACTGGAAACTGATGCTGCAGAGTGAAATTCAGGCAGCCCTGACCTATGCAGGGAGGGATTATCAGGTTTTCCCCATCGCGCACCATATTTAGAAGGAGTTTCATGCCCTGAAGCACCACGGTTSGTGGCTTTTCCAGAATCCTAGTGACTCCTGCTGGTTCCCTAACCCATCCTGCCCTCATTAACAGCCGGCAGCACGGAGTCCCCCAGCTCCGGAAAAGAGGGTGGCGAGCGCCCAAGTGGCCTATTTTCCCAAGGCCAGAGAAGTCGGGAAGACCCAGGGGAGCAGGGGTAGAAAAATAGATGGGAACACAGGGAGAAATAGAAGCTAAGAGAAGGGCAGCACCAGCAAAAGGGGAATATTACTGGCGGGGATCGGCGTGGAGCATCCCCGCGGGTGGGAAGGCGGGGTGGGGGGCAGGCTGAGGGGCGGGCTCCTCACCTCGGCAGCCTCCTTCTCAAATTTCTCAATGGTCCGTTTGTCGATGCCCCCGCATTTGTAGATGAGGTGCCCGGTGGTGGTGGATTTCCCAGAGTCCACATGCCCGATGACGACGATGTTGATGTGCGTCTTCTCCTTCCCCATGCTGCTGGGCTACGCGGGGCTGGCCGGGGCGGGCGGCGCTGGGCAGGGCGGTGGGAACGCAGCTGCCTTTTTGGGGGAGGCTGCGGGGGGAAGAGTCAGGCGCGTCAAAAGAGCCCCCCCTTTGTGCCAGCCCCCTCCTCTCCCAGCCCTTCGGGAAAAGGGCTGTCCTCCCCTTCGCCCCACCTTCCCGCTGCTGGACCGGGGGGTGCCCGGCCTCGTCTGGCAGCTCTGCCCGCTCTGGGTCAGAGCCAGCCTGCCCCCGGAGGAGGCCAGCCGGGCTATTTCGGGCTGCCACGTCCAGCCTCCAAGTCTCGGCAAGACGCCGTGGTGGTTTTTTTTTTTTCGGCATCTTGCCCTCCGCCTCCCTGGCGGAGACCCCCGGCTCCCAGCGCTACGTCATCGATGCTTCGAAGGTGCCCTTCCTCCCTGGAAAACCTTCCCGCCACTTGGGGCTGCTCCCGCTGCCTTCTGGCTCTTTCCAAACCCCAGGGCATCTCCTCCATGTCGTGGGTGCCCTGGGAGGAGCCGAGGGTGGCTGCCCTTCCTCCCGGGCTGCCCTCACCGCTCCCCGGCTGGGCACAGTTCAGGTGACAACAGGGGCGGGACAAAAATAGCCCTCGGCTGCTCCCCCCAAAGCCGGGCTGCGAGCAGCGGGGCTGCCGAGGGCTCCTCTGAGCCTGCCCTTGGGGGGGTTTGTTATATTTTGCTGCCTTGAAACTGGATGGAACAGAGGGAGGAGGCTAAAAACGCGAACGGATATATCCGGGGAGCTGTCCTGGCATCTCCCGGCGTTGCCATGGCTCTGCAGCTGCACACAAACCGGGCACAATTAGGAGCTTTAATCTGACGTCTAATAAAATCCAATTTCACGAATCTGCCCATAGAAGTAAAAGGAGGTCAGGAGGAGTTTGCTGCTGTAAYAGCGACTCAGTCATGCGGGTGATAACATTCCCAGCGAGAAGCTTCCCTGGGCAGCAGGAGCGGCGGCTGTCCCGTCCCCGCTGCCCTTGAACCCAGCCAGCCCGGATCTGGCCATTTTGCGGCTCCACTGAGATGCTCCCAGTGCTGGGTGCGGGTCCCTGTCTGCCCTGCAGACCCCTGGCACTGGGGGGGAGATGCAGGATGGCTCCGGGAATTGGGCGGATTTTTAATTTTTTTTTCTTTTTAATTCCTTCCCCAAGGAGCTAAAGGCATTCCTGCCCATGACAGGGGGGGAGTTGGAACGAGATGATCTTTAAGGTCCTTTCCAACCCAAATCATTCGAGGATTCTATGATTCTAAAGGCAGAGTGGGGGGAGGGGAGAGCTGGGGGGGGATTATCGGGTTTTTCCTCCTCACGCACAGCATTTAGAAGGATTTTTCACGTCCTTGAAGAACACCACGGCTCGCCTGTCATTTCCCACCTGCGGCAAAGAGGCACCTTGCGGGATGAAGGGACGGTCCAGCGCCATCCTTTGGGTACCCCCCACCGCAGGGGCTGACACACGGGGTGGGGAGGGGGCACACTGATGCCCCGCAGCCCCTGGGGCAGGACACCCCCTCCTTCCCCCGCATCCCGGTTGTTCCCCCCACCCCTCCATCCCTCCGGGGTCCCGCAGCTCTTACCGGGGCGGCGGTCGGGGCGGCCAGAGGCTGCCGGCTTGGGCTCCGCCGGCTTTATCTCCGCGGGAGGGGCCCACCTATCGACGGCGGCAGCGCAATGCAGCGGCCCCCCCGCACTACGGCAATGCGGTACCGGGCGGGGGAGGAGGATGAGGAGGAGGAGGAGGCGCGGGGGGGACGGGGGGAGGAGGAGGAGGACGAGGAGGAGGAGGAGAAGGAGGAGAAGGAGGGAGAGACGGGGGACTGGGAGGGAATGTGTAAGGATGGGAAGGAGGTGGAAGGATGGGAGATAAAGGGATGGGAGGAAGATGGAGGGATGGGAAAAATGGAGGGGTGGGAGATGGAGGGATGGGAAGGTGAAAGGATGAAGTCAGAGGGAGACAGCGAGGCTGAAGGAGAGATGGGAAGAAAGTGGAAGGATAAAAGATGGAGAGACAGGAGAMRTGGAAGATGAAGGCATGAGAGGGAGGTGGAGAGGTTGGAGGCAGAAGGATGGAAGGATGGGGAAGATGAAGKAGAAATGGAGAGGTGGAGGGGTGGRAAATGAAGGGATRGGAAGATGGAGAGATGGAAGACTGAAATCAGAGGGAAGCAGCAGGATGGAAGATAGAGGATTGCGGGAAAGATGGGAGCATAAAGACAGAAACAGGAGAGGTGGAAGATGAAGACATGAGAGGGAGATGAAGGGATGGAGGAGATGGAGAGATTAGAGATGGAGGGATGGGAGGAAGACAGGTAGATGGAGAGAAAGGCTTTTTGGAAGAGGGGAAATGATGGAAGTGTTGGCCATGGGGGACTTGGACTCCCTGTGGCAGCCTGGGAGTGAAGGGACAGGGCTGGGTTTGGAGGGGGCCACCAAGTCCCACATCCCTTGCTCGGCCCCCAGTGGTGCAGAAGAGCTGTCCCCACCAGGGGCTGGGGTAGAGGGGTCCCTGCAGGGCACAAACAGGACCCTGGGCAGACCCTGAGGGCACTGCCCCACATCTCTGCCTCGCTGGGAATGCATCAGTCCAGGAGCAAGTGACAAAGCAAGGGACAAAGGACAAACAAACAAACAAACAAACAAACAAACAAACAGAGCAAAACAGATTTCTGCACCTGCAACACGAATGGGGGCTGCTCAAGAATTTGTAATTGCACAACATCATCTCATTTTTAAGGGGAAGTGGGGTTCAAGTCTTAGGAGGATAAGGAAACCATAAGTCATCTCCTTCAATAACATAATGACTTTTTTTTTTATGCATAAAAAATAATATGTAGTGGTCAGAATATTTATGTCTGTGTCAGCTGTGTATTTCCAAGGCCAATTCAAAATTTTCTGTGTCCCAAAGCCAAATATAGGTCAAAAGAAAGCTAATTTTGAATAAAACTATGAAATAACCCAGAACAATTTTATGGCCCAGACCATCCTTCCTGTGAATTTAACAGCTAAATTAGATACCCTCATGAAGATGCTCTTACCTTCCTAGACTAATGGTTAAAAACTTACTCATCATGTGGATAAAAATGTTCCTAATTTCTCATTAGTGCTTAAAAGGAGGCCTTTTTAATTAATATTATAGCTCACTGGTATTTTCTTAGAAATATGATAGTCAARCTATCTTTTGTTTTTAYGAAGCATTCCTTGCACAACATAAAATGCACGGAGTGCCAGGAAAAATAAAGAGAAACTTCCAAGGAGAAGGCTCTAAGAAGATTTAGAGAGATTACCCCAGCCTTGTTTTGGGACTGGGGTAGAAGCTTTACCACAAGTCTGSATGGGCTGGAGGTGGACAGWRAGTGTGATAAYGTGGAGGAGGGAGAGGTTTATAAMTCCCTTWTTCTTCCTGTCTATGTTTTAGTGCTTTGCCYTTTTTTWACACAAGGGCTGGGGCAGCCTGGCAACTGCCCTCRGCAGGGCAATGGCTGAGTTTAATAATGGAGATGGGGATGGGGTAAATCCTGGTCACCTCTGCCAGGTGAGCATGGSATGGGCCTCTCCTGCCCCCTTTCCTTCTCCAGAAAAAGAATTTTAGCTTCCACGCCTTTTTCCCAGGCAGGAAGAAGGGAACTGGGCAGTGCCCTGYTCTGCACTGAAATAGAGCCTGACAGCCCATCAGCCTATAAATAGTSCAGGACCTGAGCAGGAGAGAGGGCTGTCAGACCTGGCTAATCCCGGCTCCCTTAAGCCACTTTRCCCCAGCCTCGAGAGGCTTAAAGCCACAGCTGTGTGCCCAGGTTTGGCTGGCACCCGGGRCAAAGGACTTCACCGAGCACATGTGGCCCCAGGGACCATCGAGCTCAGCTGCCATGCCTGAGGGGAATTATTTTCCCTTACAAAAAAAAAGGTGTAAATTTGCCCTTAAATGTAAAATAACCGAGACCCGAGCAAAGCGAAATCCGAGGGCGGCTGAAGTTTAGAGCCTCATCTCCCTCCATCTGCTGTCAGATCCACGTCCCTGCTGAAACAATTCCCCTACATCATAGTGAGGATTGATTCATCCTCCCTGTGAACCACCACCAAATGATTTAGGGGGACTCAAGAAAAGTCTGGAAGGGATGGGCAGGCTGCACACAAACGTGGCAGGGCCCGCTTGCTCCTTTCACCATCATCACCTCCAGCCCCACAGCCCCTGGGTTGAGATTTGGTGCTTTAAACTGGGCTAAAATTTCCATTTGCCCCGACATAACAATGGGAATTTATTTTTTTTTCCCCAGAGGCCTGCACAGTGTGACTGGGAGAGGGAATAATCCGCAGTGCCAGTAATTTGTATGGATCTGGGATGTGAACAGCCCAGCCTGACTGCCTGGATTTGCCTGGCTCTGGGGGTGTTTCTGCCTGGGAGTGTTCAGCTCAGTGAGCAATTGTGTGTTTGTGGGTATAAAATGCAGCAGGTCTCCTCTGAAGGAGGGGGTTTGGGCATTGCAGATGGCAGCATTCCAYGAGGAATGCCAGAATGTCACTCCAGAAGCTCTGGTCTCACAAGGGAGAAGYTGGGGCTGGACAGAGGGATGGCTGTAAATTGCTATTTTCTTTCTATGCAAAGAAATGGAGTCCTTGAAAGGAAGAAGTGCAGCCTGGCCTCATGCAAGAGCCATCAGAAAAGCAGACCAAAGGTGGGTTGGGCAGTGTTTGTCCTCTGAAGGGCATTTCGTGGACAGAGTGGAGGCTGTTAGGTTTCTTTCTTCCCATGGTCAGGCTTCCAGCTTTGGAGGCTTTGCACCCTGATATTTCAGCATTTGCCATCAGCTGGGAGTGGCCAAGCTCAAAACACCAAGGCACTGACCATCCTCTGCTCGTGTACACATCGTGCATGCCATGGCAATCCTGACTGCTGGTGCACACAAACCAGCCATTCCCACTGCAGCTAAACCCCAGGTTAGCTGGAGTTAAAACAGGATGGGGCTCCCTGCTGTACATCCCAGGGGTTTCTAGAGCAGGGTTTACCTGGGGCTGGCTTGGGGGTCAAACTTCCCAGGTCGCTGTGTTTATATGCCATGACCCTCCCAGTGTATTTGCCTGGCAACACTCCTGGCCCAAGGCACCAAACAGGAAGAGATCACAGSATTACAGAATCCCAGACTGGTTTGGGTTGGAAGGGATCTTAAACATCATCTCATTCCAGCCCCACTGCCACAGGCAGGGACACTTYCCACTAGACCAGTTTGTTCAAAACTTCTTCAAMCTGGCCTTGAACACTTCCAGAGATGGAGCAGATTTCATGGACTTTTTAACATGAGCAGGCTTTTCAGCTCATGCTCATGCTGTATACTTGGAGAGGAAAGGTAAAGACAGGATTTATGGGACAGAAAAGCAGGGGAAGGAGGAGAAAGGGAGTATTTTGAGGTCCTGCACTCAGYGCATGCTGCTGATACCTTTAAATTGGAGCCAGAGGTTTAAAAATAAACTTTGGAAGTGATAACAAGACAYCCAAATCCTCCAGCCACTTGGCCARCTGGGGATGGAGTCTGGTG
Organism: Alauda arvensis; assembly: GCA_902810485.1. Classification (NCBI taxonomy): domain Eukaryota; kingdom Metazoa; phylum Chordata; class Aves; order Passeriformes; family Alaudidae; genus Alauda; species Alauda arvensis. The sequence goes on from CADDXX010000061.1 coordinate 2,314,585, forward strand.
TCATCCCTGATGGCACAGCAGAGTACCTGGTGCAGGGTGGGCTGYTCCTCAGGACCCCCATGGTGCTCACACCACTGGGACCTGCCCAGGGCGGTTCAGTCACAGCCATTGGGGGTCCAAGGTGATCTGAGGTAGCAGTGCTGCAGGGGCAATGCCTAAAGGCCTTGAAAACTGTCCCCAATAATCCTGGGTGCCAGTGGTAGCTCCAGGGAATGCTCTTCCAGGAACCTCTTTTCCACCAAATATCTGAGTTAGAGGGTTGAGGCTGTGAAGGATAAAACTGCTCAGCCTGAGCTGCTGTCCATCTGGGAAGCAGCCAGGATGAACATTTCCATGCCCTGAAATATCTTTTATCACCAGGGAAGGAGACAAACACCATTTCCTCCACATTTCATCAGGGACACTGTGACATTTCTGGCACCTGGATGCAGCATCTGTGGGGGCTGCGAGATGCTGACCCCTTAAATCTGCCTGTGAGCTGAGGATGGGGCAGAGCCCAATCTAGGTCAGGCCCAAATGAGATAAGGCRCCTCTGCCCTGTGGTTTAGTGCTGTTTGCAGGATGCTGCCTTGCCCCTGCTGGGTTTTCAGCAAAGATGTCTGCTGCTGTGTCAAGCCACACCAGATTGAAGTGTTTGTTTTGGCAGCTGTGCACATCTCCCAGTTAGGAAAAGCCTGATTAATCCCAGGGATGGCTTTTCCTATCAAACCACAGCCACTGAGTGAAAAGAGAGCCTGCTGCCCACRTCTTCTGATGGATTTAGTGGAAATGTTAAAGGAGATCCCTGGATGCCAGCAATAAGCTCTGGATGCATCCAGAGGTGAAAAGAGGATCAGGGAACTTAATGAAAAACATTTTTTGCTGAACCAACCCCCACCAAAGCCCTAGGTTTTATATGGGTGAATAATTTGTTTTCATGKGGTGGTAGTGACTGGTAGTGGCATYTCYCCTGATCCCACAAAGGAGYTGCTGGTCTGGGAKTTTTCTGCAGACATGGAYCCTGCTCAGTGTTGCTGCTGGTTTCTGCAAGGTGATTTTCCAGTTTTTAGAGAAAAGCAGATGAACCAAAAGTCAGAACTTGTGGAACCAAGTTCAGCACAAGCCTCTGGATTGCAGCAAGCAGCTGTCATCTCTCTTCCCTGGCTTTTCCAAATTGGAGACATTCGTTTTGCACAGGCGGATCAGACAGTTTGTGACTCTCTGTCTAACTCTCTCCACAATGTGAGTATTTTCTGCTCAGACTCAGAATTCTGGGGGTCCTGATGCCAATTCCCTGTGCCCTTTGGGAAATCAGGCTGCAGGTGAGGACAGCAGATCTGCTCCCATCCCCATGGGGACAGTGATCCATGCCCTGATCTGACTTTGSTTTATTCTCCTGCCAAGCTGGCTCTKGGGTCACTGCTGCACATKTCCCAGAAGGGCAGRTTTTCCAGGTAAAACATGCTGCTCAAGCACTGTGCTTAAGGAGAGTCTTTCCCTGCGTTTCCAGCACATTCCCTTCTCTGATTCAAACCCGTCCAGGTAGAGGAAGATGTCCAGGCATTTCTATCAGGCCACAACCTGAGCATGGGCTTGGTGTCACAGCTGCTCTGGCTCTGACCAGAGATGGCCCTCATGTGGCTCTGGGATGAGTATTTTGGGTATTTSTTATCCATAGGTGGCAGCAGCCGCCTGCGCCGGGCGGGCGCTGCCCTGATCCCGAACCTGGCAATGAGTAACAGAGCCGGGAACAGGCAGCGGAGGAGGAGCGAGAGAGGGAGAATGGGGAAAGAAGGACAACACAGACCSTGCCTGCTCCCTCCTCTGCAGCCAGAGGTCCTCCACAGAGGGAGAATTAGGGAAACGCCTCCGCGGGGCAGGATCAGATCAGGCTTTGCAGCGCTGTAGAGCCCAAGTCTGTGTTACAGAACACGCTGCCCAGRGAAGCTGTGGCTGCTCCATCCCTGGAAGTGYTCAAGGCCAGGTTGGACAGGGCTTGGAGCCCCCTGGATTAGTGGAAARTGTCCCTGCCCATGGCAGGGAGTTGGAATGAGAGGAGCTTTAAGGTCCCTTCCAAGCCAAACCAGTCTGTGATTGCACTGCCAGGACTGAGCGCTGCCTTCTTACCCAGGAACAAAACTGCTGCACACTCTGGTGGGGAAGGGGCTGCTGGGCAACCTTCTCTTGACCAAATTCCTGCAGCCACTGCGATGTCACATCCCTAGAAGGAATCTGGCAGCAGCATGAAGCCATTGGCCACCCCAAACACCCACGAGTGCTGGTGGAGTCCGGAGGCAGCAGCTCCTTCGGCTCTGCAGCTTTTGCCGGCTTCCCGAAATTTCTGCCMCTGTCGAAATGACACAAAAGGCTCTTCCTCAATGGCCCACACAAATGGCAGATAACAAAAGCCAGTTGCCAGAAGCTAAAAGGCAGATTAAAAAGAAAAAGAAAAAAAAAAAGGAAAACAGAAACCTTGCTGAAAAGCGAACTGGAGAGAGTTGCAGTCCTAGGCTCTAGCCTAGAGGGTCTAATGAGAGAAAAACAAAARAGAAAAATCTATCCAAATCTTGTCATCTGCTCACTTTAAAACTACCATTTCTTGATCAATATAAATGAAGTGTATCTTTGTCTTTTCAAAACACCAGATATGAACAGGCTTTGTGCTGGGAACCGGACTGGCTGCTCCATCCATCTCCCCTGGCTGCTCTGTCCTRCCCATGCTGCTCCTGCTGCATCCTTAAGGCAAAATGGAATTGATTTTGAGAGGAAAAGCAGAACAAGGCACGATTTGCTGGAGACTAATCCCCCTGGGCAGCCAGGGTTCCAGCTTGAGGCGGCTTGCAGCTGGGAGAAATCCTCTGCCATTCCGAATTTTAGCGGGCAGAATCCCACTCTCTGGAGAGCAAAGCCCCCATTCACCCCTCATGGCAGTGGGTGCAGCATCAACACCCCCAGAGTTACCTGCTTAATGAGGTGATCCTTTAAAAGCAGCCCCAAGTTTGGGTGTAAGGGGTGTCCTTCCACAAAGGGAGTGGGGCAGGTCTGTTCATTTCTGCTCTGTCGTTAATTAAAGCAATTAGCCTGCTCAGGCTCGGTGGGGTGCACAGCCATCCTGTACCGGCTGGGGAGAATATCATCCATTATAGAATATAAACCATTATAGACTATAATCTTTATATCAGCACACTATTAATTGCTCTGTACATGATTAGGGGGGAGGAATACATCTCTAGGGAGCTGAGGAGGAACCTGAGAGATGACACAGGCTGCACTAAAACAAAAGTGACTTTTCAAGTCAGAAGCACTGAATTTTTAGCCTTCTATCATTCCCTTCCGGGCCAGAAAAGCCTCCCAAGCCTGTGYCCTGGAGCTCTCCTGGCTGTGTAGCCAGGCAGGGCTGGGAGCAAATGGGCTGGGAGTGTCAGGACCCTGAAATCAAACCGATGAGCAAACCCAGTCACGCAGCACAAAAACAAAGCCTTATGCTGGGCATGAGAACAACCACGTGGCTGTTTAAACTGCCTGTTGCAATTTGTGTATTCAAAGTCCATCACAACCTTCAGCCAAATCCTTCCCTGGAAAGCRCTGAGTCAGCAATATCAGTGGGGAAACTGAGGCACGGCTGGAGGAACTCGGTCCCCAGCTGGGCCACACATGCGCTTGCACTGGCCCTTAAAGCTCCGGGGTAAATTTTGGAAATAATCTGTTTATTTACAGACTTGTGGTGCCAAGGCTTTCCCTGAAAGCTGTGCTGGCCGCTCTCCTGGGAGGGTGCAGGCAGTGTCTGTGCCAGTGGTCAGTGTGGCCTTCTTCCAGGGTCAGCTGGGCACGTGGCTCACATGGAGTGTCCCCATGCTGGGGTGGTCCAAGCCCACTGAGAAACACTCCCCTGAGGGCAGCTGGGCCCTTCTGCTGCCCCATGAGCTGTGCAGGGAGATCAATGTCCTGGAGCAACCCAGGGCAGCCTCCCCTGGCACTGGCTCCTCATCCTGGTGATTAAAGAATAACTTCAGATTAAAAAGGGGGGAAAAAMCAGACTGGGGAGGGATGAACCTCGTTGCATGAGGAGTTGCATGGGGTGGTAGAACCACCCCAGGCTGGGATGTTGGTTCCCTTCTGCCTTCAATCCCTAAAATGGTTAAAGCATCACTCCCCCAAAAATGTTCTTTCCCACAGCTGCACCAGAACTGCAAGGTTTTCCCGCAGCCCTCAGCGTGCTGGGCTGCAAAGCTCTGCTCTGGAGCATTACTGAATTTTAGGGGAGAAAAAATGAGCAACATTTTAGGTATATCCAATACCAAACTGCCTTTGTGGAGACACCTTAAGGCTCTGGCATCTCTTCGAGAGTTTTGTTCTCAATTCGATTTCCATTCCAAACAGAAAGAAATTTTCCATGAAGTTTCTGTTCCTCTTGAACAGATCTGCTTCCTCACACACACATCCATTGCCTCGGCTCTCGCAGACTCACATCCCGCAGAAGCAGTGGTTTATGGAGCAGCAGCTGTACAGGATGCTGCCCTGATACCCAAACACGGAGGAGCTGTCTGTGCGTTGTACTTTGGCCTTGCTGCAAGCTTTTCCTCCCAAAACAGCGCTCTCGCCCAAAACTGATAAACCCCAGCCAGCTCAGAATCCCTCGAACCCGTGTTTATTTACTTTTCATGTTTACCCTCATCTTAAACCCAGCATGGCTTGGAAGGAGAAAGAAACTCCTCCGCTYCAGAACTGGAGCTGAACCACCTCACCGGCGAGGGGCGGGCAGGATTTTCCATCCCTCCTCTCGGGGCTCTGGGCGGTGTCGGCCGGGTCGGCGCTGCCTCGGGGGGCTGTCCCGTGTCCCCGCCGCGACAATCGCGACAGCGGCCAGGGGCGTGTCGGGGCAGGGCCCGGTTCCATTGGCGGTGGCGCTGCGGGGCGGGTCCCGAGCGGATAAAATCGCGCTGCGGGGGCGGCGGGGGCAGCGCCGCGGCTCAGGCCGTGCGGTGCGAGCGATCGGCGGCCCCAGCGCCGGACCCCCCTGCCCTGCCCTGCCCGCCGGACGTGCCGGACCCCGCACACGGCCCAGGTGCGCTGCCGGGGGCTGGGGGGGAGCGGGGCGGCCCCGGTTTGCCGGGGGGGGATGCGCTGGGGTCGCTGTCGGGCGGAACTTCGCCGTGCCTCAGTTTCCCCGGGGGTTCTCGCGGAGCGGTGCCCGCCAGCTGTTGGCAGCTGGCGCGTCTGAAAGCCCTGAGCCTTCTTTTAGCGCTTTCTTTGGAGAATGAGGGGTCGGGCTGTGGGAAGAGTCAGCTGCTGGCAGGAAGGGGTTTTGTACCCGGAAGAGGGGAAGAACTTCTGCAGTTCAGAGCTGGAGCTGAAGCACATCAGAGGCGAGGGGCGGGCAGGTTTGTGCCGGCTCTGGGTGAGGGGGAGGCTGCTGGGAACAGGCTGGGGCTGGAACTTCTTGCAGGAACAGCCTCGGTGTGTGCCCCAGCTCAACATTTCTGTGCTCCTTATGCAACATCCGCCYGGGATTTTGTAACTCCAGATGTTGACCCAAGGAGCGGAGCTGGATTCCCGCAAGAAAAACACCCGGGGAGAGGGGGTCGGGAAGGGGCTGTGCCAGGCTGTGCTCTGGGCAGGCAGTTGTGTATGAGGGAATTATTTTGGCTTTGCACGTAGCTCCCGGAGCTGTGTGGGTTTAATCCCATGTGCGGTGAGCACCGGCCGCCGTTCCCAGGGCAGGGTCGCACGTCCCTTTCCTGCAGCGGTCACACCGGTTCCATTGACACCCCTGTCCCTTTCAGGGGTGCCGGGGTGGGTGCTGACAGCTGCCTCTGTGCTCCCAGGTTCAGATCTGCACAAGAACCAAGATCAGGAACCATGGCATCCATCCCATCCAGCGGCTCGCTCATGGCCACGCACAACTATCGCAGAAGTAAGGGCAGGGGTGGGCTTGGCGTGGTGGGTGAGCACATGGGGGGTCTCTGCCAGGTGTGGGGGGATGTGCCTGGAGCAGGGATGGAGCTGAGCTCAGGTCTGTGCTTTCAGCTGCAGCCCCATGTGAGCGTTTGGTGAGAAAAGGGGGCAGCCAGCAGTGTCCCTGATGCTGCCCAGACCCTCCTTTGGGCCCCCAGCCCAGCTGTACCAGCTGGTGAGGGGCTCAGATCTCCTTCACTGGTTACTGAGGTTGTAGGGGACTGAGTGGATGGTTTCACCTCACACTGTTGCTTCAGAAACGAGCTACAGAACCAGTCTGGGCAATGGTTGCTCCTGGTCCCTCACCCAGGAGAGAGTTTCTGCTTTAATGGATTGCTTAAACCACAGGGAATTAAAGGATTCCCCCGAGATGAAACAAGCAGCAGGCTTGTAGCTGTTGTCCTAAAAGCTCATGGATTATACACAGGAATTTGCATCCTCTTGGCCTCAAGTCATCTGCAGAGGCCTCTCAAAGCCACTGAATTTTGTCCTTGGGCTTGCAGGGTTTTTTTCCTACAGAGGTGTTCAGGTGTTTTTTTGCTCCCTTTGGCTGGAATGTACCCAGTATTTCCTTCCTACTGGTTTTTGCTGGCCTGGCACTAAACTGGGCARTTTATGGAGTGAGTTAGTGATGAGGCTGAGCCGTATCACCCAGGCACAGGCTGTGTTTTCCTTGTCATGGCACCACCATGGGTCAGCAATGGTTCTGATGGCCATGATCTTTCCACCCAGGGCGCCTGAGCTCCACATCCAGCACCAGCTCCTGCAGCTCMGAGTACTCTGGGGAGGTCATCCCCCATGGCCCAGGTAAGTGTCACCTGTCCTGCTCCTGGGGACTCTGCCCCCATTCCCTCCTTGGGAAATCTTACYGGAGGTGACCCAGGCTCTCCTGTGGGATGAGGTGGGGTGGCTGTAGGGCTGCACTGACCTGCCACTCTCCCTGCCATGCACCATTCCTCAGATCTGCCCAAGTCTGACCCYGGCCAGTGGTGGGCCAGCTTCTTCTTTGGGAAGACGACTCACCCCGCCATGACCACGGTGTCAGAGTCCCAGGAGAGGTGAGGTGACACGGGGGGAAGCACCACTGCATCCCCCAGCGGGATAGCCCTGCTGCATCCCACGTGCGTGCCCGGGGCTCCCACACCTTTGCTGCGGCAATAAATGCCGAGCAGCAGTGCCACGTTTGGGGGTTGGCATGACCGCTGATCCCCTCTCTCTGTGTGTGTCTGTGCTGTGTTGCAGCCTGGGCGCTCTGCGGGTCACCACMGGGCCCGTGGGCTGCGCGCTGGTGGCAGCGCCGGGCGCGGGGCGGAGGCGCCACCGGAGCGAGTCCAGCGCGGGGCCCTCGGTGTGAGCGGGGCCGGCTGCTCCTCCCTCCCACCCCGGCGGGCACAGCCCCTCCCTGGTAGAATAGCCGGCTGCTCCAAGCAAAAAGGTGCTGCTTTCTGATGGAACAGCAACCCCGACGATTCCACTTCTGCCTGTTTTTTTTTTTTTTTTACTCTTCCCCCCCTCTCCAGTGTAACTAAGCCCTCTCGAAGCAGACTTGGTAACACGTTTTTATGACCTTCAACTCGTACAAATGGCAACGAATAAACTGGAGCAGCCTTTTAAAACGCTGTGGGTTGTTCTTTGTCCGTGCAGGGGGGAGCGGAGCGGTGCTGGGGGTGTTGGTGGGGCTGGCCCAGGAGCCAGCACAGCTCCTGACCGCAGCAGCAGGATGTGSTGGTGCCAGGCATCATGTGCCAGCCTGACTCACTGGGCCCCGTGTGTTCTGCACCTGAGCAGGATCTGGCCGGGCTGTGCTGGTGTTGCAAACGCCTTCCTTCAGCCTCTTGTCTCCTAACTTGGCTGAACAGGCAGTCCCTGCTGGCACTGGACTTGTTTTGGTCCCCAAACACAGTGCAGCTGCCCTGCTCTGCTTTGGTAGCTCGAGGGGTAGGACCAAGTGCCAGGGCCTGAGCAGGTGTGGCTGGGGCTGGGGGAAGGGTTTGGGTGCACAGTGACCCCTTCACAATGAGGAGAGAGAGAAGGTTTGCTCGGGATATCAGGCTGGAGCTCATGGTGTGGATGGCACTGGGTTTGCAGCCCTGGATCCCAGCTGGCCCATGTGCTGCACTGCCCCAAGTGCTGTTTTGAGTGATTTTTGCCTTCARTTATTCAGTTTGGCTATTTGATCCTTCTGTGACCAGCCTGATAGCTGGGAAAACAAGAACCTGCAGGTTCCTGCATGAAGGGAACGCCTTTGTTCCTGCTGGAGGCAAAAAAAAAAAAACAACTCCCTTGCAGAAGTCGATTTAAAGGTGCCAAATATTGCTGCTCTGCTTCCAGMCACAGCATGAGGTGTGGGGCTGTCCCTGTGTGCAGCCCCCACGGCAGCTGAGGCCATGGGACCCCTGAGCTGTGACTTTGCCTCCTGGTGTCCTGTGCTGACAGGGCAAAGGGTAGGGAGCAGCTGGGGTCGAGTGGCTGCTCTGCTTTCTGTCTGCTCTGCAGGGGCATCCAGGGTCACTTCCAGCCCTGYTGTTTCTGCAGTGGAAAGTGTTGAGTAAGCTTTTCACAGAGTTTTACTTCCCCAGGTCCTTGTCTTTGGGGCAGAGAGTCCGTGTCCCCTGGCACCTCTGCTCCCCCTGTGTCAGCATCCACAGGGAATGGCTTCAGGGGTGTTCCAGCTCTCTGGGCACACAGTTTGGACCCCAGGGGCTGCCAGCACTCTGAAGGTGACCCCCATGTCCAAGTGATCTGATGTGACTCCCAGTTGGGCAGCAAACTGCTGCTGTTGTGGGGCTGCACATCCCAGGAAGCACACGGCAGATTGAAACTTCACAAAACACAGGAAAATCAAGATAAAACAAACCCTATCTGAGTCAGACAAGGCAAGGTGGGCTGGCTGGCTGGGAAATGTGGTTGTTGCACCACCCCAGGGTCTTCCCAGGCCCCAGCAAAGCCCTTTGGGTGCTGCTCAACCCCAGGATGCCTCAGGGATCTCCTCTGCTGCTCTTTCCCAGCAAAAGCCACATGTTTTGGAGAGACAAATATTTTTTTTCCARTACTGGAGATCACTGTGGACACACAAAGGTAAAGTCAATATTACTGTATTTGCTTGTTTGTCTTGTGATCATGGAGGGACAAACCCAGCAAACTGTCCTCAGGCACCCAGGGGAGGCAATGACRGAGCAAAGGCACCAATCCTACATTCCTGGCTTTCATCTGGGCACATTCCCCAGCCTGATCCAGCTCCAAGTGAGCTGCTCTGTGGTGCCAGGAGCACATGGATGCTCCCCTATCCAGCGTCTGGATGCTGGATGGAGGTTAAGCTCATTCCCACATTGCTCCAAGGTGGGTTGGATTTACAGCAGGGATTGCTACACCTGTCAGTACTTCCCCTTATGCCCATGGTTCCCTGTCCAGTGAAGCAAAACTGCCTGGAAAAACCCTGCTGAAATAAAGGCTGTTTTTCTGAATGTCTGTGAAGTGTCACAGGCTCAGACTCCTTCTCTGCTGGGAGAGTCCAGATCCCCCCAGATGCGCTCCCGGACAGCTTCATGGCATTTCTGAGAGCAAAGCCCTTGGCATTGCGTTTTTTTTTGCTTTCACAGCCTTCAGACATATTTTGGAAAAGCTTCTGACAGCMAACCAAATTTATTTTTATTCTGTTTCCATCTCCACTGCTGTGGGTGTCTCTCTTCTCAAGTAACAAGTGATGAGAGAAAACTCTCATTTCACAATTGTATGGAACAGCCTCAAATYGTGCCAGGAGAGGTTTAGGTTGGATATCAGGAAGAATTTCCACACTGTGAGAGTTACCAAACATGGGATCAGGGCAGTGGAGGCACCATCCCTGGAGGGGTTTAACAGACCTGTGGCTGTGGCACTTGGGGACATGAGTTAGTGGTGGGCCAGGCAGTGCTGGGGGAATGGTTGGACTCCCTGATTTTAGAGAGCTTTTCCAACCTAAGTGATTTTATTATTCCAGCTGATTTACTGTGTCAGGTGTCTTCATGTTGCTGCTGTGGTGGGACAGCAAGGGAAACAGTGAGCAGTAGAAGCAAGATAATGAAAGGGGTTCCCCATACACCGCACAGCTCCCCTAATCAATCCCTTTCCACCTGTAGGGCTTGATATTTGAGGGGCAAGCACCCACCTCCCATGGCATCAACTCCACAGGGACTGATGTGCCCCCTCTGCTCCCTCAGTGGTGTTTTAACTGTTGATTAATTCACATATTTGCTAAAAACTCGCTGCTGTTTTCTGCTCACTCGTCCCTTGCAGCAGCCCTGGCGCCACCCCACCGCCTCCAGTGAGAAGTATTTCTTTACATTCCCTGCCTCTTGCTGCTGGGGCTTGTTTTGGTTTGGTTTATTTCCCTCCAGCAGCTTTGCTTCCCCCTCACCCTTCAAACGCTGATGCGGGACCTTAAAAATAGAARTGAGCTGTGCAGCTGAGATACATCACATTAACCTGAGGCTGCTTCCAAATGCCACTGGGTCGAGGCTCTGATCCTTGAATCCGCAAACTGRCACATGCCAGGCTGCAAATGGAGCAGGAGATACCTGGAACAACAGGATTTGTAATGCCCTCTGCCTTTGTGGAGTGAGGAAAAGCCTGGTCCAGTTTTTTGGGGGAGGGTTGCAGTGCCCAGCTCAGGCTGAGATGCTGGGAGCAGACAGGAAAATTTGAGTTCCCCTCCCCACCCCCAAGTTTATCTACTTTTAGAGAACAAGTAATGACCCTGAGAAATGCCAAAACCCAGCAGACCGTGCCGGAGGGCAAACCTGGGCTGTGGATTGATTGGCTTTTCATGAAGCAGAGGAGGAGGAGGAGGAGGAGGAGGAAGGAAAACTGCTGTGGGCTGCACAGTGTCACCACATCCCCAAGAGGTCACTGTGCCTGCTGAGTGAGCTGGTTTTGGGCCGTGTGTCTGCTGGTGCCCTGCCAGCCCTCCTGGTACCCCTCCATGTGTGCCCCATGCCAGCCCCATCGCCCCAGCACCCCCTTCTCCTCCTGCTTATTTTTGAGCTCCATCTGGTGGCAGCCGGACCTGCAAATTTACTGTCGTTATTGCTATTTGAGCAGCCTGGAGCAGTGGAAAGTGTCCCTGCCATTGGCAGGGGGCTGGAGCAAGGTGATCTTGAAGGTCCCTTCCAGCCCAAACCGTTCTGTGATTCTGCAGTGCAGCCGCCCCTCGGTGCCTGCACCAGGCGTGTCCCTGCCCTTCCTCAGTGTGCCATAACCCTTCATCTGCTGCATGTGCCTTCAGGCTTTCCTTCCCTGCAGGAGAGGGCCTGGGCTGTCCATGGGTGTGCTCTCTGCTCAGGTGTTTGATCAGGCTGCAGAATGTTTGTACAAGGAGAGGATTTCCTCTTGCAGCCATGCCCAAAGCCAACCTGTTGCTTTTTTCCATCTGGGAACACTCTACCCAGGAGCTGCTGCCTTCCCAGGACAGGGCTGCAGCTCTGTGGGCATGAACAGAGCAGGCTTCATCCCACCCCTACACCACATTCCTGCCTCCCCTTTCCAGGCCCCTCGTGCTTGGAGATGTGCTCAGCCAAGAGCCAGACTTGTTTCTGCTGCTCTGCACAGCATGGACACTGCCCAGGCATGGGGAGCGTTGCATAAACTTTATTAACTTTATAAATTCCAAYGTTGCTGTTGGCTCAGTCCCACTGGTCACCTGCAAAGGGGCAAAACGGGCTTGTCAGGAGGAATCCTAAACCTCTGCCAGTTGCCTTTCACCCACAGCCTGCCTGCTCCTGCCACCAGTGTCACAATTGTGTCAGGGCTCCAACAGCCCCACTCAGCCTGGCCCTGCCTGCACCAACCTGGAGCCTTGGCACTGCTCCAGCTCCTGCTTTTCCATGTGTCCCTCCTCTGCTGCCAAGGACAGTCCAGCTTCTGGGAGTGTTTATGGGCAGGGGGCAACARGGACTTGGCTGAAGCAAACTTTGCCCTGGATTRGGAGGGRCYAGAGKCTCAAGRTCCCCCTGCAATGCCRTATCCTGGGATTAGRCAGGAGCTGGGGGTGGTGGGAGCATCTCTTGGCTTGTCCCATGGGTGGGATAAAGAGCAATGCAGGCTGATGCAGGGTTTTACCTTTGCTGCCTGCACCTGGGATAAGGAGGCATTCAGTATTAGAACACAGACCTTCCTTTTTCTTGGAATAACCCCACAATGGTGAGTGAGACAAGGATCCAGAGCAGAGCAGCCCACTCAGGAGCTGACTGTGCAGAGTCYTCGTGGCATGTGGGGCTGCTGCCTGGGAAAAGGGGTACTTGGGTGAATAGAGTCCAAAGAGACACAAGAATKGTTTTATCTKTGGTTGCAAGAGTGGGRCTGGTTGCAAATCAGTGCTTCCTTRAACCTATSCTTGGTGGGCTCCTTGAACCCATCCCTGGAAGTGTTCCAGGTTGGACAGGCCTTGGAGCAACCTGCTCTGGTGGAAGGKGTCCCTGTCCATGCCAGGGGGGTTGGAACAAGATGAGCTTTAGGGCCCTTCCAACCCAAGCCATTCCAGGATTCCTGGGAGGGAGTGGAGCAGCTGAGGGAGGAGCATCCAGCGATGCCCTGCAAGGACTCCTGCGGGTGGATGCACACACATTTATTGATAAATACACCCAACACGCACTACAAGGTAAATCAAGCAGAGCCACAACTGAACATGAACTGCAAACCTTCACGTTTGTGTGGGGAGCAGCAGGGACCTCCCACCCTACTGAGTGAACGAAGATGTAAACTTTGAGTGATGCCTCCACGGAGCTTCTCCAAACTGTTACACAGCCAAGCGCCTGCAACGAGTTCTCCACAACTTGYTGCYTTCTCCCTTGGCCAMCTCCCTGCACCCCRACTGTGAGGGAGCACAGGCTGTTTYTGGGGGGATGTGCTTTCCTTGTAGCCCTGTCAGGGGGCAAACCAGAAGGAAGGAACTTCTTGGCAAGAGCTGGCCTGGAGGGACTSGTGCAGGAAGGATGGTGGGAAGGGGTCCCTCAGGAGAGGGAGCTGAGCAGCCGCCTGTAGATGAAGCCCAGCTTCTCCCTCAGRGCCAGGAAGGTGGGACGCTCCTCCGTGTTGCCACTCCAGCACTCCAGCATGATGCTGTAGATCTCGGGAGGGCAGGGGCTGGGCCGGGGGAGGCGGTAGCCCCGGGTGATTTGCCGTACGGTTTCTTGGTTTGTCATTCCTGCCGGGAAGGAGAAGATGCCCCCTGAGTCTGATGTCCCCAAAGGATGCCCTGAWGGTACTCCTGCAGTGGCCAAGATGTCACTGCTGGTGCTGTGAAACGGTGTGGCTCTGCCAGAGGGGTGGTAGGAAAGAGGATCTGGGAGATCCAGACCAATTTCCTGCCCCCAGYTCCTGCACCCACTCTGCGACCACTGAAAATCCCTCTAAGCCATCCCCCAAGTGGACAATAACCTGCTCATGCTCCAGGAGCTGCTTCCATATCCCTTAGGGAAGGGACAGTATAACATCCATGACCCTCTGGCTTTTGGGGACCATGGGCAAGCTGCCCAGCAGCTGGATGGAGGGCAGAGGAGTGGGGCAGCAGCCCTACCTTCATACGGGATCTGTCCATAGGTGAAGACTTCGTAGAGCAGGATCCCATAGGACCAGACGTCGGACTTGAGGGAGTAGGTGCGGTAGTTGGCCGCCTCCGGGGCCGTCCACTTCACTGGGATCTTAGTGCTGCTGCTGGTGGAATAAATGTCATCCTGGAAAGCAGTGGGAGACAGGAYATGAGGGATGGGGTGATCCACACAGACACGGCTTTTGGGGAAAGCAGACAGCAGGGAATGAATGGCTCCAGCATGGGACAGCTTTATGAGCACAAGGGGTGGGAGGGAGGGAGCACAGCATCCCCTGAGCTGACCTTGAGGAGCCGGGCAAGTCCGAAATCAGCGATTTTGCAGGTGAGTTCCTCTCCAACCAGGATGTTTCTGGCTGCCAGATCCCGGTGGACAATGTGCTTCTCCTCCAGGTACCTCATCCCGTCTGCCACTTGGCAGGCGATGTTGAGCAGGTGGGAGGTGCCCAGGGACTTCCCTTCAGGACCTGTKAATCCAGACAATCCAAGCATTGGGGGCAATCTACCAGCATGTGTTTTGGGTGTTCTGGTTTGGAAGGAGACTCTGTGCTGGCRGTGTGGGATGTGGGGAACATGTAAAACCTCAGATYTGTGCTCCTGCCTGTCCTGGTTGTGCTGTGTGGAAAGTTCAGCGCAGCCATGTGCTCCTCAGGCATGGGACAGGAGTGGGCTCTGAAGAGCACCAAGGTCACAGATATCCATGGCTTGTTCAAAGCCACAGGTGATTTCTGCCATGCAAATCTCCCTGCAGGCCTCTCAGCCTGTTGTAGCTGTGAGCTCCAGCTCCTCAGGCACCAAATGCTGCTGGAGCCCCAGTCAGAAACAAGGTCAGTGTGGGTGGGAGGGGAAGTAGCCTGAAGAAAAACAGGTCTTGGTGGGAGTGGTTTGTTTTGTTTCCTTTCAAGACAGATTGTGCTCGGTCAGGAAAAGARAGGCCAAGAAAATTAATCTGGGTGATGAACGGTCCACAGCATGTTATGAGCTCTGCACACAAACAAACCCATGGGGAGGTTTGGCTCTTTCATTCCTAAGGAAGGCGGAGATGCCCAAACACGGCAGTGAGATTCTGTGTGCTAGTGGGAGCTGGCAGGCCATGAGTGGGTGGAGGAGGGATGAGGGTCCCTACCAACAGGCTTGGGCTCCCAGGGGTTAAAACAGACCCAGCCCACATGGAAAGCCAAAGGATCATGCCAGACTTTGTGATGCCAAGACCATCTCCACCAACTACCCATGGATAGCTCTGCATTCCCACTGATCAAACAGGACAGAAACCAGGCTGGCACTCTCTTAGGGTCCCCATTCAGGTTCACAGGGCCACTCTGAGGCACAGAAGCAGTGACCCGGGATCCCCCATCCCTGGGCCAGCCCAGCACTCACTGTTGAGGTAGCTGTGGAGGTTGCCTTTGCGCATGAGCTCGGTGATGATGTACACGGGCTCCTCCAGGGAGCACACGGCGTGCAGCTGGATCAGCTTCTCATGCCTCAGGCGCTTCAGGTTCTGAATCTCCTTGGTGAAGTCTTCTGCTTTCATGTCAGCTGTGGGAGAAAGCCAACACAGCCCTTGTGAGCCACTYTCTCATGTTGGGATCTCAGTGCCTCCCACTGGGATGAGGACCTTTTTTACCTCCTCACAGCCCATCCCTGCTCTCAAAGCTCAGCTCTGCACAAGCTSTGTCTCAGAGATGTTTTCCATGGGGCTTTAGGTCCCATTTTCAGGATCATAGTCTCAACAGGACTTGATGTATCACAAACCCAGTTGATTTGATGTGACATCACGTGTCACACACCCACTGGCTGGAGCCATTTTATAGGGATGCTGCCCAAGCTTAGGGTTTGTGCCCAGAAATATTCCAGTGGCTCCTCACCAGGTCCTACTGCAGTTTGCCTGATAAAACMATCACAGTGGCCAAGAGGATGAGGAAATAAAGGAGGATCAATGATGACAGTGAACAAGAGACTCAGCTGGCTGCCGTTAACATCTGATTCTCCACGTACCTTTAATGATCTTGATGGCCACTGGCACCGTGTTCCTCCACAGCCCTTCCCACACCTCTCCAAAGTAGCCCTCTCCCAGCTTCCTCCGCAGGGTGAACTCCCAGCGCGGGCGCTCCCAGCCGTCCCTCTCGGGGGGAGTCTGCCAGAGGGACATGGRATGGCTCACTCAGAGCAGCCAGCACCTGCTGCTGGAGCCTGCACCAGCCCRCAGAGGAGCAGGACACGGTGCTCCACCAGCCAGGGGCTGAGCCTGAGCACTGCCCTTCCCTCAGCACAAACCACATGGGGCATCCTCTGCATGGACCCCAGCTGTGCAAGGGGGAGAGCTTGGAGAATACATGAAATACCAGCAGTTCAAGTCATAATTCACTCCCCATCAGACCTCAAAAGTGGCTTTTCTCTGTCTCCACTGATAAATAAAAACGCATGAATTATTATTGCATATTATGGCTGATTTAGACTTCAGCTCATTAAGCATTTCTTTTATCCCACACCTTTCAATTTCACTCTTGGATTAGTCACATGGTTAATTGCTATTTCCAAGTCATGATCAGTGGATGGAACTCTAATCAGGAAATGAGTTGGCAATTTKGGATTAATACTGTAATTAGACTTATGAGTGCTGCACTAATTGSTATGAAAACTTTATAAAAGCCACGTGTTTTGTCTTATATTCTCAGGAAAAAATTGCAAGTGCAGGTATTCCCAGAATCCGCATTGAAGGGGATTGTAACAATTTGGTTTCCAGTCTTTGAGATGGACAACACATTTCAGAAAATTCTGTGCATTTTGGCTGGTCAAAAATAGAAATAAATGCCATGCCCAGCCTTAACGTGGCTGATCAAAACTAGCAGCTATACTAATGGTGGGCTTTAAATTCAGTCTAATAAAGCTCAAAACCCAAGTGGACAGAYTAATTGTTTCTATTTTCCCTCGTTTCCCTTTTTCCCTTCCCGGCGGGGCTGAGCTGTGCCCGGCGCACGCACCGCGGGGCTGCAGGGCTGCAGCAGGGGGCTCTGGATGACCTTCCAGTGCTCCGTGTAGAAGGCGAGGAGCTCCTCCATGTTGGGAAAGAGGTGCCCCCTCTGGATGTAGAGGCTGCCCCGGGGGCTCTTGCAGATTCGGAAGTGGCTGACCTTGGCGTGGTTGCGAACTGCGGGGAAGCCCAGGTTGGGGAAAACTCAATTCATGCAGAGATCRGTCCCTCCCTGCTGACTCCACCCTCCCTCCTTTAAAGAGTCTTTTAATAAAGCTAAAACAACACACCTCTCCCACTGGACTGCTTCATCCCACTCCCCACCTCCCTTCTGCTCCCACTCCTCGCCCAGAGTGAGCCAGACTCCTTTGGACCACAGAGGTGATGATTTATTATCGGGGATAATTAATGAGTTTTATTGTCAGGCATAATTCCACCATGGACTGCTCAGAGAACACTGGAGCTGCTCAAAGAGGATAAACCAGGGGCAGCTGTGACTCCCACAGCCAGGGACTGATGGTGGGATGCAGAGTTTGCCATGAATTTTCCTAGGGTTACTTTTATTAGGATAAAACCAGGTGGTAATGGCACTGCCTAGTCCAAATCCTGAATTCAGATTTCAGTCTGTGGGAGCAGCCCAGGCCCTGGTAATCTGGAGTGGCAGCATTTTTTAAAACAACCCTCAGATGACAAAAGCTGCTGGAATGAAATSCTGGGAGTTAGTGCCATGAAACCTTCATTAAGCTGCAGTGAAATGTTTATGGCTTTCATACCCCAGACAGGAGCCACGCACTTTCCTTTGCCACAGTGATTCAACAATCCATCCCTGCTCTGTAAACTTTCCCCTTGCCCTCAGAAAGCAGCCCCATTCCTTTGAAAGGAACACCTTGTTGAACAAGGTGCTGAAAAGTGCTTTAAACTCATTCCCGTTTTTCATCCCATGCTGAGCAAGCCAGGAGCTGCCCCTAAGGAACAGCGTGCTTCCTTTCCCTGTGCTAATTTTATCTGGATAATTGCCACAAGGTCACCTGAGAGAGAGTATTCGCCCTTGCTGCTCTCGCTGTCGCGGACGAGGAAGGAGCCGTGCTGGTTGGGAGGCGAGAGGAGSAGCTGCTCCGCTTCGTTGCGGCTGATCTTGCTGAAGTACCAGCTGGGGAGCAGAGCAGAGGGGTCAGAGCAGGGCAAGGGGGTGCTGCGCAGATGGCTCTGCATCCATCTCACGGGATCCTGCACCTCCTGAGCCAGAGAGGGGGAGCAGCTGCTGGGATCCCTCTCTTTGCTCATTCCTACAGCCACCAAGTGGCATAGTGGCTAAACATGTCCCCAAACTGGTAGATGTGGCTGTCTGTACCAGGGCTGCATTGGGTGGGCTTTACAGGCATTTGCTGCAGTTTATTGCAGCTCACTGCCTGCAGACCATTTCACAGAATCAGAGAATGCCAGAAGGTTTTGGGTTGAGAGAGACCCTAAAACACAGTCATTCAACCCCTCCTGCCATGGGCAKGGAYRCCTTCCACTRGCCCRGGCTGCTCAAAGCYCCATCCAGSCTGGWACTGAWCACTGCCAGGGATGGGGYATTYCCTCCACCAGTGTCTGGACACTGCTGTATCGATCTGTCCGGGTCTCAGCTCCATCCCAAACCCGTGAGGTTTATACTCTTGGGCTGACATCCTGTGGTAAATAAAGCACCAACCACCCGGTGCTGTGTGGGAGGGGCTCTGGTGAGGTTGTCCCTGTGTCCTGCCATGAGAGCAACATCTGCGGGCACAGGATCCCTTTGCACTTCTTGACCTGCAGCTCATGGGCAGRACCAGCTCTGAGCCCATGAGCAAATAGCATCAATGAAAACATCTCTGCAATTGCCTTCTGCATCTCCAGCCGTGGCAGTGCTGCCTGGGGACTTGAGAGCACCAAGCAGGGGGGAATGCCCAGACAAACCCATTCTGTGTGTCACATCCCTGAGATTGATCACTGAATTCCCGCAGGAAAGGCAGGTCGGCTGGCCCCCGACACAGCGGGATGCACGGGAAGACGCAGCTCCATCCAGCCTCAGGCAGCCAGGACGTGAGAAGCCGAAAGTTTCGTCATTAGCTGGGATCACCAGCGTCTGAGRAGCCGCGCAGGAAATTATGTGTGATGGGGTGAACAAATTAGCACCCAGCTCCGAGCTGCGGCTCCGCCGAGTCTGTGCGCTCACGGCTGGCTCCGGCTGGGAAGCCGGGCACGTTCCTGCCCTCTGCCCTCCCTGGCCGGGGCATCGCCCTCGTCCCTGTCCTCAGGATGGGGCTGGGCAGCAGCTGCTCACGGCTGGGGCTCACACATGTTCACACATGTACACACGCACACACATGTCCAGACACATGTACACACTCACACAGGTACACACATATACACACCCATGTACACACATGTACACAGTCACACAGGTACACACACGTACAGTCACATGCACACACCCAGGTACACACACAGGTACATACATGTACCACACACATGTACACACACAAGTACACACATATGTACACACACAGGTACACACACACACATGTACACACACAGGTACATACGTATGCGCACACACATGTACACACACCCCTGTGTGTGCTGCAGGCTTCGCTGTAGCCTGTCCATCAGTCCCATGCCATGGGAACAAGGCAGGGATCCGACCCCACAGCCCGCACCGCTGTGGTGCCAGCACAGCCCAMGCGGACTGGACCTGCCTTCCTCAAAGCACACGCGGGGAGGGTCTCTCCCATCCCACCTGCACATCGGGGACCCCTCCCGGGCTTCCCCCGCTCCTCTGCTTTTCCCCATTCCGCACAGGGCCAGCGCGGAGGGGTCTCCAGGGTGCCCCGGCCGCCGCAGCCCCGCGCTGCCCGCTCGGGGTGACTCAGGGCCGGGCACAGAGGGAACAGCAGTGTCCCGGGGCGCTTTGCCCGACGTGTCAGGACCGGGCTGCCTTATGCAACGAGCTGCCAGAGGGCTGAGACATGCCCCGAGCTCCCTGTCGGCTGGGAGAGGCACCGACCGGSAGGAAGCCCCCAGCCCTGGATAAGCAGGATGGCGGCAGCAGCAACAGCTGGCCCTACAGAGCTCTGGGCTTCCTGGCAGGTACCGACCGAAAATGCTTCTCCCCGTGCTCCCGAGCCCTTTGGAGCCGGCAGGGCTCAGGTACAAGTTCCCCAGCTTCAGGTACCGGTTCCCTTCCTGCTGGCTCCCCTTTAACAAGAGGGAGAGCAGCCGGAACAAGCGGGAGCCTTTTGCAACCCTGCCCAGCATCACAGCGCACCCCGGAGCCATCCCAATCCCGTGCCAGGCTGATGCCAGGAAGGGGCACCAGCGTCTCTCCCCCCTGGCGCATTCCCTCAAATCTCGCTTCCTCTGCCGAACACCCCCACCCCGCTGCCAGGGGTTGCAGGGCAGGGATGCCCGGGGGGGCAGATCCCGCTCAGCCCCAGCGCCGCTGATGGCCAAAGCGGGGGACGAGGATGTGGCGCTCCCCGCCGCTGCGGAGGCTGAGCGCTGCCTTTCCCTGCGCTACCCCAGCCCAGCCTCATCSCCCTGCGGATCCAGAGCGGGGGATACTCACGGGCGGTGAGCCGAGGTGCCCTGGCTGAGGTTGGCCACGTAGGCGGCAGGGACGTAGCCCATGGCCGGCTCCCCCAGCAGCCGCCGGGCCAGGACATACTCGCCCTCTTCTCTGAGGACACGCAGTTTGTCCCCTGCGCTTACGCTCAGCTCCTCGGCGCTGCGGGCTGTGAAAGCGTACAAAGCGATACAGAGAGACGACTTGGGGATGAGGGCAATGGAAGTCGCCTCCGAGTTCAGCGAAACGGAATCAGAGCCAAGATACCCCAGCGAGCAGCTCTCCGTCACGGAGCGGGGACGGAGCTTGTTCCAGAAGGATGTCAGGAAGGTCAAGCGCTTCCTGACGAACTGCTCCATGCCCGGCGATGCGGTGGGTGCGGTGGGCTATGCCACCGCGCTCCGGGAGGCCGGGGGAAGGGGGGATGCGGGGCTCCTGCCGCCGGCCGGGAAGCTCATCCTGCCGGCCCGCGTTACCCGCACGCGTCTGGGCGCTCGCCGGCCCTTCCCGGAGAACTTCCTATTCCTGAAAGTGAAACTGGTTCATCTGGTGAGACGAGTCTGCGGGCGGGACGAGTCTGCAGGCAGGAGTCCCACGCTCAGACCCACGGGCACATCTGGGAGACAGGCACAGCTGGAGCCGGGCTTGCTGCTCTCGAAGAAGAAGGAGAACGGCTGTTGTTTTATTTAATCATTATTTTAAAGTGTGCTCTTTGCTTCTTACCAGAGCACCATAAACACAGCTCTCTGTTCTTCAAGCAGCTCTTGTCACAAGTGGCTGACTCCAGTTAATAGTCTTCATCTCACTTGTGTGGGAGGATATTTTTTTTTCCATAGGACRATAATTACATCCACAAATGTGGGAGAGTTAAAGCAGAATTGAGGAAATAACTTCAGAAGAGATCTGAAGTGTTTGGATACTTCCTGTGTGGATTTTTGTGGGGTTTATAACACAAGAKCCTTTCTTCCTTCAGTCTACAGTGACCTCCCAGAGTTACCCCACTAAAGCATTTGTCTCCTCACACGAATTCCCTGTTGCAGAGGACTGCCAGGGAATTCACACCCCAGATCCACCAGGATTTGGTGCATCACTCAGCTTCCACCAGAGATGGGTCCCCCTCAGAATCAGGAGATCTTTGCCTGATGCAGCAGGGCCTGAATCAGCCTCAGGTGCTTGCATGGCATCCAGAGYCAAGCCCTGCAATGCAACCCCCAGCTCTCAGGGGTCAGCCCAGCCACACTTCCCCAGCCCTGGTCATGCTCACTGACATGCTCCAACCCCTATCCCAGATCCCACCACCCAAAGCCATCCACCAAAGGACAGAGATTAACCCCTCACATCTTCCACGTGCACTTTAAGCCACCTGAAGGCCACAGCTCTGGTGAGAAATCGCAACTCCAACCCCCYAGTCCCCACCTGGACTTTGTCATTTAACTGTTCCATCTAATTAGTGGGAGTTTTATGCCTGGCAACTCCCCTCCTGGCCTTGAGCCCATTATTTTGATCCTCCTCTGCTTGCAGTTGGTGTGTGAAGCTCATTTTGGGTGTGTAGTTGGGATTTGAAAGAGGCTGCTTAAAAAGAAATAGGAAAAAGTAATTGTAGGAGTCTGGGCTGCTGACTGCAACCGTGTGGGGTATGAGGAAAAAGCTGGACCCACCCTTGGGTCAGCAGCTCCAGACATGCTGCATCCTGGGTGTCCCATGATGGCCAAAAAACTGCAAAAGGATTTCCTTGTCTGGGTTTTGGACTCAGCAATTTCCTCACCCTCTCCCAGGCAGAGATGCCCAGGGCAGAGGGCAGGAGTTCACAGTGCTCCTCAGCATGGCCTGTGCATTCCTGAACTGAGGAGAACCRGGAAGAAAGGGAGTCCTTAATAAAATATTCTGCTCCATCCTTACCCAAGTAGCACCTGAATTTACAGGTAAGTCCCCCAAGGTCTGCCCCCTGCCCAGCTCACAGCCTGGCCCACAGTGCCACACAGGGATGTGCAAAGTCTCCCTGCATTTTTCCCACTGTGTAATGTCTCTCTGCATTTTTCCCACTGTGAAATGTCCCTGTGCATTTTTCCCACTGTGAAATGTCTCTGTGCATTTTTCCCATTGTGAAATGTCCCTGTGCATTCTTCTCACTTCAGCAGGAGCAGAGGAACTAAGGGTGGGGCACAGAAGGGTTTGCAAACCAAAGGGAAGGGACAGCCCCTCTGCTGCCCTCGCGACAATTGTGCTCCTCACGTCACAGCCCATCAGGAGCAAGAGGGGCTGCCTGGTTRTGCCCTGAAAAAAGATCTGATCAGATCYAGCACAGAACGTYTGTACCTCTSTGTTTTGAATGAGGTCTCACTGAAYTTCTGGTCTGCAGAAGGAGACAGTGAGCTGATTTACCCTCACTGACCTTTGGCAGATTAGATTCTCCAGAGGTACCAGCGATAGATGAGTGCAGCTGATTTCTAACACGAAAGGCTTTGGGTCCTGATTTGCACCTAAATGAAAGAGTACTTGCAAATGACAAACATCCCTGAGGACTAAATACTGCCTCTGAGCTGAGCCTACCAGACATGCAGAGCACAGACTCACCCCCACAAACCTCTGTCTGCACAGGACACACACACATAGCTCAGCCCCGTGCCAGGAAAGAGATGATAAATCACAACATTTTTCTAGTATCTTTTTTTTATTATTATTATTAATTTCCTATTCAGTTCCAGGAGCATCCCTGCTGCTTTGAATCCCTTTTGGTACTATAAAACACCTAAAAACAATAAAGAAGAAAAAGCATGTTCGTGGAAGTTTCTTGTCCTTGTGCTGTGGGAAGGAAAGTGGGAGGATGCAGGAAAAGTGATAAAGATAAGGAAGGCACAGATATCTGATGGATCAAGTATTTTCTCTTCAGTCCCTGTGACCAGCTTACAAGGATGTATTAAAAACCAATCTGTCCACAGATTTGGGGTTGTGGTGGGTACACAGGGACTTCAGGTCTAGCACCACTGAAGAGCACCTCCAAAGAGCACTGGAACCCGCAGAGCTGAGCAGCAGAGCTGCCTGCACAGCCCTGGTTTGGCTGCAGAGCACCAGGGAAGCCATAAACACAAACAGCACTTTGCATCCACCCCTGTGTCAGACACCACAGCGTGGCCTCCCAGCCTAATTGACAGAAACCAGCAGCTCCCCTCCACTAATGAGAGCACCCATTACACCTAATTAGCTGAGGTTCTGTTGCAGGTCCTGTTACATTTACACTCAAAATATATCTCCCAGCAAAGAGCCTTTTTGGAAGAAAAAAAAGGAAGAGGAGCATAATTCCAATTAAGCCCCTAAAGGGGAAGAAAGTTGAGGAAATGCTGAGGAAAATGGCTTTGAGGAATGGCAGGTGACTCTGGGGTCATGGGATGTGCCACTTGTCACCAAYGACTGGCAAAGCACAGCTGGAAATCAAGGGTGGCCATGCCATGCCTGGCACCCCATCCTGAAACACCCAACCCTGAGGTTCCTCTTGGTCTTTTTGATGGCATCAGAAGATGGCTGGGGTTTCTTCTGGGCTTCGTGTTTCTTTATCTTTTTTTCTTTAGTGGTTTCTCCAGATGTTTCCTGGCACCACAGTGCATCTGAGAAAGCTTTAGTCTCTTAATGAAGCGTTTCAGGTGGGTCCACAGGACAGTTCAGACAAGGGTTGGTGGGTGATGACAGCAGGGCTTGGGAAGAGGAGCAGAGCAGATCAGTGGGCATCAAAGCAGCATCAAAATGTCTCTATTTCCTGGGGGCTGTGGAAGAAAGAGGCACCTTGGCAGACTCTGGGCTGTCACCAAGGAGGGCAGAGCCCATCCCTGGGAGGCTGACAAGGGCAGCAAGGGCCCAGGGGCTGAGGGGCTGGTAGACAGTCAGTGCAGAGGGTTCAATCCAGGCCAAAGTGCAGTGGTCCTGGGACAGGGGGTGCTGCAGGAGGTGTGAGAGCAGGCACAGCATCAGGGGGGTCTCATGGTGACTCTCTGTGCCCTGTAGGGGTGGGTGAGACTGGCTGGTGGAGAGCAGGAGTGCAGGTCACAGGGCACCTGAAATGGCACAAGAAAAGCTCTGTAGGAGCAGCTGGAGGCAGAGTGAGCTGTTTGTRCAGTGCCTGGCAGGTCTGGGGCAGGAAAACCTTCAAACCCACAGTAATACTTCTCAGGGACCCTGTTAACCCRGGCCTCATCAAGGATCTGAAACAATGGCAAGGAAAAGCCAGTTCATGTATCACACTGCACTCTGACACATTTCTGAAGCAGAGTCACTGTCTGAGTGGAAAATCTGTAAAGACCAAAACACCAAATCATGCTGATAAACATCCTGGCCAGCCTGCAGGCTTTCCCTCTCTGATTTTTGCTGCATTTATCAGCACAGACCAGCCTTCACTTGCCCCATCCTTTAATCTAACTTCCTTTAATCTAATGAATGCTCCTCCAAGTACTGACTGCCTGGCAGAACTGCACTTCTCAAAACTCCTCTGCTCCTGTTCCCTGAAATAATGATTTGTAACACATAAAACAAATTCATCACCTTCTCCAGATTGGCAGGTGCCAAGGAACTCTTCGGTCTCTGTCAAGGCTGCAGGGATCTCCATGGGAAGCAGGAGAAGGGAGCTCAGGCTGTGTTCCCCATGCCCATGAACAACTGGACTGCAGTTCTGGCCAGGACTGTGTCACTGCTGAGAAGCAGTGGGAGTCCCCAGGCTGGCAGGGGCTGACAGGGACTTCACACAGACTCCTCACAGCTGTGCTGCCCTGGCTTGGCCTCAACAAACAGAGCCCTCAGGAGTGAGGAGCACAGTGACTCAGATGGGCAGGGGGAAATCTCTGCCAGTTTGTAAGCAAATGATGGATTGCTCCATCTGCCCAGSTGTCCTTGTTCCCTTGGGAAGGAACCAGTTCATCCACTCCATCACTGAGCTTTGTGATATCTCTCCCCTCAAACATCCTTCTGAGGCTTTTGGATTTGGGGTTATGACATTAAATGTTGTTAGAATAAACCTACCCAGAGTCCCAGGAGAATAGGCCCAAGAGACCTCACCCAATCCACCTGGCCCATCCTATACTTATGTCTTTCCCCATCGTTGCCAAACCAGTTCTTAAAGGACCTCCAGGAATGGATAGGTCCCCAGACAGCCCATTCCAGTGAGTCACTAATCACTGCCAGCAGAAATGAGTGTCTAACCTGCTGCATCCATTACCTCATGTCCCATGCATCACCYCATTGCTCCATTCCCTCCTGCATGGGAACTCTGCTGAGGTGTGCCCCCACACTGACCCTGGGGGGCCCCAGCCCASAATAAACACACTCACCTTACACAAGGAGGTAACATGGTCATCTTTTTCTCCATTTTTCCACAGTCTTCTTGCCCTGCCCACGTGTGCTGGTGCTCCTGGGGTGCCACCTCAGCTGGCTCTCCAGTGCATTCACCTGGGGGTGAGAAAGCAGCAGCTCTGAGAGGAGTCTGCACCACTGCAAAAGATAATTTTAACCTGTCCCAAGTACAAGAAGAAAATTCTGGCTCAAGATTTCTTCACTGAGCTTCATGACTCCATGAAAGGCAAACATTGGGGCACCAAGTTTTACCTGTTTCCTTAGGGAAGTGACTGTCTTCTCCAGTTCAGCCACAAGGGACTCAAGATTCTCTCTGGAGGAAGRGCTTGGAGAAGGTGCCTCATCTCTGGGGTCAGGGATAAAAAGTGAAAGGGGTTATGCAAACAGCAGCTTCCTGGGTGAGGGAATCATTTTGCCTTCTCCAACACCAGCCCCCAAGTGAGCACCAAAAGGAAGGGCCCAACTGCCAGAGTCACCTGCCAAGAGATGCCAGCCAAAGGGCCCCTTAGCCCAGGTATTTACACATCAGAGCTGGGCTCTGCACTGAAGTGTGGAGGACTGGCTGAGCTCAACATCTCTCTACTCATCCACCCCTGACCCCAGCCCTCTGCAAAGTGCCAGATTCAGAGGCCTAAATGGACTGAGTTATTAAAAGCTTCTGTTTCATAAAACAGAGGTAGAAGGGGTGATACTACACCTGGGCAAGGCAGGCTTGTGCTTTGCAGGGTTTTCCTCTGGGTAGCTGAAGCCAGGAGACCTCTTGCTTCGGAACCTCTGCGAAAGAGCCCTGAATTGTCCTCGTGTCCGGCAGTCTTGGGAAGGGAGGGAAAGCCTGCAGTGAGYACTGGTGCTCAAAGCAGGACTGTGTGAATTGCARCAGCACRAGGCAGCACTGCCCTCCTGCACCATCCACCCTGGACARATCTCTTGGGCCAGAGGGAAGGAGGCAACAAAGGTGTGGAAAAGGATGCGCATCACTCATGGATTGCCACGTCTCACATGGACATCTGAACCAGAATGCAGCCCAAAGGGACCAAGGCAGCATCTGAGGTTTATTGGCAGAGAATTAGGCTCCCAAATGAATCTGTGAAGTGGCACGTGGTGGGGATCATGTCCTGTTTCAGTCTCTCCCTCAGCCAGAGACAAAAGCCCTTAGTGAGGTGTACTTTCAGGCAGATTAAATGAAACTAAACAGGCTTCCTAAAGACATAGCCAATGTCCCAAATCTCTAGGGGTTTGAGAAGCATTTGGATATCATCATTATTAAGACATAAATTAACAATTAGCTTTAAATTTTGATTAGCCCTGAACTGGTCAGGAGATTGGACAGGATGATTGCTGCAGGCCCTTTACAACTGAAATTATTCTAATTCTATTCTATTCTATTCTATTCTATTCTATTCTATTCTATTCTATTCTATTCTATTCTATTCTATTCTATTCTATTCTATTCTATTCCATTCCATTCCATTCCATTCCATTCCATTCCATTCCATTCCATTCCATTCTATTCTCAGTTCTCTTTGCACCCATTTGCTGACACAAGGATCTCATGGTGCACCCAGAAATCAGCTGCAATTCCATAGAAGCTGCTGTGGCATGTGACAAAAGCCACCCAGAGGGATTCCCAGCTCAGTCAGTGCCAGAGCTCTCTCTCCTTACCCTCACAACAGTCCTGCCACAGGCGGAGGTCCACGGCAGGGATCTCCTCGCAGCTGACCATGCCCTGCAGGTATGATGCCACCCGGAACACGTCTCTCTGCAGCTGCTGGATGTGGTCACTGTTGTCACAGATGACACGAGCCAGGGACGCCTGTCTGATCTGAGTCAGCTGCGCCGGCGTGAACACTCCGGGGTTCTCATACCAAAATCTGCAGTGGGGTGTAATCACAGCATGACTCAGGAGAGGGAGAGGAGGGAGTGAGTGAGTGAGTGAGTGAGTGAGTGAGTGAGTGAGTCTGGGAAAGGAAGAAGAGCTCCCTGACATCTGTGTGGCAGCGCCCACACCCCTCAAAATGAGCGTCTGCTCTGGTGTCAGGTGGCTGCAAACACAGGTGGCTTTTTCTGAACCCACA
The DNA here is from genome assembly GCA_902810485.1 of Alauda arvensis. Taxonomy (NCBI): domain Eukaryota; kingdom Metazoa; phylum Chordata; class Aves; order Passeriformes; family Alaudidae; genus Alauda; species Alauda arvensis. The sequence goes on from CADDXX010000061.1 coordinate 2,342,064, forward strand.
AACCCCTGTGCTCCTGCCCTAAGTGCATCACCAGGCAAAGGCATCTCGTTCACACAAGCAGCAAATAGGGATTAGAAAGRAGCTCCTGTGGATATTTTCTAGGATGTTCATGAGATATTGGGAACATCCTCAATGATTCCCAGTGTTCTGCAGTGAAATGAGAATCATTAAATCAAGAAAGGACATCTTGACAGTAACTGTGACAAGTGTTTTTGCAAATACACTGGACAGAGAACACTGTTCCTCATATCATAAGACAATAAATAATAAAAAATCACAGATTCTGCTTCTTCCTGTCAGGCAAAAAAACCTTCCAAAGASAATACCAAAGGATTTGGGATTATTCCAATGGCAATACCTGTCTCCATCCCTCAGCCTTCTGAACTGAGTCGTTAACAGGCACATCAGYGTTGGTCCCACTCTGGTCCCAGGGACAAGATCCTCCACCATAAGTGCTGGAAACAGGTCAATATTTTTGGTAGTTCCATATAAACTGCAGGATAACAGATATTAAAAAAAAAAAAAAGTTAAGCAGCTCTCAAAGTGTGGTGATAATATAAATCTGATACCAACATAGAAATTTGTATGTCAGGAACTCATYTGGACAATATTTTTAATGGTTTTATCTAAAAGACAGTAGGATAAAGACCTGCCTTGGAAGAGGCAGCCAGGGCTGATAGGATGCAGTTTAGTCTGACTGGAAAATAGCTCCAAGGCTCGATCTGCTCCCAAACTACACCACAGCAGTGCCTGACAACATTCCACCCAGAACCAGACTGATCACTTGGAGAAACCTCATTTGTCTTMCCCCATTGTTAAACCACAGTTATTACTCTATCTTAACATCTGTGGGGGGCAATATCTGGGAAGGTTATGAGTGTACTGGAAGAAGCAGGAACATTTCACTGACTGGTCTCCAGTAATTTAGATCCTTCCACATCCAGGCTACAGTACCTCCTGAGCTTTTCTCTGATCTCCAGGTTCTTTATCTCATTTCGGAGGTCCTCAAACTCCTGAGCAGAGGAGAGGTTGCAGAAGACCCTGAAGTCATTGTAGGGTGGGATGCCATGATCTCGCCCTCTCTGGATGTTGATAGCAGCCAAGTCCAGTGACACAGAGTGAGCCATGGAGAAGAGTTTCTCCGTCAGCTCCATGTTGAGGAGTTCAGAGGGCACCCGCATTTTCCCAGGAACCCCAAACAGCCCACGGAGGAGCGGGTCGATCCCCCCTTCCTGCATGATCCTGAAAGGGGAGAAGAAGGCCTTGTGCAGGGGGATGTGGCCTTGTTGGATGGGCTGGAAGGTCTCGTTCAGGCGGTACAGGATGGGGTTGATCAAGGTGTGCCCGAAGCGGAAAGCGGCCGTGGCGAAGGCGTTGAGAATCCCCGCGTTGACGTTGGGGTTGTAGCCTTTGTACTCACCCAGCATCTTCATCCCAGCCTCCCCGAGGACCTTGGGCAGCCASTGGGCATAGGTGATGTGCTGCATTTGGGCACCCACGATCTTCCGTGCCTCGTGGTACAGGAGGTCCCCGTCCCAGTGCGGGTTGAGGGCAGCCAGCGCCGTGGCAACGCGGTTGTGCTCCCTGAACCACAGCGTGTGCATGGCCGTGAGCCCCAGCTGCTCGTTGGCACGGTGGTCTCCCGCCAGGAAGCAGGGCACGGGGCTCTCATTCTCATCCCTCATGCACTCCGTGGGTGGCCCCACGGCAAAGGGAAGGAGGTGCTTCCCCGAGCTGGGTACGACCTGCCCTCGCTTCAGCAGCCCTTTCTGGCCKCTCAGATCCCGCAGCTCCCGCGACTCCTGCTCAGTGCTGCCGTAGACGTTGGAGGCGTCGATGTAGGATGTCAGGTGGTTGATCTGCTCCCTGGCGTAGACAGAGTTCATCAGCAGGGAGGTCATCCCGCTGCCACACACGGGGCTGGAGCGCACGAAGAACATGCAGCGCCCGTGCCGCACGCGGGGGTCGTTGGCGGGGACGGCGATGGAGAAGCAGGGAGGGTCGTTGGTGCACACCTCGCTGCAAGGGGCTCCGTCCGAGAAACGGGACATGCTGATGGCTGCCACCGTCTGGTCCATGTCGTGGTCCAGGAACTGGCCCCACTGCATGAGCATGTGCGTGAACTGGTCATCGGGGGTGATGGTCTCGGTGCCGATCATGGCCGTGGAGACGAGGCGAGGTAGAGGAAGGGGCAGATCCCTGGCGTCTTCCGCCAGGGAAAACCCTCGGGGGAGGTTAAATCCGTTCTGGTAGGCGGGTTTGAGGAGCCTCTGGAAGGCTGTGAGGGAGGCACCCCACATGGGGTGCTGGAGGTTGTTGCAGGAGCCRTCGTGGGTCCTGTACTTCTTGTGGAAGCAGATGTCGGAGCAGTTGGGCGTGCGGCGGTGGGCGGAGCAGCCCGACAGGTTGGCGATCATGGTCAGGTAGTGAGGGGACACCAGGTCATTGTAGCGATAGCCTGCAGAGGGAAAAGCACCAGCTCAGGCTYCAGCTGCAGCCTCCTGATTCCCTCTGTCCCGTGGGACAGCTCTGTGTGAAAACCCCGGTGGAGATGGGCATGGGACAGCCGGGTCTCTGAGCATGGTGTTGCTGTGGAATTTATGAGGAATTCCATAGGATCACATCAGGCTCACAAAGCAAAAAAGAAAGGGAAAAGAGTTTAACTGCACAGAGCTGAAAACTAGAAATGGTGTGACTGACAGAGCAAACTGCGGGGGTGGTCTTGGTCCCTATTCTAGGTTTATTTTATGGTTCCCTGGGTTATTGCTGCCACCACGAGCTCCATCACCCACCCAAGCTCTACGTGACCAGCAGCAGGGAGCCRTGGGTGACTGCCAGGGCGCTGCTGCGCCGTGTGAGAGCACTGAATGATGMTGCATTGTGTGGATGCTGACAGGGCAACGAGCAGGAGAGGCTGGCAGTCCAACCAGCCCAGACCAGACCTGCTGCCTGGAGAGAGACTCCTCGCACCCTGGAATACATCCAGGCAGGAAAAAATATTTACAGGCCCCAAACACACATGCCAGCTACATGATGTGTAAGGACACAATGTGCAGGAATGTTTGCTGTATACCAAGGAAGTGTCAGGTAGGAAGTTTTGGGGTCCAGCTGCTGCATGAYTGGACCTCRTTAGGTGTTTCTGGTGTTACATTMTTTGTTGTYTGCTATCTTACCTCAATAGAAGGAACCTGAGTTGCTGGGACTTACCTGAGTTYGTAGCTATGTGGTCAAAGCAGTAGAGACAGAAAARGGATATCCCACTTCCTCTGTAACAGCACCCAAATACCTCAGAGTTCACAGCACTGTTCTTGTTGCCATTCGTAGGGCAGGAAACATCTCAGACCATGCTGTTGAGGGTCTGAACTTGAGACCCATAAGGATATTCCTTTTTCAGTTAGATGGTTAATATTTTTTTTAAGGAATAGGCCTTTTATAGCCATCTAAGAAACCTTTATCAAAACAGGGAATTGAAACATATTTTTGGATATCAAATTGGTGAACACAAGTGAACACAAGACCAGCCCTTCAGTGGTTAAAAAAACCATGAGATACAGAAAGAATTGCCACCCAGACAACACATTTCTTCATATAACCAACATCTACCTGCATTTTTGATACACCACTGCACATTTTAAACCTCCCAGATATCTACACACCATTGTTTTCATTTCATCCTGCACGCCAAATTAAGAAGGGAAATGAAATCTCTCCTACCTGTGACATTCATGTCCACAATCAGCCCTTGCTGCACGTGTTCCTGAATCAGCTGCAGGGTCCTCTCAAAGATCTCCCCTGCCCTGGCTGTCTCGATGGTGTAGGGGTCCCTCGGGTAGCGGAACAGAGCCAGGAGGTCATTGGGAGTCTTGGGGCGCCTATTTCCAGGAATTAAARGTGATGCAGGATCATTAAAATTAATCAGCTCTGCTCAGGGCAGTGAGACCCTACAAGCAGCAAGAGTCRGGCTCTAAGCTGGTCTAGTGCTTGGCCCCCAAATTAGTGCATAAGACCAGCATGGCTTGCCTGCACATCGCAGATGATTAAAGAAAGGGTATTTTTCCCCAGGAAAATGCACATATTTAATTCCCTCAGTTTCTCTGGGTTTTTTTTTCTRTGATAGCAATTTACTTTTTCACTTTTCAACAGCTGAAACCCAGAGGGTTTCTGGCTTAATACAAACTATTCATCCTTCCAATAAAAACATATTGGGGTAGAAAAGCAGGGGATCATATTCACTTGAGAATTTATTTTTTACTGAGGAAATGGTTGGAATTTTTATATCATTATCTCTGTTCACTCTCCACAAAGGCAATCACATTCATAAAATGACTACTCTGATTATTTTCCCTTTTATTCACTATCTCCAGCACCAACTCCAGCTGACAAAACGCAGATGGAAGTGACAGAAGAGATGGTGCTCCAGTATCTCCTTTTTCCAGAATCCCAGATCTGTTGGGAAGCTCTATCACATCCTGCACCGTGCAGCTTCAACCTCCAGCACTCCAAACAATCCCGTAGCTTTCCTCTGCGGGTCGCCAGCGATAAAACGAGCTTGGGGAAAGCTTCATTTCCTGCGGGTTTTTTTTTAATCACTTTTCTGCTCCAGGCCCCAGCTGGAGGCACCTCCCACACTCACCTGCTGAAGAGCTCGGTGCGTGTGGAGTTGATGGCGTGGTCCACGCTGCTGATGGCCTCGCGCAGCGACGTGGCCACAAAYGTGTCCCCGCTCCGCCCCACGTCCGTGGCTGCAAAAAGCACAGCAGAGAAACAACAAAACACCCTCAGTTTGCTTCGATATCAATTGATATTAAACCTCCCAGCTTTATGAAAATGCATGCACCAGCTCCAGAGTGACCTCGCTGCAGAATAAACCACATTTCCATTTGTAATATAAACAGCATGAATTTTTAAGACAGATATTCTGAAGAATGAGAACTGCCTGAAAAAGAAGGTGAGCTTTTTCAGGAGATGTCTGTGGGCACACAGAGGTTGCTCTGCAATAATAAAAAAAAAAAAAGGTCTGTTTTGGTTAGTGGTTAAACTGCAAAAAAGAAAATGTAAGAATCACAGTGAGTTAATCCAAAATAATATATTTGCTTCCCACAAAGGYACTTCTCAAATTCATGAAATTAATTTAAATATATTGCTCATACATTAATTTTCTGTTTGTGGAACACTTTACCTATTCATTTTTGGTAGTAATTAATAGATGTTTGTGATAATAATAGTTCAAACTTAGTGGTAACACATCTGCTACATCATTTTAAATGAAAAATAGTAAAGTTGTTGTTGGAATACCTTCAGAAGTGAAAACATCACTTCTTTAAAATTATTACAGGAGGCATTTTTTAAGCCAGGGCCTTTGTCACAACTGAACAAACCAGTTCCCAGTTGGCTACTGGTGTATGCTACAGCCAGCTGGTGAGTGAGGCACCAATCAAGAATAAATCATAGAGATTATCTCAGGAACTATTTCAAACAACAAAGACATTTCTGACCATTTACAGCTCCTTGCTTAAGACCCTTTTATAGAAAAGCCTCACTGATTCTGTGATCTTATGGTTCTATGACTGAGCAGACATTTAAACCCTGTATTTGCAGCAACAATGATGTTCTGCTCCTCCCAGTGTGCGAAATTTCGGTCAGATGATGATTTGTGAGCACGTTGGCACATTTTAATAAGTTTCTCCCTCCCAGCAGAGGCAATAACTACATGGACACTGACAGCTGGGCTTGCAGGAGGAGGTTTAAGACAACACCCTTGGCTTTGCAGGGAGTAACTGCAGCTCAGCTGAGCAAACAGCGAGGGGCAGCTGGGAGGTGCGTGGGCTTTCCCAACGAGGTGACTCCAATCCAAGGGACCTGTCTGCAAAAAAGCTGAAGAAATCATTTCTTACATAACTGTCTGCTCAAAGTCTGGCTGCCAACAGAGCACAGCACCTCCCTACAGGGGAGCCAGAGAAGGCTCAGGGGGAGACACAGTACCAGTGATGGTGAGCTGCATGGCACTCGAGGTGAAGCCAAAGGGGTTCCTTGCTATGCACTCGTATCTGCCCTGGTCAGCCACTCCCAGGTCCTGAATGGAGAGGGTCCCATCCTGGCTGATGTGGAATTTGCCACTCTCTGTGATCTGGATGCCCTCCTGTTGCACCATCAAAAGAGAGAAGCTGTGTCAGAGCATGGAAAGCTTCCCASCAGCCCAGCCTGCAGCCTGCTCAGCAAACCCAGGCGTGCATGGATGTGATGAACAAATGTGGCCACCAGATGTTAGCATTGCTCTTCCAGAGAAACCAGAGAGAAGTCCAAAGACACCTGTTCCTGAAGGGACCCGCGATGAGGAGGTCCCTGTTCAGCTCCTTCCCCTGGCCCAGCCCTGGTCATCCCCACAGGACACCCCACATAGACACCCCACACAGACACCCCACACAGACACCCCACACAGACAGCCTGGCTGGAACAAGTCCCAGGCCCTGAGGCCCTCACAGAAGTTTCATGGCACAGAATTAAGTTGACACGTTTTCAGTTTTACTGAAAACTGATGGATTTTTGCTGGCCTTGATCTGCAGATCCCAGCTTTTGCTGGCTCTGACAGCATCACTCAAACCCAGCCTTTCAGCCTGGCTGGTGGCAGAASTGACTTTAGGTTTTACTTTCTTGTTTTCCTGCTTCTTTCTGCTGCCCTGCCACAACCTAAAGCCTGCTCTGCTGYCCTCTCAGGCCCTTTCCTTCTGCTCCCACTGCTGTTGAGCCCACAGAGAGCTGCAAAGAAAGAAAGCTGATTCACCTCCCACCAGATTTCAGTGGGGTAAGGGTGACTCAAGCATTTTCTGTGCCTGACTGTGCTCAAAGGCAGGGCAGSTAACAAGGAAGGTCCCAAGTGTTGTACGATGGAACAGCAGGAAAAAAGTCAGAAGAATTCCATCTAATGAATTATTGGAAAGAGCAGCCAGGCTGCTGTGTGATTTTGAGGGATCATGGCCTTGCCCCATCAGAGCTGGAGCCAACAAGCAGCACCCAATACCATCAGGAATCCTCGATATAAGGACAAACTACTTATAAAAAAATCAATTTTCAGGGTTTTTTTTCCCAGGGATGGTCAATGAAGTATCTATAACAACCTGGAATTTCACTGGCTTCAAGTGACTCTTTTAGAAGGAAGAACACGACAACATTTGCAACGTTCTCTTAAAAACCCCAAACCAGTAGAAATGTTGGTCTTTATGTGCACGTATTGCAAAACTAATGAAGCTGGGAGAGGTGCTGAAGGAGAGAGCTGTTTAATTCTCCCCCAGAGGAGCGGTGCCTCTCCCCAGTGATGTGAAATCCTCACCTACCTTGACCCAGGTGATGGTGGGCCGAGGGTCCCCCTGGGCAGCGCAGGAAATGGACACATCCTGGCCTGTCTCTGCCACCAGGTCTTGTGGGGGGTGAAGGAACACTGGGATCACTGTGCAACACAGAGAAAAAAAGTCACTGGGGTGAAAAATGCATCAAGGRGAATAAAGAAATCTGTGTGTAACAGAGCATCTCAGCATGGGAAAAGCAGAGGTGCTGAGCTGCTGCTGTTGCAAGGGCTCTGCAGACAGGCAGCAGCTCACCCTGTGCTCTCTGTTTCACTACTGAGCTCTCTGTTCATGAATTTATGTGATTTATGTTCATTAYTTTCTGCTCCTCTGTGTCTCTACTTGGGGCAATTACACAGGAATGTGCTGCATCATTTAAAAATCCTTAATTCAAAGGCTTTCTAGAAAAGATGCTCAGCTGAAACAGGGATCATGACTTGCTTTAGGAATTACTGGATGAGGCTCTCTTGAAGTGATACTCAGGMCAGATTAAGTAATTATATTGATCCTGCTGGTCTTAAAACATTMTGTGATTTCTGTGCTTAAAGCTTTACTAATTTAATGATTCTTGAGGGTTTCCTTCCCTCCAGTCTGTCATTAGTAAAACCCTGCCCTCTGTATGAACAAGAAGGGAAGTTTGCTTAATTAGAAGAATAATTTATAAGGCAAAAGAAATTAAGCTTTAATTGAGCAAAAGCATCCCTATCTGACTTGTGTTTTACAGAGCCTTGATTTTAGAAAAGCATAAATTGAGATTGAACCTATGGCCTGGTAGGGAATGTTTAAGACAAAATATATCAAGAGCCAGATTTAAATGTTTGCTAGAAGGAAACATTATGTTTTGCTGAAAGTTTTGTTCAAAAAACAATTTTGCAATTAATTCTACAGGAAACACAAAACTTTAAAATTGAAATATATATAGGTAAGAATTTAATTAATGCATCTTTTTTTTTGGTAAATTATCCRGTTTTCCCTTTCCCAAAGCAATGTTCTCACTGACAACTCCCACGCTGCAGCAGCTCACTCCAATTTACAGCCCTTGGCTCTCGGGATGGGATGGGGGCACCTCTCTAACATTTCCCACCAGCTCACGGAGCCCTCGTGGCCAGATGCCCGCTCCCATGGGAGAACAAAATCCCACCCCCCTATGGGAGAAAGGTGCGGGGGGCAGCTCCATGGTGGCCATTCCCCAGGGACACGGCAGTGCCCATCTCACCTCGCGGGGTCACCGAGAGCTGCACGGGGCGCGTCCTGGCGCCGATGGCGCTGATGGCGTGGCACTCGTACTGCCCGTGGTCGTGCAGGGCCACCCGCCCCACCCGCAGGGTGCCCGTGCTCAGGACRCTGTGCCGCCGGTCACTGGGCAGGGGCCCACCTGGGGGAACGAGCACATCGTTAATTCCCTCATCCCATCCATGCCAGAGGGATTTTKTKGTTKKKTTT
>CADDXX010000061.1:2350853-2409037 GCA_902810485.1 Alauda arvensis
TTTCYRGTCTACCCGCGGCTCCGGAGGGTGTTGTTGTGTCGTTATATAATTTCCTAACTCCTGCACTTTTCCTRTCAGGCAAACTCCTGAGGGACAGTGTTGCCTCTTCCAAGGCATAGCRACCTGGTTCAGGAASGGCAYGGWGACCAMGGCCAGGTCRCTCRGGCCATCAGCTCACGACACCAATGKGGTGGACGGCAAATGGCGCTTATTACTCTTTGTTGTAGGGTTTTAGCATGCGAAAGCACTGTAAAACTTGGATAATTTTTTTATTTATGGAGTGCTGAGTGCAAACCTGGTTACAAAGCAGTTWTGAACCTTACTTCTTGTCACTGTGCTCCTTTCCACGTGCCTAAGATCTATTTTCTGGGAAGTGGAGGAAAACAGGTTAAAGGAGATGGAGAACATGCTGGCAGAGCAGAATTTCAGCTGGTCCTTCTTAACTCCACGTCAGGGCCATTGCTGTGGAAGCTGGAACACAATACCCACAAACTCTCCACAGCCCTAAACCATTAATTATGGCTTGTGAAGCATAAGGAAAAGTTGGAGGACCTCTGGGCCAAGCATTACTGGCTTCTGTCCCAGAAAGCGTTGGATGAGATCAGTCCAGTGGAGCCAGCATTAACAATTATTTGAGATTTTAAAAGTTCACCACCACCTGTTGTCCCAAAATCTTTTCTCCTAAGCTAAGAGAAAACTCTGAGGTGTGCTAGGGAATGGTGCCCTTCTTGCAGCGTGCTCCCCAAGGGCAGCAAATCAAGGACAACGACACAGAGCTGGCACATGGTGCTACTGCAAAAAGAAGTGGTGGAATCATCATCCCCAGAAGTGTTAAAATAAAAGTGTAGATTTGGCATTTAGGGACACGGTTTAGTGGCGAACGTGGCAGTGTTGGGTTGGAATTCATGATCTTAGAGGTCTTTTCCCACTCAAACAATTCTGTGATKGATATCCACTGACCTGGAGTGTCCAGACCTTTTAGAGGAGGTGGGAAGCCACTGCAGGAAGAAGTGTGAGGCTTTCCATGGGTTTCACTGATGAAAACCAACACACTCCTTCCTTATGACAGAGACCTAAGATGCTCCTTCCTCAGTGCTTAACACCATCCTTGGTGATCTACAACACACCTCCTTAGTGGGACTGGGTCTGTGCTGGTCACAATGTGTCCTGTGCCACCACCCTGGACCAGCAGCTCAGCTGTTCCCACCCACACCCCATGGATGATGGCATGGGAGAGAGAAGCCASGAGCCAAGTGAGGCAGTACCTGCCCTTGTCCAGGTGATCACTGGGGGAGGGTGACCCTCAGCAGAGCAGGGGAAATCCACACTTTGTCCCTCAGTTACGGTCTGATCCGTGGGAACGACGAGAAACCTGGGAGAATCTGGAAGGGAAAGCAATGACTGAGCAGCAGGAAACACTCAGGCAGCAAACTCAGGGAGTTGTTGGGAGCAGAACCAGTCACAAGACTCAAATACACCCCGCTGACCAAACACTGTGTCCCAGAAATGTCACAGAACCCCCACAGGATCAGCCTCACCTTGCACTATGATCCTGGCTGTGGCCTGGATGGATCCCTCAGAGTTGCTGGCATTGCAGTTGTACTGCCCCTGGTCTGAGAAGGTGACGTTCTGAATGAAGAGTCCTCCAGAGCTGGTGATGGTGAAACGGGAATCCTGTGGCAAAGGAGAGCCCGTGCCAAGGGTCCAGCTGATGCGAGGCTGGGGGTGCCCAGAGACCCCACACTCCAGGGTGACACTTTCCCCAATCAGCACTTCRGTGTTCTGTGGCTGGATCACAAAAGTGGGCTTGGCTGCAAGGAGAGGAGAGCTTTAGGAGCCAGCACTGCTGCCTGCTCACTGATGGGCAGAARTGGCTTGGACTCCTCTGCAACCCAGCAACCCACCCTGCGTCTTCATCCAAATCCTTGCTGTGAGCAGTGCTCCCAGCATCTCCCTACCACCTCCTCACACCCACTCACTCAGTGCTGGAGCACTGTGTCCCCTTCCCCCTTGTGCTGCAGAATTCATCTCAGACTTCCAGCTTCTTCCCCAGTCCCAAATTCCCTTCAATCCCTGAGCATCCCTTTTCCCACTCCAGTGGGAACCCCTTAAGCTCAGGCCTCACTTGGCTGTCACCACTCTCTCCCCCGCCACACCAAGAACATCTTGGCACATACAAGGCTGGGACTGACTCTGATTTAGCTCCACTCCCACCCCCAGTCCCAGCTGGGTTTGTCAAGGGGGGCACAAAGCCCAGTTACCTGGGGTGCCAGAATAGCGCAGCGTGACCTCCTGTGTCTTGGCCTCCCCAGCAATGTTCTTGGCCATGCACTGGTAGACGCCTTTGTCCGACTCCTTGGTGTTCTGGATCATCAAGGTTCCATCTTGCAGCAGGTTCAGGCGGTTGTCATCTTTCATGTCGATCTTATTCCTGAAAAAACAGCCACAAACAGGCAAAATCTGRAAGGAATAAAGACTGGTGGTCCCCCCTGGGGGGATCTGGGGGCTTTGCACTGCAGKAAGTTGGTGCTGCTTGGAGCTATGCTGAGAATGAATGAAATTTGCAGCAAGAGTTCTGATTCACAGCACTGAGCTGCAGCTCCAGCTCTGCTTTGCTCCCTGGGTGAGCTGCTTTTTCTCTCCCCACTGATTACACAGGACATTTACAGCCCACCAGGAGAGCACTCTGTTCCCATGTCACAGCATCATCATTGTCAGGGTGTCSTGGCCTGGAAAGCCTCTTCTCCTTACTCACTAAGTGCAAATTTAACAATCAATTAATACTGCTCTTGTGTGCAGCCATTGCTATTCAAACTGGAGGCTCAAAGGCCTCAGAACAGTAAAAAGCTCTGAGAAGTCACCATGGGACACAAACACAGCTTGGACTCCAACCCAGCCCGAGATCTGTGAAACATCTTCCTTCTTCCTGCAGTGACCTGTGACTCCTGGATCCCAGCCCGTGGCAGAGGGTCCCAGTGCTGCATCCCCTTTGTCCCAGCACGAAGGAATCTTGGATGGCTGCAGATGATGGAAAGGGAAGAAGGGACCTCTCTCCCCCTAGGACAAAGGCTGAACCCACTATGCAATCTAATCTGCTTGCTGGGCATTTATTTAATTCCCCTGGTGTCTCCTCACTCCAGCCATATCTCGTTTGTTGAACATTTATTAACATTACCCTTCTTACAATGCTGTCTTTGGGAGCCTGCCAGCATTTCCCTAACAAAACCTTCCTTCCAAAGGGACTTAACTCAGCCATAAACTTTTGCTCTGGGCTGAAACTCTGCCTGGTGGGGGGTTTGCTGAAGAAGCACACATTGATCATTTTTYATTAATAACCAAGCCCTGCTCAGGCTTCACCAGGCTAGAAGCTCATAAAGCAGCAAAGCAGCTTTCCTTCTACACTGGGCACAGAATATTTTATTGTGTAGCATTTCCCAGAACTCTCTGGMATCTAGCACATAACCTATACATGAATTTGGAAATTCTGTCCTTCAGTGGAGCACAGCAGTTTTTCCCTTTGGAAAGAAACCTCATCCCTAYAGCATGATCAGCCTTTAGTGAGAAGCATTACAGCAGTTAACAAATGGCAAAGCATGGTGGCTGAGAGCAACATCAAACACTAATTTTAGCTTTTTTTCCTGATCAAAAGACAATTGCTTTCAGCCTGCAGAGTGTGTTTATAGGAAAGTTATAAGCTCTTGGAATCCATCACAAAAGCAGATGAAATATTTCAAATGCAGATGAAAACACCACTTGGATTACGTGGYCACCAGAGAATGCTGTTAAAAGGAAGGTAAATATAACCATGAAATAACCATTTCTTTTTCCTTCTTTTTTTTTTTTAGATGTTGTGTGAAACAACTTTTGTAATTATAGGCAGGCACTGAAGAGCTCAGTGCTTGAAAACCTTTGCCACCCCAGGGCTCCTTGCATGTGACTTACTTGTTGTGCAGCCAAATAATGGCAGGTTTTGGGTTGCCTTCTGCCCTGCAGGTGAAATAAACTGTGTTTCCCAAGAGCACATCCACATCTTGAGGTTCTGAGGTTATTCGAGGCCTCTCTGCAAAACACGATTTGAGCACAACCCAGTCCAAAGCAGCACAAAACTGCAGCCCAGCCGGGGTGTGGTGGGGCACACAACACCCACCCTGCAATGCCCCAGGAAACAGGCACCAGGCACAGCATCAGGCACAGCAGCATCTGCTCAGAGCCACCCCAAAACTCACCAATGCCTGCAAATATCGTGAATAGCACCATTCACCTGTMAAGGCCCTGGGGAATTGTTGCTGTTCCTATTTCCAGTGTGCTGCACAGTGACTCATGTCCCTGTCTCCCCTCAAAGAAGCAAAGAAGTCAGCAGCATCCTCACTAGGGTTGTTTTCCTGCCCTTGGCAGACTGCAGCTTCCTGCTCCACCTGAACACAGAGCCAGTTCCCTGCAAACCACACCACTTCCTTCCCGGATTTCATTCATTATGGCCCTAATTCATCATCCTATCCCTGTCCAGCCAAGCCTTTCACTGTGTGCTTCACTTTGAGATGTACTCAAGCAAGTTAAACATTGAAAGGGTGTGCTAAAACAGGGAGGAATTTAAGGACAAGCCCTGGAGTTCTTGACCTTGATTCAGCAAAAAATCTTTCCCATTTCACAATCTGCATGCTCACCAGTAATCCAGTAAACCAGCTGGATTATTCCTAAAATTGAGAACCTGTCACCTCCTGCAGTGGTAGGTCAGTGTCCTCACTCCTCAGACCACAAGATAATGGCCCAGAAAAAAATCCCCAAAGGCAAACCCAGCTCAGCTCAAACCCAGCTCAGCTCAAACCCAGCACAGCTCAAACCCAGCTCAGCTCAAACCCAGCACAGCCCCAGAGTACAAAACACTGTCCTGGGGCAGATTTGCCCCTGTGGCTCACAGCTACTCTGAGCTGTGGGTTAATGGTACCAGCAGCTTTCAGACTGACTCAAATATCAGCCACCTGCATGGGCAGAGCTCAGTGCTGAACTCTGTATCATTTGTCTTCCCAGCTGGCACACACCACCAGGGTGAAAGCCAAATGCCAGKAAAATCTTCCCACCAGGTGCTCTGGCTGATTTGACAGACACCCCACTGTGTTTCCATGCCTAAACCAGAACAAATTTGCTCTAACAGCTGCGCTGTGGCACTGGGAGTGTGTTGGGGACAGCTTGTTGTGTGGCACAGCCACTCCATGTGTCCCCAGCTGCTTTCCCTAGGCCCTCCTTATCCTCCCTCACTTGAGGTCACAGACCCRTTTGTGCCAACTCAACTCTGCATGGCTGTGCCCTAAATTAAGCTGTGAAATGGCCAAAAGTTTTTCTTTAAAAAAAAATCGTAAGAGAAAAGCTGAATTCAATGGAGAGCTCTTCAACATCCAGCTGAGCTCACACATTTGGCTCACAGCAGGGCCATGCACAGCTGGACTGGYATATCCAGGAGGGATGCTAACAGCCAGCCCATGTGGGTGGGAATTTCTCAGACTGACTCTGCCAGCAGCAAMGCACCATGGAACTACAGCCAATGTTTGTGCCAACCTCCCCTTARAAATAAGAGTTTTGTCTTTTTCTATATGAAATAATTAGTTTTAGGATTTTTCAGAACAAAACCTAATTGGAAGTTCTAAATGTAAAGAATAGCAGCCTAACAAAAGCCATTGGTTACACCACAGACAAACACAGCATTCTGCTCCACATCCACCACACTCTCCCTCAGGTTTCCAGTTGTGTTTCCAGCCACTGCAGCTCTGCCAGTGTTCCCCTTCTGTTCAGCCTGATGTGGGGTGACACTTYCCCCAATCAGCACTTCAGTGTTCTGTGGCTGGATCACAAAAGTGGGCTTGGCTGCAAGGAAAGGAGAGCTTYAGGAGCCAGCTCTGCTGCCTGCTCACTGATGGGCTGAAGTGGTTTGGACTCCTCTGCAACCCAGCAAGCCACCCTGCGTCTTCCCTGACATCCAAATCCTCGCTGTGAGCAGTGCTCCCAGCATCTCCCTACCAAATCCACTCCGTGCTGGGGCATCTCTGTGCCCGTGTCCCCTTCCCCTTGTGCTGCAGAATTCATCCCAGCCTTCAAACTTCCTCCCCAGTCCCTGCTTTACCCAAATCCCTGCTTCAGCCACTGTTACAGCAGATCCTTTAGCAGCCCTACTCTCTGCCAAAAGCCCAGACAACACCCACCAGCCAAAACTGGGGATGTCACCTTCCTCCCGCAGCCCCACTGGGATTTTCCCATTTCAGCAGTGCAGGAGGGAGAGATCGGGATGCCAGCAGAGGGAAGAGGGAGGAGAAGGGCYGGARGGASCAATTCCCAGGCCRAAGCCCAGCTCCAGGGRTGGATGGAGGGTGTGAGCTCGCTCACCGCAGCTCAGCTCCCGGGCGCTCAGCGTGACGAGCGAGCGGCCGTGCAGCTCCCGCGGGGCCTCGCAGGTGGCCGCGGTCTGGATGCTGCCCTGCTCCGCGTATTGCTTCAGCAGCTCCGCCAGCCACAGCAGCCCACAGTCACAGAACAGCGAGTTGGAGTCCAGGCGCCTGTAAGAGCCACGAGAAGGCGGCTGAGAGCCCGGGCTGCCGCTGCTGGGCTGCTCCTCCTGCAGGGCACGGCAGGGGAGGGTCACTCGGGGGGTTTGCCCTGCGTTTGATCATATCCCAAGTGGAAATCTGAGATTATCTCATTGCCACCATGGTTAGCTGGAATGCTTCACCAATCAGAAAGATTTAAGCGAAGAACTACCATCAACCATTCCAGTTTCAGATAGAAACTGGATTGTCTAGTTTTCGACTACTCGAGACACTGAAACATTGGGCTTTATCCTGGCATGGAGATTTCAACCTTTCCCGAATTCTGTAAGGACTGCTTTTCTCTTTTAGCTCCAAGAAAACCTCCCCCTTTATTTACGTGTGGATGGGATCAGACCCTTTCTGTACCCAGCTGTGAGGGCTTGCAGCATTTCTGCACAACTGCAAGGACTTTTACGRCTGCAGCACAAGCAAAGAGAGCTCCAGTGACCTCGCAGTGCCCCCAGCCTCTTCCCTGCACTGACCTCATTCCTACCAGCAGTGCTGTCCATGAGGATAAATAAGGACTGCAGGGGGATTAGTTTGTGCCTCCTTCCCCTCTGACAGTTTTACAGTTGATGGGTCTGGGCCACTGTGATGGTTTTTTAAAAAAAGGATGAAAAATCTAACACTTTCAGGGTCACATATTTGAGAATGTGAGATTTCACACAGGGCCATGACTGAGTATTTTATAGACACCCCAGCTTTTTCTCTGGCACCTATAGACAGCGTTTCACAAGATATTCCCTGTTAAAGAGAGGTGAAGCRTTTTACCTGCTTGCAGAAATCACTGAGGGCTGCAGTGAGAAATACATYATTTTATTGTACTTGAAAATCCTGGCAGAAGACCAAAATTCTTTACCTTTTGTATTTATTTTTCCTCCCAAACACATCATAGAACTCATTTCCAAAGGTCATAAAACCAAAGCAAGAAAGAAGTGAGCTTAGGAGACAGAGAGGTTATGTGGGAATGGCACCCTGGGGAATTCCTGCATGGAAAGAGAATCATGCCCCTTGGCACCCCTGTGACTAATTCCAATCCRGAAAACAAGCCTCTCATTTTATGACTGTGATTTTCCTTCCCATGTCAGATACTGATCTACAGACATGTTCAAGGTCATRTCCATGACCTGGACTTTCTGCATTTCTCAAGGATGTTTTATGGGTTCAAACTGTTGTGAAGACTTTCCAGGAACCTTCATTCCTGTGGCATTATTAAGCTGTAAGCTGATTATAATTAGACACTAGCATAAAGAAACTTCTAACTGCTTAAATAAGCTTTCAGGTCCAATCAAAACTGTTGTATAAACTTAGCAGTGGCTTTAAAAGTGCAACAACTTAAAAGCTTTGCCAACCAGGCACATTCTTCCTCAGGTCCTGCCCATCTGATKGAAGATAAACAAGTCCTCTTTGCAGGCAATGTTTTTTACTTACAGCCGTTTGAGRGATTCCAGTTGAGAGAATGTCCCTGGATGAATCTTGGAAATCTTGTTGTTGTGCAAGAATCTGCAGTGGGAGAGGCCATGCCAAAACATTATTCAGTATTTGCACTGTGAGGATGGTAACAGCCCAGGTCACAACTCGGTTTAAATGCAAAGGCTGCTCATCAAAATGGAGCTCAGGTTTTAAATTGTGTGTTTGCTTCCATGAGCTGGAGGGATTTCATCCCTTGGTGGGTGTGATGTAATATGCCAAAGCAGAGAGTGGGTGTGGGCTGGAAACTGTGACTCAGGATGTGATGGAACAGGTTTARACTGGACCCTTCCAGCTTCTCTGCAAAGGGAGGAGACAGGGCACAAAATCCCCTCAGACTGGACCCACTCTCTGTTTTCCGGGCCTGGGTCAGCTCCAGTTTAGAAGGAACCTTTTCCTTCCCCTGTGCAGGTGACATGACAATTTTACAAGGGCATTAGACAACTCCTGCCTTAGACTCCACGTAGTTATTAACCCAAATCCATGAGCAAATCCAATTCAGACACCTAAACTGGGCTTATCTCTGAACAAAACTGAGGCAAAGTCTCCCTTCCAGAATCTTAGCACACACATAAAACTCTCCAGTTCTCAGGGAGAAACCCTAAAATGCACAATCTTACTGGGGACCAAGAGAGGATAATTAACTCCCCATTCCCATAATTTACTTGTGCTGGTTACATCTAAAACTCCTGAGAGTCCATTGATAAAAGAGATGAAGCAATTTTAGTRGGTGGTGGAACAGGAGGGAGCACAAAAGCAGCACAGCTCGAGTGCAAATGYCTGCACACACACGTGTGCAGCCTGGCTGCCCAGCTTGGAGGCTGAGAAACCTTCCTTTAAAATTTAAATCCAGGATTTTTGTTGGATCCWATACAGTGACTGAGATCAGCCATGCACTGATCCAGGTCTGAATTTTCCTAAGGGTGTGGGATCCCACAACTTTTATTTCTTTGGCATGCATGGATGTAAGGCACACTTCCACACAGCCCAGAGGAGTCTGCTGGTTTCTCCATGGAGTGGGAACCACACATGCACTGTTGTGCTGGTGGCTCCATTACTGCTAGAAGCAATCCTGGGGAGCAGGAGRCTCCATTTCCTTACTGCTTTCAAGAAGGATGTGTGTTTTTCTTGTTAGACTTTATCCCTTTTCCACCCCCTTTTTTATTTTTTTTTGCTCACTCTGCCCAACAGTGACTAATGTTGCTGACCTTATGCTCAGAGTAAAATTTCACTTGGCTTGACCAGCTGTAGGACTTTCTGCAGATTTACTCCTATTTAGATGAACATAACATCAAATGGGAAATGCCCTTCACATCCACATTATGTAAAATCTCTTTGTTTAAAGAAGTTTCTTTTTGCATTTTGGAGATCACACTCCATGCTACCAAAATTGCTATACYAAATAAAGGGGTTTTCCCCCTTCTCCTCACCCTCTTAGTCCCAAGAAAAATCCCATTTTTACTCACAGCCTTTCAAGTTTAGGCAGGTCACTAAAAGTCTCCAGCTCCAGACTTTCCAGGTTGTTGAAATGCAGGTACCTGTGACACAGAAAYCACACAGAAATCACACACAGATTGCAGTTTAAGAGACAGAAGATCTTCCCAGGCCAATCCACCAGTGTCCCCCAGCTGGTCACCCCTCATCTCAGGGCAGGTGTTGAGAAGCCAGAATCCATGTGAGTGCCTCCAGTTTCCACATGCAAACACAGGAGCCAACGTGGCTTTTCTGCTAATACAGACTARTATTTTTAGTTCCACTAAAATCCAAAGTGTGACCTGCCACTCCAGAGGCCCAGGGGACATCCTGCATGTCCCAGGTCACCCCTTGCCATCAAGAGAAGAAGTGTGGTGCCTGCAGAGCAGCTCACCACAGTACCTGAGCCTCCCTGTTTGCCATGAGCTGTGACATTCACCATTCCTGACCTGTAGGTGGATTTTGTACAGTCCCCAAAGTGCCTGAACTGTTCCCCTTTATTTTACACAGGCACAAATTTCACAGCAGACACAGATTAATCACAGAGCTACAAATACTCAYGCTGCTATTGTAGCTGACTGCATTGAGGAATGATTGCCTAAGCCTCCACATGGCTGTTTGATTTGTAATGGAAGGATTCATGATAAATGGTCCAGTATCAGAGCTCAAACTGGGAGAGGGTGACTCAGACTCTGCACTGGAGGGTCACAGTGGGGAAGACAGGGATGTGCTGTAATCAGTCTCAGATGTCTGCTGAGATGGCTTTGGAGCTTGAGGAAAGCATCTGATGCTGTCCATCAGTTGGGTTATTCTTGAAAAGCTGGCTTGTGGGGGACAGGAAAATGGGGTAGGATTTGAGCAAAGCTATTTCTTCTGGAGCTAAGCCTGCCTGGGATTGAAAACAGATGGGGCTTTCAGAGGGTTGTTTGTTGGTTTTGTGGGTTTGTTGGTTTTGGTTTTTTTTTTCTTTTATTCGTGACATCAAGTCTGGAATGCTCASTGCTGAAATATCCCTGTGGGCAGCATCAGCTCTCTTAAGCTCAGCTTAGAGCCAGTTTCAGCTTCCCAAATTTTCTCCCAGGCATCCTTGCTGAGCTGGCTGATGGACAAATACATTGTACACAAGCTTGGTGGCACACCTATTGTTAGGATTGCCTGAGACTTCCAATTATGCTCTGTCCTCTTGTGCTGTCAACCTGGAGAACAAGCTGGATCCTATTCCTTTTACAGCAAAATCCTTGGTTSCATTCCAGCCCTATAAATGCTGTGACTGGGAACAATTCAGGAATTAGACCAGTTTCACCTTTGGTCCCTGTTCTCCAATGATACAATTATTTAGGAAGAAGGAATCATTAGGAAGAAATTCTTCCCTGTGAGGGTGGTGAGGCCCTGGCACAGGGTGCCCAGAGGAGCTGTGGCTGCCCAGTCCCTGGAAGTGTCCCAGGCCAGGCTGGACAGAGCTTGGAGCAGCCTGGGACAGTGGAAGGTGTGCCTGTCCATGGCAGGGGGTTGGAATGAAATGAGCTCCAAGATCCCTTCCAAGCCAAACCTTTCCACATACCTGTAATTCAAATATCCAAGCTCACACTCTCTCCACCAGTCCCAAGTAAGAAAAACCCAGTCCCAGTTTAGGAAGGCACTTCAGAAGGGTCAGACCTCAGCCTGCCCATCTCATCTCCAGAGTGGTGCACTAAAAGTCAAAAAACAGAGCTGCTTTGGATAAGCAGCAGAGTTTTGCCATACACAGAAGGGGAGCAAATGGGGACTGCTGGAGTGTCACTGTGATGGGCTCCAGCTGCCAGGAAAACACACGAGGCTCCCTCCATCCCAGACTCAGCACAGAGTGCCACGCAGCTTGAGGGAAGATCATTACTGTGTTTGTTTGGATCCAGCATCTTCCCCCACTGGAATTTCCAGATGCTTTGCAGCAAGGGAGCACCACCACCCTGGCAGCTCCCAGGAATACTCAGCTGCCCCAGCTCTCATCCCTTCACTCCCAGCAGAGCTTTGGATGAGAGAGAAACTCAACCAGCACCCTCAGTTTAGGTAAAAGGACCAGATCTGACTCCCTGCTCAAGGAATCCCCAGACACAAACCCAGCAGAGCAGCTGCCTTCTGCTTCCAGCCCTCCTGCAGACCCCTCTCTCTTCCCATCAAAAGGTCCTTGGAAATCAAGTCCATCAGAAGCACAGCTGGGTTCTTCCTATGCTCCACAGGTTTGGGGGCAGGAGAAAACATATGGAACACCAGTAGGAAGAGAGCTCAGCACTAACTAACCAAAACCAATACTCAGAACAGCTGTTTYCAAATGAASCCAGTGTAGTCTGGCAAATCTGGAYGATAAAAGAGCAGCAGCTTCAYCCTGCCCCTCACTAAGTGCCTGCTGCTCTCCRAGCCTGGGAACACAGCGTGCAAACAAGGCTCATCTGTACTTACAGCTGCTCCAGGGAATGGAGCCCGTGGAAGGCGTGTTGCTGGATGCTCTGAATTTCATTTTTATAAAGGTAGCTTTCAAAAGGAGAGAAAGGAAACAGCATTAGGCCAACTGGTCAGCAGTTGTGTTCTGAAAAGTCACAGGAAACAACAATGACCCTCAACCCAAAGCAGAAATTGCTGYCTGGATTCAAGGGCAAGGTTTTATATCTCTGAACTCCAAACACACACAGCACATCCTTGACTGGCAAATATTGAAAGTGGGCTTTTAGATTGTAAAGAGGTTAAGAAATTACTGAGGTACCAACTCACAGGTATTTCAGGTTCTCCAGATCTTCAAAGGATCTTCTCACKATTTGTTTTATCTGGTTATTGTTCAGCAGCCTGTTCAAATCAAGAAAGGASAACTCAGCTGGTGAAGTCAGCACATGTGAGATSTGTGGCATTTCTGTTCTTGGATGCYCACYRAAAAATTCTGAGCCCRRGTGCCACAGAATTYAAGAYTTAATGGTGCTAGCARGYTAAGTTTGGGTACTCACACCAGCCARGGCAGTGAGAAGGTTTTTCATCCAGAGGGGCCAAGTACTTCCAATATTGCAGTATTCAAAGTATTTTCCTTACCTTTTGCCACAGTTTTCACCCCAAAGTGACAACTTTGTCCAGGAAAGGGATGAGTGGATGGGAGAAAGGCAGAAAGAGGCAGTGAGGAGTGAGATATTAAATGAYTGCTGCCACTCTTGTACAGCCACAATGGGTTTTGGAGGTGCCTGGTTGTATTCACCCAGTGAGCAGGGGAGTGCAGGGCCAGTTTCCAAAAGCACAAATGCAGTTTACAACACCAGATCCCAGTGGAGTTGTAGGAGCCATAAAATGCTAACAGCTTTGCTGTAACCACTTTGTAACTGATACCCGCAAATGAGAAAGAAAAAAATTCAACTTTGACTCCTGAGGCTGCTCAGAGACARCCTCTCTGGATCTTGGGAGCCTTGAGCCAGGTTTTAACACAAAACCTCTGGGGCAGAGGCACTGGGAGGCCGTGTGTGCCCTGTGTGTGCAGTTGCCATGGCTGTGCCTGCAATCAGCGCCGGTGCCAGTGACCAGGAACAGCCCAGCCAGTGACCAGGAACAACCAGCAGCAAAACCACACAGCTGAGCCCTGCAGAACTCTCCTGCAGCCCCTGCCAAGCCCAGCACTGAGAAATCACAATAAATCACTTATAAATAGCTCCCTAAAACACAGAGTTTAGCTGTTCGTGGTGGCTGCGCTCCCGCGGGGCTCTCGCCGTGGTGTCCCACTGATGTTCAGGTCTGGCAAAGCTCAGGGGCTGGTGGAGCTCTTAGAGCTGAATTTCACCAGGCACCACTCATTTTTAAAATTCCTAAATGGAGTTTAGTGAGCAGAGAGGGAATCTGTGACTGTGTGCTGCAAAGATTTCTTTTTCAGGTGTTGTAGGAAAAAACAGCGATTCCCTGTGCAAGCAGCCAGACCTTACTACACTGGGTCACATTCAATTCATGCACTGGATGTGCATTTTACAAGTTGATTTTTGCCATGGCTCTGCTCCTCAGGAGCAATCTGCCACCAGGCAGCAGGTGAGAAGACAGTTTAGCACTTTCCCAGCAGTAAAACCCAATCTGCTGCCCTGCTTTTGTGGAGAAAAAAGAGCAGCAGCCTCTGTCATTCCAAGCCAAGGTCTTTTCCTGGCCAAAGACAGTTTGTGCAGGTAAAGGATGGAGAGAAAAGCCAAAGAGATGGGGGGAAATGGTAAAAAACTTGTGGGGAAAAAAATGAAGGTACAATAAAACACCTCAGGGATGACAGAAGAGACAGAAGATGTCAGAAGCACCCGAGTGTGATGGGTGCTTCGCAAGTTCTCTGCAGACACCTGAGCCACACCAGCTTCTCCTCAGGTGGAGAATCACACTGAGTCAAAAAAAAGCATGTGAGAAACTCGAGTGCAAACAACTTTGCAAGTCAGGTAATGAGGTGTTGAGAAAAACCTCATTATCCTGGATTTGACCATCCTCCCTGGATTTAACTGCCCTGATACCACGGGTGTGGGAGCCACTGCCAGGCTGCACATGCCAGGCACAGGCAGCCTGAAGAGATTAAGGCACAGAAAGCTGGAGAGCTCCAGCACAGCTGGAAGCAATGGCTCCATCCCCACAGCTGAGGTCAAACAGCCCGGGCTCACTCATAACGATGCAAAAATGATGTCAGCTCCTTGGAACACACGATCCTGCTCTGCTATGCTGAGTGGAAATGCAGTCCCTGAGCACCAACCCAAAAGTTTATTGGATGAGTGAACACCCAAGGGCTGGAAAGAACTGCCTGAGAGCAGTGTGGGAGAGGGCTTGTGTCTGTCTGCCCGCAGGACAAAGACAACACAGGCACCAGCCCTGCTTCCCTGCCTGCCCCTATCAGCTTTCATCTCTGGCCAGAGCAGCACCAAGGCAGCTCCTTCTCTGCCATCTGATCCTTGGCCCCACTTCTGAGCACACAGGGGCTGGCAGAGGGTGCCAGCACCGACCTCATCCCCATGGACGTGAGCACCTGTCACACAACTGGCAGGGGCCACCTGCCTCCCAGGGGACAGGGGACAGGGGACAGGTGAGCAGGGTCACACCAACAGCCTGAGCACCCCCACAAAGCATCGCAGTCTGGAGCCCTTCGCTGAGTGTCATCTTTAATGCATCAGAGTTCAGACCAGGACTGATCTCCGCTGGGATTTCAAATTGCATGATGTTGTCTGGCTGTGTTTTGGGGCTATTTAAAAGCATTATCCCAGTCTGTTTTGTTGTCTTGGCTGTTTTTGTGCAGTTCAAGGGAGTGTAATCACTGACCCAGCCAAATAAGATGAATCCTGGAAGTTCAGATGGCAAGCAGCACACAGGGCTCTTATCTCATCRTCTGATACTTAAAAATTCGTTCATTGCCTGATTTAAGAATAAAAAGTGCATGGAGGAAGCCATCTCTGCTTCCTGTCTCAGGATTCCCCATTGTAATGGAAGGAAAAGTCCTGGAAAACATTTGAAAGTGAGATAATGATGAAGTCCACAATAGCACACTTATTCCAAAATGCTGCTTTCAGAGAAGTCCATGGACAAGGCAGCACATCTGGATCCTAGAAAGGCTTTGGATATCTCCTGCACAGCTGTCAGCTCCTTGACTCCTGTGCAATTCACCCAGGCAGGGAAGTGTGCAAAATCCTGGCATGGCCTGGCTCTCAGTCCCAGCTGCCATCCACAACAAAAATGCCCAAATTCCTGCTGCCCTTAGGGGGCTGAAAGCTGAGATCCCAGGTTTGCTGGGAGTAAGTGCTCTGGCAGACACAGGCTGGGAAGATCATTATCACTRTCATTATCCCTGTAGCAAAACAGGYTAAATCAAAAGTASCAGAAGTTTCCAAGCAATAGGATGGAGCATTCCCCTCCATGCCCCATGAGCTGGACTCCACAAGAGCAGSAGAACTGAATCACAAAGGTTTTATTCCTGCAGAACTCTTCTGGGATGTTTGGGATATACRAGCACCATGAGATCTGGCCCAGATTCACCAAGAGAACATTTCACATTCAGTTTCCTCTACGTTTTATGTCCTGACTTTCCTTTCTCCTTCCCCACCCTCTCTCCAGGTTGCCAGGCACAGGCTTAAGTTGCATTAAATGAGTGGTTTTCTGTTTTGAAGAATGTATTAAATGATGTGACAGGACAGAATTCTGACTCAAACCATGTTCTCTTTCCTCTTTTCATTTGACAAACCACATGCTACAGCCATTGTGACAAAACAGCTATTTTTTYCCCYCACGCCAGTAAYAGGAATCATCATGTAGTGTGTTTAGAGGGGGAGAAAAAGTGAGTTTTATGTTCAACCACACATTCCCCCTTGYTGACAGARTATCTGGAATAGCCATTTCCCCTATTTAAGAGAAAAATGTTTTATTCTGAGATCCAGGCAGGCCGTGACATCCCCTCCTTGCTGGCAGGAACACATTCTCTCAGGAGTTACTGGAGGGTAAAAGACAGAAACTCCACGTTACTGCCCTGTCCACCCTGAGACTCCTCAGCAGCAGCACCTACAGCAGCACTGTAGGGCTCACCAGAAGTGTTTTGCTCTCACCTGAGCAGAAAGAGAAATATGATGTGAGCAGTGACAGGGCAAAGGGCCAGGCAGAGGCACAAGCAATGTGGTCTCCACAGAGAGATTCTCTCCTCTTGCCTCAAGAGAACAAAATACACACTGGGGATGTTAACAAACTTTGGTCCCTGGGTTGGGCATTTCTCTGGGTGGTGCTGGAGAGACCCAAGGAGCAGCAGCCCTTTGGCTGTGGGTTGAGAACCCAGCCATGAACCAAAGGGGTTTAACAAAGCAGTGCTGACTCCTGTGGGAACAGGGGAAACCTCACAGGGGTGTCATCATCCATCCCCACCCAAAAATGACCTAAAGGAGCAAAAACTGGGAAGCAGTGAGAGGCTGTGCCTCACCATGGGCTCACAGTGTTTCCTCTCTCTCCCACAGCCCAGCACCTGCTCTGAGCTAACCTTGGCTTCAGCCCTGCAGCAAGTGATGGCAACTGCAGCAAAACAGCTGTCCTGGAGCTGGGCAGGTTGTGGATGCCATACCAGAGGGGTTTTTGCCTCTCTCTCCATGCTGCCCTTTTTTTTTTTTTTTTTAACCCAGGGGACATATTAAGAGTTTAAAAACGCACAGCACCACCTGCACAGATGGGAACAGAGCAGAGCCAGCAGGAGGGGACAGGGAAATCTTCCACCTCTCTGAGATGYTCAGCCCAAGAGAACTTCTCCACCTGCACACAGCCAACAAGGAGGTTCCCAGGGGTGCAGGATTTAGGAAAACTGCTCMTCACCTGTGGTGCTGCAGCCCAGCTGGAAGCAAACAGTGGCTGYATCTCTTCCACAAACAGGGCTCCTGTTTTCAATGCTGAAGCAGTGCTCTGTGATTTATCAAATCTCCCAGAGCAGAGGAAAGCAGAGAGGAGCCAGGGCAGGGTTTGAACTGTTGAACAGCCCCACTGGACATCCACACAGGCTTCTCTCCTGTCAGCCTCTCAACCCGTTTCCCTGCATCCAACTCAGGCTACAAAGGTTTCCTTTTCAGGGTGGTTTATAAACTGTCAAACTTGGACACAGAACAGCCACCCTGCCCTRAAGGAGATGGAGAACAGAGGCTTCACCAGAATCTGTTGCTCTTCCTCTGCCACTGGTGGAAAAAAGCTCTTTTAAAAAACATTTATTTGCTTATGGAAGATTTATTTCAATTCAATGCAGAAAGCTGTGCACATGGAACCTCAGCTATGCTATCCTCCAAACCTCTCACTCCAAATTTTCTGGACAAGTTTTCCCAGGAAGTCTTTCAGGGATTTTAAAGGATTTATTCTCTTTATCACTTGAAAAGCTATCTAAATCCTCAGGCAAAATTTACCATCTMAGAAACATCAGCAAATTCTTCAGCTCTTGTCAGTTTTGATGTGGGAATTGGATAAACCAAAGTTCCTGGAGAGAAATTTCCTTCAGGAGTGTGAGGTCCAATGTTCTCTCAGTCAGTTATCAAGCTCCTCAGCCATGGGAGTTAACTACTGCAAAGTGTGAGAGTAACTGAGTGTTCCAGTSTGCTGGCCAGACCAGGAAATACAACTAAGCTTAAGAAGTACTATCTAAATGGAAAAGTTTCCTTGGCAAATCAGGTGGATTTTCAGAATCCAAACATAAAAATGCAGCRTTTTGTTAGAGCAGTGTTTCACCTAGCCCAGTATTCCAGCTCTGACAATGGCCACAGGACACTGTTTAGGGAAAGCTTAGGAAAAGTTTAGGAGTGTCTGCCCACCASCTGTGAAAACACATTGTTCTTACTTCCCTGGCATCCCAAATCATGAGMTCAGGAATGCCAGGGGGTACATTCCTGCCTATTCCCTCTAGCATCTGTTCATGGACTTGCTGTCCTTGAGGTGTCTGTCCAGGAGAGCGTGGAGACAGAAAGGAAAAAGAACTGGAGAGATTCATGGAGCACAAACAGGTGTTAGAGAGAGACAGGTCCTTCCCCCTCAGTCAGGCTCTCTCTGTATCGACCTCTCTGCAGAGTGGAGGAGTCAGAAGCAAAAGTCCTGCACAGGTCAGAGACCTCACCAGTCCAAGGTGCTGGCAGGGCAGGGATTGGGAGCCCTCCCAAAGCTTGGCAGGCTGGGTGGAGCATCTCTCCCAGTGAAGCCCTGCCAGCATCCTCCTTCTCCCCAGGGCTGTGCCGGAACTCACCCGGTGGTCCCGGGAGCTGCTGCCAAACATCTGCATCACACTGGGATGACATCACCAGGAACCCTTTGTTTCCTCCACYCAGGAGAGCTCCAGGGGTGGAAGAGCAGGGCTGGAGATCAAAAGGCCYCGGCAGAGCTTTGTGATAAGACAAAACCCTACAGACTTGGACTCTATTATCTCTCTAGATATTTTTTTTCTCATTTCTCACTGTATCTGACCCTATCTCAAATGACAGAAATCCATCCAAAGCAGCCTTTCTTCCCTATTATTTTTGGCAATTAAATACCACCTGGTGCTGTTTGAGAGACCAACCTGGGCTGTTCTGGATGAACAGCATCGGTGGCAATAAAGTTTTTGACCATGACCACCTGTGCTGGGCCACAGCCAGGGAGCTCTGGAGCCTCCTGCAGTCATGGCCTGGCCACTCAGTCCCACACACAATCTKTGGCAAATGCTGATTTTTCAAAGATAACACTTCAATAATAAAGTCCTGCTGTAATCCCACTTTTCCAACAACTATTTAGAGTTGACTGAATGCCTTATTGCCCAGATTTGCCTTCCTCCAGCTCTGCCACCTTCACAGGCCCAGGGACTTCAGATGGCTCAAGGACAGACAGAAAAAAACCAACCTGGACTTTCTGTTCCCATTTGGGATCTTGAATGTATGAACATCTGCCAGGTACCCAAAGGAGCTGCTCTGTCTCACTGAGGAATTCCAGCTCGCACCTGGAGATCCCATGGCTGTCAGCACCATGTCACAGCTCCAACAACCAGATCTGAGTCTCAACAGCCCAACTGCATCCAGCACAGAGCTGTGCTGACACAGCTCGTGGCTCTGATTTGGGAGCTGCTGTGTTTGCAGCTCCTTGGCCACGGGCTGCAGATGCACTCAGATGTGTCTCTACACCCTCAGCCCTGCAGCAGCCAGGAGGAGCAGGGGCTCCCAGCATTTCCTTTGGGAAGAGTGAGAAGCTGCTTAGTGGAGCAGTGAGGACAGTGATTGGAGAGTGGGATACAAGGCTGAGGGGCAGCTTTCTATCCCCATTCCTACCTGGAGTAGGATAGATGGAGGCATCTCTTTTAGGGCAAGGCATAGGGAAAGATGGCATYTGARGGATGCTCAAACTCATGTAGAGCAGCTGATGTGGTTCATGCTTTAGAAGAGACCATGGAAAGGAAGAAGATTTTAATCCATCCCTCCACTGTCTTGATCCCAAGTGAGAACTTCTTTCATGGGCTACTCTAAGGCTCAAACATCTCAGCCAGTGCTAGAGTTCATCATGTTTTATTTTCAAACTGAGAGGTTAATTGAGAAAAATGAAAGTTATYAAACACCACATTTAAATAAACAAAAAAAGATAAGAAACATGAAGCAGGGTGGAACAGGGAGAATTTCAAAGCTTTGGCTGGATATGCACAACTTGRCTGAAATAAATAAAAGCCCAAGGCCACCTTTAAGCCTTACTAACACAAGTAATAAATGAATAAATAAGTAATGAGTRCAACTTACAGTGTGTTGAGGTTCTTCAGTCTTCTGAAGGCTCCAGGTTGTATCTCCTTGATGTGGTTGAAGCGTAGATCTCTAAAAGCAGAGGACATAAACAAGTCCTTAGACCAGGGAAGGGAGTGAAGGAGTGGGGAAAATGCTTGGGGTCTGCTCTTGTCTGCAGTCAGCCTGTAGCTGGGACAGTCAGAAAATGCTTTATTCTAATTTCACAGAAAACCAGACACTAAAAGGACTCAAGGGATCATTCCCATGAGCACCAGAAAAAAGCCTGCAGCAAAACACCCCAAGTTTATGTGCAATTACTCAAATCCTGATCTGTAGAGGAACACACATCATCACATGGACCCATCATTCAGCTCCCTACTAAAACTATCTCTGCCCTAAAATGGTTAAATCTGCTCAAATAACCTCACCTAATAAGAATTTCCCATTTTGCTCTGCAATGCTCCAAGACTCACAACAGCTTATCGCTGCCTGCATTTCAAATCTGTGCCAACTTCAATTAGAATTACTGGAGTCCAGGGGATTCTGGCAGATTTCAAGGGCTGCCCATGGAAATACATCAGCTTGGAACCCAAAAACGTGGTGTTTGGATTGCTAATGGGATAATGAAATGAGAGCTAAGTGGTTTAACCTGGTTAACCAAGGAGAAACACTTCTATAGGGAACGTGCATTGATTTGGCTCCTTGCATGGCCCAGYGTATTACAACAAATCACAAAAGGGATTGCTGCAAGTTTCTGTCCAAAGCACACAATGAAGTGATTTTTTTCCTCCTGCACCACTTGGTCTGTCACATTTAGGGAATACACAGCTCTTTTTCCAGTTTAAGGCAGCCTTTTAAGGGCATTTGCTTTAAGAGGAAAAAAGCACGAGTTGCCCGTTCTGGTGGTAAGGTCACACTTGGAGGCAGAGTTTAAAACAAGGATTCTACAAACAGCTGCAAATTCAACAATTGTTTTCAGACTGGCAGCAACAAGAATTGTGGCATTGATAAAATTCAAATTAGAAAGAGATGCAGTCATTGCAGGTAACCCCAAGCTGACAGGGAGGATCCAAGGGGGCTGAAACAGCTTGGAGCAAGGACTCAGGAGGAGGCTGCACAATGAGTAAAGCTGRTTTTATTTTAMRATCACGGAATCACAGAATCACAAATTGGTTTGAGTTGGAAGGGACTTTAAAGTTCATCTCATTCCACCCCCTGCCAYRGGCAGGGACACCTTCCACTGTCCCAGGTTGCTCCAAGCCCTCTCCAGCCTGGCCTTGGACACCTCCAGGGATGGGGCRGCCACAGCTYCTCTGGGMAACCTGTGCCAGGGCCTCAMCACCCTCTGARTAAAAGATTTCTGCCTAATATCTAAYRGAAACCTGACTTATTTCAGTTTAAAATAATGGCCCCAGGATGTAACATTTCTTTAGCTTAACAGTTTGCAAAATGTAGTCGTTCTATGCTAAAACATTCATAATAAATTTTCTTACTCTTTAGGCAGAAAATGCAAGGCAGTTTTATTTAAATTATACTGAAATATCAAACCTCTGCCTTGTTACCTCTTTGTTATCACTGGATGCAACAGCACATGGGCCAGTGGAAGTTGTTTTTTCTGTTGTGTTTTTTTCCTTTAACTTTTCCACTTTAACCAAAGCATTCAAAAGTCTAATRTAGAAGGAAATCTTTCACCTCTCTTAGTTGTAAGAATTGGAGGGTAGAAAGAAACACAGCTTCACAATGTTTAAAAACCCCAATATTTCTAATTGTAATTCACCTTCTCTGTTCATCCACAGCAAGGATCACCTCTGACACTTTCAGGTGTGYTTGGTTGAGCTTGCATTGCTCCAARTGTGCATYCCTTGCCCTTCTCCTCAGAGGGAGCTCCRTATCCTGCTCCCCTGACAATGTGAATTTGAGGGTACCTTTATGGGTTTTTCAGGGCAGTGCCTGCCACCCTAAAGCCAAACCCAAT
Organism: Alauda arvensis; assembly: GCA_902810485.1. Taxonomy (NCBI): domain Eukaryota; kingdom Metazoa; phylum Chordata; class Aves; order Passeriformes; family Alaudidae; genus Alauda; species Alauda arvensis. The sequence continues at coordinate 2,372,540 of CADDXX010000061.1, forward strand.
TAAACATTGGCAGCAGTGGTAGCAGAGGGTGCTGCCTCTTCCCCACAGCCTCGTTAAAAGGAAACGAGGGAAGWCCAGACCGGGGGAAAAGGTGAAGAAAGGCAAACTTGATTTATGCCCTGCAATGCACCAACACCGACCCTGGGGGCTGTACAGGGCCCTGTAATTAGTCCAGGCAGCTGCAGCTAATGGGGAACATCACAAATACACGGGAGGARCACACAGGGGTCAGGGCTGGAGCTGGTGATGCTCAGAGAAAGCAGCAGGGAGCAAGTGTAAAACCCAGCTTCAGGTCACAGGCTGCAGGTGGGGACAAAAAAACTCTGAGTATTTTAATGCATGAAGGCAACTGCAGTCCTTTAAACTGCACAGAACTGCAGTTCTTTATAAACTACACCACCCCCAAGGATCACGTCATAAAGCTTAGCTCATTATTTTAATTGAATATTTTAATTTTTCTTCTGTCTTCTGTTCCAGGTAAGGCCTTTAGATGATTCTCTGGACTCCAGCTATCTTCCAGTCCTTTGGAAAGTTCTTTTTGGTTTGTTCTCCATCACAAAGGAAACAGCTTTCCCCACGGACAAAAATGGGACAGAAACGCTGCATCTCTTCTCTGAGCACYTCATTGCAAGAAATGATGTGAAATAACTGGAAAGAATCCAAAAGAAAGCAATGGGAATGATATGAAGTCTAGAAAACACGACAATGAAAAGAACYGAAATTGCTTATTTGACCATAGATAAAATAACTATGGCAGGAAATTGCTGCAAATAGAAAAGGGCAAATAGTCACTGACTGAAACTGCAGATTCAGGGTTTTTTAAAAAATATCTCCATTAGCAAGGCTCATAAAACACCCAGTGGATTTCAGGTGAGACAAACATTAGCGACACATGGTTTAGGTAGGATCCTGCCCGGGAGGATGCACCAGGCTATTCTGCTCCTGCACCCCAGACAGCATTAAAAGGTACCCGTGTTGATGTCCCTGCACAGCAAAGAAAGYCCCTGGGCATGCAGAGGAACCTACACATTCCTCTTTCCCATGTAAAAAACCCAATACTTTGGCTCATCCTTAGCGTTTTTACTCCAGACCTTGCCTAAAGCACCGCCGGCAGGGAAGGGCTGCGCTGGGAATTCCGCGGCTTGCCCGTGTTCGATTGGGAACATTCCCTGCAGAGATTGTCTCCTCTCACACAGAAACGCTTGTCCCTCCCTATTCCCAGGGCGCTCACTGCGGAAATTTGGGTTTCTTTTCAGGAACAAATGTGCTTTTTGCAGGGAACCACCACGGAGCCTCTGCCGGCCGCTGCCAGCTGCCCCCAGCCCCAGCAGCTGGGCTCCCTCCCTCCCTCCTGCCCGCTTCTTCCCACCTGGGAATTTGAACAAAATGGGGGGAAAAATAATGCCTGGTGATCTAACTCTCCCCCAAGATTTCAAGGACGGCAAGTCTGGGTTTACAAATGACCTTCCCACAAGGAACAGCTGCTGCTGGAGGGTTCTGGATCCTCTTTCACACAGAGCAGAGGTCTGGGACAGAGCATCAGCCAGCACAAATCRCTCTGGGCAGCACCAGCTTTACTGGCACAGCTTCAAATCTCACCAAACCCTCTGCCCAAGCTCTGACAGGAACGTGACCTGGATAATCCGGGATGTGCTGTAGAAATCAGTCACCTTTCCTGAATTTGGGAATTATTAAGAGAGGTACAAAGAATGCCAGAATTTGCACATGGATGGGGAAATTACAGAATGGCACTCCTGAGCCTCTCAGCTGCTATCAGAACAATCATCCCTGCAAGCCTCGTGTTAAATAATTAYCAGTGATTAGGATATAAAGCAATCAATGGCTTTTACAAGAAACTTCCACTTCTGTTTAATCTATTTAGGCTTTCACAGACTCATGTATTACTGTGTTAACTAAGCAGATAATTAGCTACAAGAGGCCTTTTACTGCAGTTCCATGGAAATTACTGGGCTTGTTTCATTGAAGAATCCTTTGTGTCCCCAGTGCTGTGCACAGCAGTGATGCTGATGGTTCTGCTCAGAAAGTGGCAGCCACACAATCACTACCAACAATGGCATGGAGAGTAAAGGTGCTTTTACAGAGATAAGATGTTGAAGTTCCTCCCAGTGTTTCCTGAGGAAGGGAGGGCATGAAAAACATCCAAAAGCACATCCTTAAAATATCCTATTAGTCAAGTTTCCAATATGCAAGAAGAGCCAGGACATTCATCAGGAAGATGCTCGTTCCTCACATTTATCTGCACAACATCAGAGTCAGCTCTGCAGGTTCCCCAGCCCTGCCAAACCACCCCAGTCCTGGCAGGAAGGAAAAGCTGCCTTGCTGAGATGGAAATGAAGTCTTCCAGACTCACTGTCATCAGCTCCCCAACTGAGSAATGTCCCTGTCCCACACGAGTCCCCAAATGGCTTTAATAAATGACAGCCTTCATCCCAGAACCCCTTACATGGACAGCTGAGCCCTGCCAGGCAGATGAGGAGACCATGGGAAGGCTCAGGGCTGGGGGTTTTCCAAGTCCTGGCTATTTTGGGCCTTACCAGCCCAAGACATCAAGATCTGACTGTTCAAAGAGTGAAGAGGAAGGAAAATATGTTGAGCATGGAGATACAAGGAAATGAAATGATGGGATCATGGCTGAAGCGGTGGAGAGTGAGCAGCTGCAGAGAGCCTCACTCTGCAGAACAGGCTGTGGCTCCCTGCTGCACTGCCACACCACTCATTTTGAAGATTCAGGAAGAACACTACATTTTCATTAAGAAATTACCACAGGCATTCCTGAATCCAGATTTTTAAGATTTCAGCTCCCACAAAGAGGAGTCAGATTTTCAAAAGGGCTCCCTCTGCGTCAGCTGGGGCAGGAACTCSACCATGATCCAGCAGCCAGTGCACCAAGCTGGTTTGATCTCACTTTTTCTCTCCATGTGAGCTGCTGGGAATGCTGTGCCTGAAGGGCAGTGCCAGGGCAGGAGGGACCTGCTGGTGCCTCATTCCTGGTGGAATAATTTCAAATACCACCTGGCATCCCTGTAGCTCTTTCCAGGAAGGGTAGGAACAAGGAATACCWCCAAAACATAGTTTTGGTCCCGAACACGCATTCAAGTAGGGAGATTACATAAAAAGATGCTGAATTCATCAATGATAATTTGAGCTATTATTTATTAGCAGTGGGATGAAGATTAGGGTATCATCCTACCCAAAGCAGCTGAGTCTGTTCTTGGGTACTCATGGCAGCATGACTCTCTTAAGCTAATGCATAATTCCTTGGCAYCATCTATCCAAGATACTGCCAACATCAAAGGAAGAAAACTCCCTCCTCCTGAAGTGTGTTCTGACCCTGATTCAGAGGAAGTAAAATAAACACTTTAATATTGAGTCTTGTGTAGCTTAAGTATCAGTCTTCCTCTTTTTTAAGAGCATGATCATTAAAGTTTTTACCCAGAATACACACRCATTCTTTCACCAAAAAATACTGACTTCTCCCTAAAGAGCACAGGAAAGAGCCCTGGTACCCCTACAGGGAGAGGGATGTGGGGAAGGCAACAAAAATACAAATACTCAAGTGGGAACCAGATGCTGAAGCACTGGGAAGTTCAGGGAAAGCAAGATTTTAAACACCTRAGGTAGCTACAATCACAAGATTTCGGATGCTTCCATCAAAAGATGCTGGAATGTTTCTAGAAGGAAAATATATTTGAAATACCTTCCCTCCTCTGACAGTGAAGAGACTTCTAAAAATAGAACATAAAGTTCTTGGTCACCTCCAGAAGGTTTGATAAGGATTAAATACTACAGTGAAAGAAGTCAGAAGGAGATCCTACCTGGCACATGCAGAACGTGTGGGTGTGCATTTAATGGCTGCATATGAGATTATCACACACAGAGGAAATGAGTCATCCCTTCTCCAACCCAAAACACACGACAGAGACCACAAAAGGAGCAGAATTTCCAAGAACTCCTTTGCCCAGTAAACCTTTCCTCAGCAAATGTATAAAATTCCTTCTCAAAATGTGCTCACTAATAGACTGAGAGAGCTRCACCCTGTCCTACTCCAGCCTTCCTCCTGCGGGAGGAGGAGAGCAACTGAGCAGGCACCAAAAGCAGCACAACGAGGAAGGGAAACAAATTTTGTCAAGCTGGCCATGCTCACACTGCCCAATTARCAACCAGGTCTGTGAACAACTGGGTCACCTTCAGTTCCTGCCAGCGACGTGTTCAGATCCCAGATCCTGCCCTGTGCCCTCAGCTATGCTTCTCCAGCAGCACTCATTCATTATGTGCCCTGCATAATGCAGAAAGAAGAATAACCCGTGGATAATTGGATTGCAATCCATTAGCTGCCAGCCRGAGGGGAACTTCTTTCCATGGATTTCTTCTACTCGTGCCCACACGTTTCGAGGTTTATTGTTTTAAATGTCACACTGCAGAACAAATGGCTGCCAAGGTTAAAGACCTATTGAAATTTTCGGAGTGTATGTTCCACAGCTGTTCCCTTCCTTGRGCTGCTGGCTGGAAGCACTGCCTGAATCCCAGTGGTAACCAGCAGATCACATCTGGATAATCGTGCTGCAATTGAACAGACACCCGCCAAAATACATTTGCAGTTCCACACCATGAATTTTTATGGCTTATCTGTACACGTGTAGTCGTTCCTGCCACCCCATTCTCTGCTCGGGACAAAGCGAGCAGGCTCCGTTACCAAAGATAAATTGTCTACTGCTAAAACCAGACYTTGGGCCAGATCCTCAGCTGTACCCAGCTGGGACTGGGAAGGGAGGAGGGAAATGGCGACCCAAGAGGAGCCAGTAACAGCTCATCAATCCTGGAGCTGGTTTGGTGCCAATCCCAGCATCCCAGCTCGGAGCAGGCGATGGGCGGCTCCCGGTGCCGCCAGCTGGCTGCAGCCCCAGGGGCCAGCTGCCARTGGTGAAGCACGGCCTGTGCCAGCTAGGAGACTTCCCCACTCTTCCAGGATGCTTAGAGAGGGTGGCACGGAGTCACGGAGGTCAGAAAGTCCCAAAGTCCCAACTTCAAAGCAAGCTCCATCTGGARACTGCAGCTGTTCTTCGAGGGAACCGAGCTGGAGCCTGGGATCAGCGTTTGGAGCTGCAGGCACAGGCTCAGTCCTGTTCACACCAAAGATTAACKGTGGAAAATATCCCAATCCCACATTTTCTGCTCAGAATAACTCCGTGATCAAGACTATTCTTGCTAGAATTCCAAATGTTCAGTCTGACACAAGGGTTCTCCCAGGAGGAACACTAACATACCAAAGAGCTGGGGGAGTCAGGGCTTGGTTAAGAGGCATTCCTTGATCTCTCACAATTCAAAAAAAAAGTTTAATTATTCAAGTGCTATTTATAACAGATACAAATGGGATGCTGGCTGGGAAATGCATTTGCACACATTAGATCTTCAAGACAGCCAGACAGTCAGGATTTTTCCTTGCCACACAAAGGCCCATGATCTGCCAACAGAGAGCACTCACCAGGCTCATCTGTCTTTATGCCTATGAGGATCTCTGATCACCARTATGTGGTTTGCTTATAATTATGCAGACAGTAGTAAAAGAGGATAAAATGGATAAATCACCTTAAAAAAWACTGGTTCATGAAGAGTCATCTTCCTTTTCAATACTGCAGTTTTTACATCTCACACCTATACTATTTATTTAACATTTTAAAAGTCAGTTTCCCATTCAAGGTGCTGCAGAAAACAAAGTGTGCTGCTGCCAGGGGGAGCTTGGAACCACACCATTCCAGAACTGGGAAAGAGTTGGTGACACAATAAACTTCCCTCCCTCTGTATACGAAGGATCTCTAGCAAAAACACACTTAGGTTCCACTGTGACAGCAAACACTGCCTCATTTCAAACAGAGAACAGGAGTTAAGCTTCAATGGTATCAGAAATCCCTCAGTTCAGCCGATGGAACAAACCTTTCCCTCAATAAAATCTAGGTTTGAACAAGGAGGAACAAGTTACTTTGCTAAAATCAGTGTCAGGGTATTTTAAATATTTTAATATTTTAAGATGCAGGGGAATAAGGGAGAGAAAAAGGTTGGTAAGAGTGTGAAGAGTCAGATGCTGCAAGTTACTGTAAGWGCACATTGCCCAGTGAGCAAGTACTGAGCAGGGTCACMCTGGAAATAATCACTGCAGCACCAGCCCAGGCAGTGAGAAAGCTTTGGCAGCTCTAAGTGTAGATATTTTCCTGTGGGCCACCAATGCAAGAACCTCTGTGGTCTCCACCCTTCAAAGCAGACCTGGATGGCAGCAGCCCAATGCCAGCATCCTGCCCACAGCATATTCCTGTTCCTCTGGCTGCCAGCAGAGAAAGTGCATTAGCAATATCAGCAATGTCAGTGAGATGCTCATGGGAGAGATGCTGCTATGGATGTGCCAGCTGAGATAAAACTGAGTTTGTTATAAGCAAAGGGAAAAGCTGCTCAAACTCATGTTGGAAAAGTTTTGCAACTGGCAGCAGTTGAAGGAGGATGAGTATGAAGATCCAATTTTGACAAGTGTTTCCAACTACTTACAAAGAAAGGGTCACCCAAGACAAGGGAGCAGATAAGAGCAGCACGAAGGGAAGGATTTTGTCACATGTCACTGCATCTTAAAGCCACCTTTAAATTCAGRATTAGTTTAGATCACAGGGAAGTGCTCTTCTGCACCTATCAGTGAGAGCTCTTTAGGAGTCTCCAAGCACTCAATGTCCTTTTTTTCCACGTTTCCTGTTTGAATGAACTCAGCCACCGGCTCCCTCACCTTCTTATTTCCCAAGGAATCTGTGAGTTACTGCAGTTGTTACTTTCCAAACTTTGGTTGGAACAGTTTAAGTAGAAAGTGGAAAACCAGTAGTTAAAACTTCAGTACTGAAATGTGTTGTATATATGAGGAAAGTGTTCGTGTCACTGGAGACAAAAGCCTGAGCTGCTCTATTTCCTCTCTGCCCTACACCCATATACAAATCCTTCTAAAATGCAAACTGTGYTCCTTTCCATAAGCTCAGTTTAACATTTTTGACCTTTGATTCCCCAAAACTGTCTTCCAGTACTTGCCCTGGAATTACTCTCATTAAATTTTTCAATTCCCTTGATTGTCTTATTAACTGATGCCAAATGAAGCAGTTTCTGTTTCGTGYTTTAAAAGCACAAAACAGTTCTTGAAGCAGAAGAAAAAAAAGAGGGGAAAAAAAAGAGGATGAAAGTATGCCTTTAGCCTTGACCTTTTTTGGGTTTTTTCCCCTTCTTTCTAAAGACCATGCAGGTAAGAAAGGCAGGACAACGAAGTGGTTACTCACAGAATGTTTGTCTGGGGCGGGACCTCGGGGATGGTTTCCAGCATCAGATGCATGCATCTCACTGTAGTCCTGAAGCACAGGCAGCGGCTGGGGCAGGAGCACGAGAAGCCGGGCAGGAGGAGAAAATACAAAAAGCCTCCAAGAGCTGAAGGTTTGAGCAGCATGGTGTTTGCTGGAGCGTGTTTGCCTCAATTCTGAGCTGCGGGGAGCTGACAGAAAAAAGTTTCCCAGCCCTGAGGTCCAGGAGGAGGGGACTCATCAGCATGTGTTTGCAATTAAATTAAGGCAGTTTGACAGTCCAACCGCCCACCCTCTCTGCCACTCTGCACATCACTGGAGATCACGCTGTCCCCACCCCTCTCTCGTTGTGGCGCGGAAATACAAACTCTTCCTTTCGATCTRTTTTCGCCTTGTTGCTTCTTTTAAACAGCGAGTTAACTCCTCACCTTCTCCTCAGGCATCTGTCTGAAAGCACAGCGCACCTCCACAGAGAGCAGCCAAAAAATGACCCCGTGCTTCCAAGGGCTGAGCTGGGATGCAAAAGATCCAGGGCCAAAGTTTTTATGTCAATTTTTATTTTTTTTTTGCCCTAACATGCTCTGCAAACTAAAGAGAGTCTTATCTAACAGCCTATCAAATGCATTGTGCTGTAAGAATTTCAGGATAGAGGCTGTCTCTTATTACGTGTAGTTACAACATCAATCAAAAATATGCCTCCAACCAYGGGGTGGGCATGGGATGTAACAGATAAGGGATTTCAAAAGGGAGATCACTATCAGAGATAAATAAAGACAAAACCCCACCCGGGCATCTGCAAAGTTTTTTTAGGCAGAGTAAAAGATTATTCATTTCAAAAGTCTTGGGCCAAGCATAATTTCTTTCAAGGATGTCATTTAGAAAAATGTCAGGGTTTTTGAGAAATTCAAGGCAACTGAGGGGTGAAGAGGGAAAAACCCCATGAAACCAACTGAGTTTGAACTGTAGGAAATGCAGTCCTCTATTTAGTTCTTCCCACGGGATGATAAAATTGAGATGCAAAAGGCAGGATTTGTTTCCAGCTGAACTAACCACCTTTATAAAGAAGCTACAGTGAAACCAGCTTATCTGTAGGTTTCAGGCTGTTACAGCACAAGATCCTGAATGTATGAGTTGAGCATTTACACACATTAGGATCTAAAGGCACTTGAGGAATTTCCCACACACCATCATCCCACATCACCTGGCAGGTCAGATGAAAGCTTCCCATCAACCTGCACATCTGCTTTGTACTGTACAAAATAATGAATGTGGCAGAGAAGACAAGAGTGACATTTAAACCTTCCTGGTTCAGATTCTCCGTCACTTGAGCATTTGGGGAGAGCGCTGGGTTTGAGTTTCACCTAAAACTTCATGCCATGGAAGGTAAAACGTATTTTTTTTGTCCAGCTATACAGGAATGACACTGCAGGCTTTCAGCACTTAGTCCTCAGGCACTCAGCTGGTTTTGTGCCCTGCCATCACTTGGAAATGCAAGCAAAGTTCACTGAACCCATGGTTTTGGGCAGAGTGTCCTCTAGCGGCCACCAACCCAACCCAGGCCAACCCCGCTCACAAAAACGGGTTGAGAAAAGCCAAATTATCACCTTCAGCCTTCATACAGCAACTGGCAGCTGAAATCAGACTGCTCTGAACAGGCCAGGTTTTAATCCCACTGAAGCACGAAGTGCATTGGAAGCACGTCCCCCATGTGCATCAGGCAACGCATGGTACATGAAAATCTGCCTGGCTGCAGTTCTCTGTCCCTCCAGACATCCCCTCCTCCCAAAGCACACTGGACTCTGCTAGGACAGGGTAGCACAGCTGGTAGGAGCTGTTCTGCAGAGCTGGGAAAATAAAAATTCTCAGTCCAAACCATGTGTCAGTTCTTTTGCAGCCACCATTTGGCACATCCAGCCACTCTGCAAACACAAGGCTTTTGCTTTCTGCCTCTGTGGGGCAGAAACTCCGAGCTCTACACCAATCCTCTGCAACAATAACAAAAAAAACCCTTTTTATCTGTATTGCAAGGAGGAGAGCTGGGCCAGGGCTCAGTCCCATTTCTGTGGGATGAGTCCTGTCTGTGGAATTGCATTTCAGAGTCCAGCGGTGCTGGGAAGGAGCAGTTTGGGATGGATTGAGGGGTATTTGCCCACTGCTCTGTAGGAATGGGATGTGGAGCCAAGTCAGCAGATGTAACAGAGCATGGGGAACCATTTCAGTGCAAGAAGGCAAGTTCTGCACCCCACACATTTTCTGAGAAGCAGACCTTCACCTCATCTCTCCTGCCTTGCTCATCTCCCCTCATGACAAAGGGGATGTTGGTGAGGGTTAAGGAACACCAGCAATCCCAGGGCCCTTCCTGCCACATTAATTCGTCTTATTTTCCATCAACATGAAAAATTCTTTAAAAAGGAGTGTGCATCTCTGAGCAAGAACAAAAACATATCTCCTGAGCACCAGGAATRATGCCAACCCTTGTGTCCCATGCTCCAGCATCTCCAGCCTCTGCAGGCTTTTCAGACCTGTAGAAAGCAAGAAAGTTGGGGGGTTCCCTCAGGTGATTTTTTTTCCCTTAACCCTTTGTTTTTTCTTTATTTTTAACTCTCCCTTCTGTCCCTTTTTCTTCAGCAGAAGGATTTCCCTCAGGGGACCTGCCCCTCTCTACACCCCAGGGGAACTGTGATGTTCTGTGTTTTACAATGAAGTGAACATAAACATCATCTGACAAATTTAATTTCCTCAGTACCATTTGTATGACACATCCATGGCTTTCCAAAGCWGAAAAGGATTTTCTTTCAGCACGCACCACGTGAAGGAAAACATTAACATTGAACTAATCTCCTGTTATAGCTGGGAAAAGGACATTTATCATACACACAGATGACAGGAAGAAACACACAGACAGGCAATTATCCTATGGAATAAAGGTTAACAGATTCATTTAATTAGCAGCAGCTGTATTTGCTATTATGATCAGATTCCTACCACAGCTGAAACCAAAATATTGTTCTCAGKGCTGGAGAAATGAAAGCCTTGAACACCAGCTCTGAAAACTCAGCGTTAATTAAACACTCAGACAGAGCCCAGGGGACASGAGGGGAGCTGCACTTCAGAATGCACAGMACAAACTCCTGACACGTTTGGTTTAGGCAGCTCCTTGAAGTACAGAAATGGATGAAATCACCTTTTGGTCTCTGCTGTTTACAGGTCAAACAGCCAGGGAACTTAGAGGGATCTAAGTTCACTCTTTAACCACTCTGACACATTAAATCTACATCAGTCCTGTGAGTGCTCATCCCAAAATTCATCCTGCACAACTGCATTACTTCAGGGTTTGGAACTCATCACCTGGGCAGGTTTGGGAGATCACACTGTGAGGAGTTCAGCTATAACTATGCACCTGCACCATATTGTTAAGCATTTTTTCTGCTGTTTTTTTTGTCTTGACCTTCCTCCTTTATAGAAATAAGCACTTACCTACAAAGTATTCTGATCACAACATGTTGCAAAGTCATGTTAAGAAGACTGAGAAGTCTTTACTGAATTTATTGATACAGAAACACTCATTAATAAAGTTTAAATTGCATAACACTTCTGCATGCCTCAGGCCAACTGAACTCTAGTTTCTATACAGAGATTTTTCAGCTTTACACACTCATGACTAAAGCAGCTTGAAGTTCAGTTCTTTTTGCAAATTTGCTGCAGGATCAAAACATAAAAGGAGTCACACACAAAAAAAAAAAAAGTGACAACTACTGAGAATACAAAAGGAAACAAAGCAGGTACAATTCCTGGACAGCTCACAGATCCATACAAACCCAGCTCTGCCCCAATCCCTCTGTTAGAAATGCCTACAAAACTACMGTGCAAGTGCTTGTGCACAGGGAAAATGTATTTACAATTCCCCTTTATTTACAGGCTATTAGCAATAGTATTTCACAGTYATATTATACATAAAATTTCTATTTGTTTAGATCTCTTTAGATCTGTGGGGTTTTTATGGACAAGGGGGCAATTTGACAACCTAGAACATAAATTTCCTGAATATATATATATATATATATGTTTCTTTATTCAACCTTATCCAGGAAAAATAGCAGTATTTATGCATCTTATAGAAAGCTACAAAAATCTAGCAAATGTAATAAAAAAGGCAAATCTGGTGAAAAATCTGACAAAATACCTTTTACAAGTGGGGCTGGGATGGGGATAAAAAACAAAACAAGGGATAAATGAAAAATAATCCTCCCTCAACTGGTCAGCTTTAACAGAATCTCTGCAAGGCTTACTAGCAGGAACCTGAACTTTAAATGTCATTTTKAAAGGAACTTGTGTAAAGTGTTGTGATCAAACTGAAGGATGACCTGGGAGCCAAAGGCAGGAGGCACCCTGGACTATTGGAGGGCCATGGAAATTGTGCCACAATCCAGAAAGGCACATACCTGACACCCACTAAGCAGAATTTTCCAGCAAATAAGAGSCCACAGCCTGYAGGGAAGCACTGAGAAKAATTATACACAGATTCTATTAACCCTCTATTTACCCCCACACTCAGGACTTGCATTTGTAGGAAGAAATTCCTGGGAGTTGCCAGAATCCAACAATGGGGATGTGCACCTTTACAGGAAACCATCAGCTCAGTGGCCACAGAACTGCCCCACTGTAAATAAAGAAATCAAAACYCAAGGGAGCAAGATAACTTGGGGTACCACTGAGACCAGAAATGGAGACAGGAAAGCAGAGGCAAACCCAGCCTATGACTGTGTTACATGCTGGCAGCCACATGATACAGGATTATCAGACAATATTCCCAAAGAGACACAAAAATCCTGCTCAGCAAGGAAAAGYTCTCCACTTCAGGCTCAGGCATACAAGTTATTCATTTATTTTCAAAGCCACACAGAACTTTGAAACTATTTTTCATGAAGCAAGTCGTGCAACTCAGGCAGTACAGTCTTCACTCATTCCTCCTCAGAAAATGAGGAGACAGCACACATTAAAAAAAACCCAAAAGATATCAAAGTGATACCAACTTAAGTGCTTCTGATGGGGAAATACCTTAACACAGCTTCATTGCCTGCTGAGAGAGWGCTTTCCATGCCCCCCAGCTTTAGGATTATTTCACATCAACACAAACTCCAGGGTTTATTTCCAGCCTTTTCCAGTTTAGGTGCATTTTCCAAACAGGCTGAACCAAGTAAACCTCTTCTGAACACAGTATTTTATCATCCACAGACACTCCCCATTCCTGGAAGTGCTCAAGGCCAGGCTGGATGGGGCTGGGAGCAACCTGSCCTAGTGGAAGGTGCCCCTGTCCATGGCAGGGGGTTGGAACAAGATGGTCTTTAAGGTCCCTTCCAACCCAAACCATTCTGTGATCCTATGATTCCATGGCATCCCCTTCCATCACCATGACAGGGAGATTTGGGATTAAAAATTACAGCTCAAATCCACAGAACTGCAGAGTGACAAGTTCCTTCCATATGAACCTGTTCAAAATTTCTACTTTGCTGCAGGAATAAAATCACCTACCAAGCTGAGCAGCTTCACTCCACTGTGCAACACTTGTGAACAAGCTGTGTTCTGGCCACGGGGGCACACACACAGGAACACCTGAGAACTGCACCAGTTTGGCTCTCTAGGCYGCTCTCAGGTTCTGCAGCCCCTCCACAAAACTCTGTCTGGCTGATTCCCTGCTCAGGCTGGTGCTCTGCTCCTCACTCTGCTCAGCCCAATCTRAGTTATCTCACAGGACAAACCCACGGATTCTCCTTTCAGCTTGCACCAACTCACTGCTCTGCAGCTCTTCTCTACCCTCCTCCCCACTCAGAATTACTCTGTGAACATTTCCAGGGATAACAGTCCCTGACTACCCTTGCATCCTGTCAAACAGCTTTGCAATTCCTCGCTTGCCTCCACTGCTTTAAAAAGAACCACAATAACCCAACAACTCCTTCTCTAGAATAGGTGTTCTCCATTAACAAAACCAATATTTTGTAAAACACTTTTCACTGAAAAATTATATAGAATTTACGAGCAAAACAGGCCAGCCAAAGGGGAGCTGATGCTTTCCTTCTCATTCAAAACCTGGATGCCACAAGGGTAATGCCAAAAATTCTTTCCTTTCTGCAAAAGTTGTGCTTTTCAGATTACTGGAAGAAACGTGATTTGCCAGGTCAGGTTTTAACTAATTATCTTCATCCTCCATTAAGCACACACCATGGCAAATACATGGCAGGTTTAGTGGGAGAGAGCACAGACAGGAAAGGTCTTTGGGGAACTGCTTAGGAGTTTTTCCCAACCAATATTCGGTAGAGCAGCCATGAGATTTTTTTAGGAGTATCTCCTGCAGATAGTTTCGAGGGAATTAAATCCTCCTTTCCATAAGCAGCTGAGCACTTCACCAACTTGCTTCCTAAGGAATCCCTGCTGTAGGATAAAAACTATAGCACACAACTGAGAAGAAAGAAGGGACTCAAAAAAGCTATAATGTCAAAGTTTACAGCAGCCACATTCCCCAGCCAGCCCACTGCCTCGGGTGTCACGTTGGCAGGCAAGCAAGTGGGACACGTTTGTCAAGCCCTACGGAATTATTTACTCTCTGCCTACTTCTCACTTTTTAAAAGAAGGAAAACTACTTCTCCCTGTAATAAAGCAAATAATACTTCAAGGGGTCGGGCARAGGCAGGCTCAAGACCTTTTCCCTCAGAAAGTTTACGGGAGGGTCCKGCTTTAGTTCAGAGGGTTTCTCCTCCTCCTCCTCCTGCCTCTCGTCCTCCATGTCCTCGCTGTTGTTGTTGTTGTCGTCGGAGGGGCTGGAGATGCGGCTGGCGAACACCTCCTTGTCCAGGAACACGATGGTCTCCATGCGGCGGCGCCGGACCCGCCGGCGTTTGAACCTGGGTGGGCTCCTGAGCCCGTTGCCAGCCCTGCCCAGAGCCTCCTGCTGGATGATCTTCTTGATGGTGCCGCGGATGGCGATGCGAGCCAGGTCCTGCAGGCTGCGGACGGCCACGGGCGCTGCAAGCAAAGGGAACCCGTGAGCAGGCTCACTCCCCCTGAAGCAGTCCCAGGAAAAGCTCTGTTTGCTCAGATCGAATCAGGCCATTGGAATCCCCTGCTGGGATCACACAAACAGCTCCATTCAGCYGCTGTCAGCTCGGATAAACCGCGCTGCAGCTTTCCGAACCAAATTTAATCGTGCGTTTCTCTCGTTAAAAAATTTCCTGCCTTGATTTCAAGTTCTCAATTATTCTACGGTGCACATCTTAAAGATTGTGTGAATGCAGATTTAAGTGACTGCCTAATGGCTTAGATTAAGGTATTTTCCTGTGGTAGATAACTAGACCTGAAGTCTGTTTAATTCTTCCATAAAATGATTTTTCTATTGTACAGTTCCTTCAGCTTTGCCGAGTTCTGCACTCATAAAACACAAGTACTATTTCTGCTCTTCAAAAACTGCTTCAGACTTAGTGGGTGAAGACAGGCTGGAAACCATTTTGTAGAAGTAATTATAGAAACATTACAGTAAGTTACTGTACTAAAATGCCTCCCACATTAATGGCTTGGAAGCCTATTCTGTCTTTGCACTTATCTGCTGCCAGCCTAGAAATGCAGCAAAAATTAAAAATACTTTATAGATGCACACAGATCCATGAACTAAAATGAATTAAAACTGACACAAGAAGTCCCTGTCCTCTGCCARCAAGTGAGCTTTCCTGGGACCTGAGTGAAAGAAGCAGAAAATAACTACATGTGGTTTATGTGCAGGTCTCACTGCAAAGCAGGACATGCTGAAACATGCACTTATTGGACTTTCTAGCATGCTGTGGACTGTTTSCTGAGCTCCTCTCTGTCTTGCAGACACCTTTCCAGGTTAAGACCAAAGCCTGACTAATCTCTTTATGAAAGTACCTCTGTCTGCAGTTGTTCTTAAGAGGCCTCTTGACACTGAAGTCTTAATCTAAAGATTGGGGCCACTGATATGACCTGCATTTCAAACAGCTCACCAATAACTGAACAACTTGTATCCCTCAAGMATTCCAGGTTCAGGATAATTCTGGATTGCTGGGGGTGAGAACCTTTGAGTAAATACAACATTTCACTTGTGTGTCTTCCTGTCCTTGTGGCACAGTGCCTGAGAACCCTGACAGGATTCCATCATTCAGGACTGGAACAGAATGCGTAAAAACAAGGACAAATCACCCTGCACAGTTCAGGTGCAACTTCACAACAAATCCTTTGTGTTTAGAATGATGGCCCAGTGGAAGGTGTCCCTGGATATTGGGGAATTGGGATATTGGAATTAGATGATCTTTAGGATCCCTTCCAACCCAGGCCATTCTGTGTGTCAGTGATTTAGAATCTATTCCACTCAACTCCAATGCTTGCACAAGACAGACAACTGTTCAAAAAAAAAAAAGGAAGGACCTGGAGTAATTTTCCTTGCAAGGACTCCCAGGGATGGTCCAGCTCACAGCCCAGCAGCAGAAGGAATTCCCCCATGCTCAGGAATGTCTGTACTCACGCAAGTGAACGAGCCTTGATTTTCCTGAATCTGAGTGGTTTGGCTGAATCAAAGGAGCAAAAGAAACAGCAAGAATCTTCTTTGTCTCCCAGGCAGAAGGGCCAGTCCGAGTTATCTTGGTCAACTGAAGCAAAACAAGGAGATTTTTGTGGGAACTACAGTGAGATTTTTGAACAAAAAATCAAACAAATGACTTTTCTGCTTGGACAAATTGAAATACTGGAAGCTGCAATAGTCAAGAGTGATAAGGAGAAACAACTTGGTTGGTTTTTTGGAAAAAAAATGGGGAACTCCTTGCAGGATTAGCCCCAGGTAACTTTATCTATTGCAMCAGAGCATGGGCACTGGTAATTTGGGTCACTCTGCTTGCCCTGATCTTCCTCCAGGCTGGACCAGAGMAGCTGTGTCTGACCTCTGGGAAAAGTCCTGAGTCACCATGAACTCACTCCTGAAAAGGTCTGCAGATCAAATCTCCTGCCCCAAGCCACTGCACAGCCTCTTCCTGGGAAGAAACCCTGCACCCTGCTCCTCTCACGTTCCCTGACAGAGGCACAAGGTCAGGCACTTAACCCACTTTCTAYTAAAAAAGAAGCCACTGRGCCTGTAAATAGAAACATCCTGCASACTCTTTCAAGAGCCASTCAGGGTGCAAAAAGWTGTATTTTGCCATTAGCACAACACTAARTTATATCATTTAAAAAAAGCTTTGCTCACATTTTCTGCAGCGTGGAAGTAAAATTACAATTAACAGATTGGAATATATGGAAGACTGCAGAACTACAAATTTCTTCAATATTAGGAATGTGCAGAGTTCAGTTTTCAGTTATAGTGAAAATTGGTGCACTTAATTCTTTCTTTAGCCTGCTACAAGGGCAGCATAAAGGAACAGCTACTGACTAAACCAAGATCAGAATTAAGAATAACTGAAATGTAAGTAAAAGGGCACTCAACCTTCTCTTCTAGAGGCATGACAAGAATTCCCCCAACTTTCAGCAGGTTCTTCATGTAGTCCTCGTGCTCCTTCTGGACCCCAGCTCCACAGTAAACACGGTCATACTGAGTGCAGTCTGGAGAAATCTCCAAACAATTGCCAATGACAAAGGATGGCTCACAGAATTCAAACCTGAAAGCGAAAAGGATTTGTATTAGACAAGAATAGGACAATTTATCAAATAAATTATTTTCACAGTTTTGGAGAAATTGAGCTATGAAAAACACTTAGAAAAAAACCCCACAGTTTTACAGGATTTCTCTTCCAAAGCCCATCTATTCTAGACATTATTGCAACAGGCCACAGCTAAATGAGGTCAGAATTAATGGATTAAAATCTCCAAAGGATAAGGATGCATAATTTCATACTTGAGCTGCAGGTAACTCTTCAGAACAAGCTATTTTTAGCCACCTGCTGCTGACTCATTTGTAATATGCAAATAYAAATATTAGACCCGAGCTTCCAAATGTCAAAGTCTTTTAAGGACTGCACCTGGGTTTATTTTTGCATTTTCAAAAGCTTTTAACTGGTTTTCAGATGTGGGGAATTACCACCTGATGCTACAGAAGTAAGCTGTGCTGAAACCAATGGAAGTTTTGCCATCAGCTTCAAAAGAACTGTGATTTCACCCTCCATAAAACAGACTTTTTGCCTACAGTATTTCTGGCTCAGTTTAAAAGAAAAATGAGTGATCCTCTGATGCCTCTGGATTTCTTACAAGCTCCAAAACTCCCTAAGTTTTAAGCCCTTTGTTTAAAGGCTGATTTTGGTATAAGTTGTTCAACACACCCATTCTTTTACTGGTATCTTGAGTGGCAGCTCAACATAGCACCCATTTATTCCTAAATGCTTCCTGGAGCTTTCTGGGTTTGCAAAGAGTGCTGAGCATTCAGAGCAGCCAGAGAACAGTTCCTGCACACGCTGTTCCAGGAGCACTCAGCAAAGCAAAATTTCCAGGCATATTTTCCTTAATTCAGCTTGCTTTTGCTCCATAGCTATATTTGTCTGGAGACAGAAGAAAGTCTTCCTAAAACAACAGCAGTGTGACTGAAAAAACCCTGTTGAGCACCATCCATGCCAGAAACTTTCAGTCTTCTAAAAAGAAGAAAATACAACCCCCTCCTCAGCAGCYTCCCAGGGCAGCAGGAACAGCAAAGGGCTGAGCAGCCTAAAATCCTGCATGTCATGATTTTAATTTTCTTCCTCTCAGGAGAGGAGGATATCAGGTRTTCACAGATGCTTTGCTTCTCTGTTTGAACAAAGTGTGAAACGGATCCAAAAATGTGACAGCCACAACTTTTATTGCTGAGGTTACTATTGGCAGTAGTTATCTAGCTGGGAAGTTATTACTGGTGACAGCAGCAGAATGGAGGGTCTAAGGAAGAACATAAATCAAATCCCAGGCAGGTTTAGTACCAACTTAATCACCATAAAACCACCTTCATATTTTAAAWTGCCATTTTCTCCTCTTCTCAGATAAAACATGTTAGGCCACGACAAAAACTAGTTCATAATCACAAGCACAACCAAGTATTGCTAGTTGCAAGTTCTGAGCTGTTACTGCAAGTGCATTTAAAAATAAACAAACTTCCTCAGCTCCCTCTAAAGCCCTGCAACATCAGCACTGCTATTAAAAAACACTGCAAACATTCCTGGAGCTCCCCCACGACACACATGGGCTTCAGAAGGTCACACACTGCAGCTCAGCAAGCCTAAGGAGCCTGAATCCTCAGATTACCCTGAATCCAGAGGGGCCACATGGCAGCAAGGACTGCCCTGRGTAAAGCCAAAAGCACCAAATTAATCCCAACAGGCATTTTACATTCTTACTTGTCAAAGCTGTCGCTTGTTTTAATGAAAAAGTCCAATTTCTGCTTGGCGTACTCGATGACGTCCGAGTGGAGCTCCACGCCGTGGTTAACCCCAAAAGGACCTGCAAGTGCACAACACCAGGGAATGGCAACAGCAACAGCAGGAAATCCAGCAGAACTAACACACTTTGGGTTCCTTCCTCCAGCAGATTGYTCCATGAGTTGGTGTTTGTGTGGGGTCAGCTCTCTCACTGCTACAATGGGATTTGCAACCCTATACCTGCAATTTCTGGCAGCAAATTGTGCACAATGGATTCTGAACCATTTGCTCCTAACTGTGGAGAAAATTTCTCTATAGGAGGGRAACATTGATGCCATTCCACCTGGAAAAAAATCCAGTGGCCTGCATGTTTTACCACATCTGTGTTATTTTTACATCCCCCTTGCTGATATGCTAAAATTTTCTGCAATTAATCAGGAATGGTCRTCATACACTGTACCTCAATTAACAGCAAAAACAAACTGGRAAATACAGAAGTTGTTCAGCACTCATGCTTTTTATTCWGAATTGACAGGGTAACTTTTGCAAAACGAATATAAAAGCCCTGGAGTTATATATTGGTATTTTAAGTCATGTCGACAAACCTAGGAGAAAATCACAAATGGGAAATGAGATTTTACCCTGAGAATAAACATCCCAGCAGTTAAAATTCTGGACACTTCCCCAAAATTTAAGTAAGTCCCCTATAGCCACTTGCTATCCATCCTGGCAGCACAACTCTGACTGAAACACTGCAGGGGGAATTTAAATTGTCCACTTTCACCAGGATGATTTGCTTTGTGCCACTGTAGATGTGGTCACAAAATCAGTTCTGCTGCACTAMAGTGTTTTCCAGAGAATATTCCCATCTGTGTGTTGGGGAGTGAAGAGCCAAAAGGGGATCTCAAACATGTCTCAGTCCAGACAGGACTGTGAACACAAACCAGGCATGGAGCAGGTATCATCACAGCTTTTTGTGGACTTGCTCAGTCCCAGTTTCAACTCTGTACTCCTGATCCTGACCTGGGGTCTTGCTTAAGGGGAAACAAACACAAGTTTGTGTCCAGACCTGCAGGAATCCTCCACAGCCACCTCTGGAACTACACTGCTGCCTGTTCTGATCTGCCACAGGAGTCTGGATCCCATCCAGTTCCAGAGAGARTGCTGATAAATTGCCGAGCTGGATTAATGCATCCTTTACTTTCCCAGCTACCTTTTTAGCTCCATTAGTGGAGGAGTGCCTCATCCCCCATTTCAAAACCTGTTTTYAAAGCTCTAACACAGACTGAAGAGGTATTTACCCAGGATGAGTCCAACCATGGAACTCAGATAACCAGTGCCACTGCCAAGGTTCAGAAACGACAGCCCTGGCTGCAGGTCCAAAGCTTCCATCACCTCTGAGTAAATGCACGGTGCTGAGAGATGAATATTTCCATGCTTCCACGCCAARTCCTTGTAGGCATTGTCTTTGAACTCTTCCAGGTAGTAATCWGCCCGATCAATGGCTCGGAATGCCTGTTCCACCAGCTCTGTCCTGATGTACTGGGCCTCCTTCAGGTTATCAATCAATTCATCGTTATCTTCTCCCGCGCTCACCGCGCCTCCCATCTTCAGCAGCCTCCTGTAAGCACTGAAAGTGAAATACCAACAAAGCAAGGTGAGCTACAGAACATGCAGTCCAACACTGAATTATGCTGCTGTACAGGGAGTACTTTGAGAGAGGTCTTTACCTACTCCAAGGGCCACRAGCTCCAGAAAAACCTCACCCCAGCGCTCCCGTCCCCCGCCCCAACAATGGAAAACAAAATGCAGCAGATCTGGCACCCAGTACCTGACACCACTGGGGAAAAAAAAAAATCACAGTAGGCAATTTCAATGTGCAAGGCCTGTCTTCAAACCCTCCCACCGTTTTACCAGCACATCAGCTGAACCCTTTTATATAAAGGATTATTCCAGCTCCTGCGCTTAGGGGTCGTTTTTCAACAGCAGGGCAGGTTCAGGCTGTCAGAGCTCCTGTCACACACAAACTTTCTACTTTTAACAGCACCAATGGCAACTGAAGAGACTAAGACACAGGCAGAAAACCCACAGAAATCTCAATTTGCATTTCCTTTGTATGTGCATCAGGGTGTTGACTGCACAGAGGTTCAAAACACCGAACAAAACTCTGACCTGTTGACCTTGCTCACTTTGGCAAATGCACTTTAGCAAATGCACTTCMACACAGCTCATCTCCAGAGCCTGAGCCACCACCATTAGTAAAGCACTTAATGACACACACAGCAGCTCCAGAGAGAATTCCCACTGCAGACTTTTAAAGGGAAACGTACAGGGGAACAAATCCACTCAAAATTAACCTGGCTTCTTCTCCCCCTTTTCGTATCTTAAGGAAAAAAACTCCTTTCCAGAAAGCCCAGCACGATTTTTAAGACGTGTTTATTTACAATGCCTTTCCCTGCTTACAGTAATAACCACGAAGCAGCAGCTTTGGAGTTCATTCCTGRGATCAGAAGATCTGCCTACAGCGAAATTGGTGGGGTTTATTTGTTACAATCTGCCAGAGCAAATTATACACTTTCATTTTCTCAGGAAACAAAGCAAAGCTACAAGACTCCAAGGAGATTTCACAGCTGYTCAAATAACACACCATTCTGATTACCTGTAGAGGCACACAAAACAGGATATACTTAGGCAGGGAACTCGAGCCAGCTCTTAATCCATTCATGTCTCAAATACATCAATCCAGTTCAACACCACTAACAACAATCGAAATAAAGCACCACCACTCCCCTTTCTACAGTTACTCCGTCATTTTCTCYACAAAAAATGATTGTGTTTTATTACTTCACGGTGGGAACACATCAGGTTGAAGGTTCAGGTGGGTTAACCTACCAATTATTTTTTCCCCCTCCTCTTACACACAAAAAAAGTCACTGCATTTCCAAGACAGGGCAGCCTGCATCTTTGGTCTTTCATTTAATATTCCACATTAAAATACTCTCTTTACAGAGGATCTCTGATTCCCCTTTCTTTTATATATWTTTGTGCTTAAGCTTCCTTCGTTCTTTCACTCTTTTTGCTATTTAAAAAAAACAAATTAAAAAAATCTACATTTTAGATTTAAAGCATGAATAGGAAGTTGTGCCTTTAACAGCGCTCCACTTTGGATCCCCAACAAATTCCTGCTGATGTACGCAAGCCCCACTGGGACAACTGGTCTGACCTGGTTTCAGCTCAGCTCCATGGACAACAAGTGCTCTTCCATGTCCTACACCATGGAAAACAACAACACACACAGCTGGCTGGGACATTTTCATAATGGGGTCAAGGAATATCCCTGTGACAGGTGTCAGTCACTGCTGAAACCATCACTTTCACGGGACATTCACTCACTTCTAGGAAAATGCGTGTTTTATAGGCAGAACTTAAAACTCTGACATTCAAACCCCTCTCTCCATGTGATTCCACACATTCGCTTTACTCGCTGGAAAATGGGAACCGAGTTAGGGCGCGTTTTTATTAAACTTTTCAAAACAAACCCCTCTCCCTCCGCAGCGAACCCCGGGTGCGTTTTCCTCGCTTCTATTGCAAAACAGAGATTTCCCCAAATCTGAGCAGGGACAAAGTCCGCACGCAGAAATTCGGACCGCTGCCCAAAATAGAGACASCAAAGGTGACTTTGCGTGTTCAAACACCCCCTCATCTTCCCCTTTGAAACAAACAAACCAGAACACAAAGGGAGCGCCCAGCCCGATACTGGAACAGAACTGGGACAGGAGCGGCTCCTGCCCCACGCTCGGGGCAGGGCTCGGAACAATGCACAGGGCACAGAAATGCGGCTGCTCACCCCCAGCACATCGCCAGGGCGATCCCTGCCCTGGCACAGCACCGGGGGTAGGAAAGGCGAGCTTGTTCGGTGATTTTGGACAAAAGTGGTACCTCAAAGGATGGTTCGGCTCCGCTCGGCTCGGCTCGGCTCCGCTCGGCTCGCTCTGGCTCAGCTCCGTTCGGCTCTCTTCGGGTGGCTTCGGCTCGGCTGCGTTCGGGTGGCTTCGGCTCGGCTCCGTTAGGTTCGGCCCGTTTCGGTTAGCCTCGCCTCCGCGAGGTTCGGCCCGTTTCGGTTCGGTTCGGCTCCGTTCGGTTCGGCTCCGTTCGGTGTCGCTCGGCTCGGCTCGGCTCAGCCGAGGCCGGCTGTAAACACTGCCCAGCTGAGCGCCGGCCGCGGCACTGCGCACGCGCGGAGCGCACCACCGCAGCGGGCGGGGGGAGACGGGAGCACACCACTGCTGGCAGGCGGGGGGCGCAGTCCGGGCCGTACCACGCAGAGCTGGCGCGGGGGGGGCAGGACTGTACCACGGCTGGTTCCGTGAGGGGGGTCCCGGGGATGGAGCCGGCTGGAATTGGCTCCGTCAGAYACGGGAAAAAATTCCAGCAACTTCTCCGCTACCAAAAGCTTGCCAAGCACGCTCGGTGYAATGTACCAGGGCCGGATACAAGCTGAGACTCTCGTTTTTCCCATCGCRAAGCTCCTGGGAACATCTCCCATCCCAGCGTGGATGCCTTTCCCCATTCCCGGATTCTCTGCCCTGCCCAAAGTTCTTGTTCCCAGCACGAGGCTTCATCTCCACACCTGCTCCTCCAGCCCACCGCCCAGTTATCCCAGTTGTCCCAGTGCTGGTGCTGTGACAGCTCCTGCTGGGATCGGGGCATCCCGGGATGCGGGAGGGATGCAGGGAGCGAGGGAGATGGGAGTGGGGCTGGGAGATGCCAGTGAGCTGCTGGCACAGACACAGGAGCCGAACCTCCTGTGTGAAGCCTGGCCAGCACCAGATGTTCTGGTGTCATAAGTCAGGCTTGAGAAAAAAATCATGGGAACTCAGGGAAAAAAAAATTGTGGTGGGAACTGGTTGGTATTCTTCCTTTTGAGCTGATGAACATCCAAATTTAGTCACATGCTCAGATTTTTTTTTTTTCCCTGCAAAGAATAAATGCCAGATGAATTTAGTGAGGGATAAATAAGTGAGATGCAGATTCACCTGATTCCAGGGGCTGGGGCTTGAAGGAAACATGGAATRTTGTGAAACAAATATCTGACATGCCATTCATTTTGTGAGGGGTCCCTGTCCCRTAACTGAGTGTTAGGCCATGAATTTAAATTTTACACACCTGTGTGAGCTCCTTCAGTGACCTGGGGAAAAGATGTCTCCTGTCACCTACCTGAGAGAAATCATCATTTGTAAGTGACCCACCCAGCATTGCCTGATGCTGCAGATGAAATAAAATTGTCTGGACTGGCCTTGGATCTAGGACTTCATATGGCTGCAAAATGAGAAGGAATAACTGCAACAAGACAAGAGGCCTCTTAATTCAAGTTCTCTGGAGATGAATTGTGAAAAAAAAAAAAAAGCTGTCTTGGCAGACACAACAAGCCTGCAGCGGAAAAAAAATAAGAATTACCCTGGTAAATGAGACTCAAATAAGAGAAAGTGAATCAGCATCCGAGATTTATTTATGCTTTAAGGTGATTATCTCAGCTCCCTTCATTAACGTGATAACAGCAGACTCTGCAAACAGGCGCAGGGTAATACTGTAGATGTCTGCACTTTCATTTTGCAGAAGACAGCTGCCTGGGAGAATGGGATTATTCGTGGAGAGCCAGCTCTGAAACTCCTCCTTGCTGATTCAACTGAAACAGGCCGTGGTGATTGCACTCTCCTCATCTTTCACACAGAGAATGCTCAGGGATAATGGCAACGCACTGGAAACTGCAAACGCAGGACACACAAACTCCTTGCACGTGTGATTCCATTCAGCATCTGCTCCCTTTGCTGCTGGAATCGCTTGGAAAACAGCAGTTGGGTTTTGGTTTTTTGATTTTTTTTGGTTTTTTTTGTAAAAATTGTTAAAATAAAAGCTGGGTTAAAAAAAAATGCAGTTGTTGTTAAAGCAGCTGTGCTGTCAGCAGAGAGCTTGCAGGGCCAGAGGAGAGCACTGCTSGTGACTCTTTTTGGCAGCAATGGGTCCTCAGGAAGCCCAGTAAGAACTTGAGGATGTTTTAGGGATTCCCAAGTACCCTGTCCCCTCCCGGGTGTATCCATGACTCCCAGCAGCCAAGATCAGTGAGGCTTGCAGCTTCTGTTTCCAGCCAGAGAATTACAGGGATTAGCCAAGGGAAACCCACAGGGAGGATATTTACCCAGTGCAGGTCCCCACCTCATTGCCTGCACCCCAAAGCTGCCAGGAGCTCAGCCATGAGGAGGGAGCAGCTGAAAGGACACAACCATCCCCAAGGGACGGGTTGTTTTCTGCCCCTCTGACTCCTGCCCCTCTCTGCTGCACGTGGCCCAAATCCCTGGTGCCAGGCTGTGCCCACACAGCCACACTGTCCCTGCTCCAAGGGCTCATCCCCAGATTCCCCCTGCTTCTCCTCTCCTGGCAGCTTTTCCCCACCTCTTTTCTTGGAGAATGTGGCTGTGGCTGAAAACACCTCCRTGGGTGTCAGAGCACGGGGCTCCAKCCCTGGAGGRTACCAAAAACTGCCTGGTAATAGTGCAGAAATCCCCACGTTTAGAAAGAAAGAGCAGTTGGGTGTTTCATCATTCCATTTCATGGGTCTACAGCTGCTGAATCTCTATGTTTCATCTTTCCCTGCTCCTTACAAAGCCCTTCCTTTCCTCCTGACAGCTCCTGGGGCTTTGTGAGCCAGGAATTACAGTCAGCGATACATCAGTGCCTCTCTCCTGCCTACAGACGCCTGTGGGAGAGCCCCAGCACCCTCTGGGAGTGGGAAAAGCAGAGCAGGATTGGGAAAGCTGGGCTTGGTGGCACTGAAATCGCAGCGTTTGTGTCCCAGCCGTGCACCACAAGGTGTCCCCAGCAGTACAGGCATTGCCGCGGGGCTCGGAGGTGGCACCTCAGCATCTCCTCCAGGGCTGGGGCAGGGCAGGGTCCCTCACAGGCACAAGTCCCTGCTCTCAGCCTTACCAGGGAGAATCAGTCTCCATCCTTCATTAGCAGAGATAATGGCCGAGCACGAGCAATTTTCACAAGGCCAAGCTTGAAGCCAARATTTTCCTTGTCTTTATTTCCTGTTTTTTTTAGTTTCCACCTTCATTTTTGTTAGACCGATTCCTYCAATGAATATTTTCAAAACAACAGTCAGCACGAATTAACTTCTGAACTCTTACTGACGCTAAATTAAAATGAGATGGTTTCATTTATTTGGAAGATCAAACAGTAGAAATGCATTTTATCCCCCAAACCGGGGCCCAGCMGACAGAGCTGACCTGCAGCCTGGCGATACAGATGGTTGGTTAAGTCAACAGGGTAATTAGTGTGTGACAGCAGGACTCACATAAATTAAGAGCTGGGGGAGCATGAAATCAAAGGGGTATATTTTCACCATTTTTTTTTTTCATTTTGTAAAATACGCTGTGTTGCCTTTTCTGTGGTCAGTTTGGCTCCGCACCACTTTCATATGCAAATATTCTATATATGCACACGTGCATRTATGCAAATAGATGCAGACATATGCATTTACACTAGAATTAGTATTAACACACTGACAGCAAATCACTTGAGATCCAAAGGATTTCTATATTTATATGTGTGTGTGTGTGTGTGTCCTCTTGCCTCACTTCATCTCAGGGCTCTGTGAGTAATTGCTGAGGCAAGAGGAAGAGCATATGTCTTGATTTCCACTGGATTGCACCGCACATAACCAGTGCCACATGGAAAAAGGACTCCTAAAGCCCTGGATTCATCTCACTTAAGTGTGTCATCGAAGGAAGGCGGCCAGGAGATGCTGCAGCCTGGCTGAGCGTGGGAGGAGGTGTCACCAGACATCCCTGACAGGGAGGACATGGAGCAGAGAGGTGTTTCATCTCTTCCTGGTGCTGCCAGGAGCACCAGCGAGCCCAGCTCTCTGTCCTGTCCCTCTGCTGCCTTGTTGTGGCCCATCTGCCATGATTTAGGAGGCAGCTCCCAAATAAAAGTCGCAGAAATCGAGCTTTTCATATTGATGGAGGRAGAAAACCGTTCCCGGATCTTTCAAGTGATTCATGGATTAAATAAAATCAATGGGGTTTATGGGTTTATAAATAATACAAATGCCATCAGATGGCAGCCCATATCACACTTCCTGCCTTTGCCTTTGGCAGTCCTACGTGTCCCACCTGCAGGCTCACTGGTCAGGCTGAGCCAGACATTTGTCCCCTCAAAGACCACAGGGGCTCATCCATCCTGCTCAGAAGGCCCTTCCAAAATCTGCCTCCTCCAGCAATAGGAAAACATCTTCGGATTTCCAGTGGAAATTTATTCCTGTCCAAGATGCGCCTTATTTGATCTCGACCCACATATCCTCTAACATAAATCATTCCCCTTCCTCCCACCCTGAATGTATTTATGAAAAGTAATCATATCCCCTCTTAACCTTTGTTTTTCTAGGCTAAACAAGCCAAGCTCTTTTAATCTCCTCTCCTAAGATAGGATCTCAGTTCTGCTAATCGCTCTGCCAGTCCTTCTCCGCACCTGTTCAAGGAGAAATTAATCTTTTCTTTYTCCAAAGAGACATCCCAGAACTGCACACAATATCCCACACGAGGTCATACCAACACTGATACTTCACTACACCTGCCAAATAAATTGTTTGCTGCATGAGACTTTCTGCAGAGCAAATGGAAAATAGATGCAAATCCACAAATTAATAACCGTAACACAACCTTAAACATAACAGAACCTTGCTCAAGGAGATCACTGTGTTWCTCTGACTTGCATTCTGCTCCTTTGAATTTGTGGGTGCAGGTCCTTAACCAGTGGGTTTCMATATTTCATTTACCCTGGATGAGCACCAGGACCTCGTATTAAAGGAGGTACTGAGGAAAGTCTTTTCTGTGTTTCCCTCAGCCTTTGCTGTGGCAAAACACCCTTTGAAATCACAGCTGAGGGTTTGAACTGCAGAGATGCAGAGTCAAATGATGAAAAACATTTTGCATTCGTCTCTTCTCTTTTCAAGATGATTTTCCAGTTTTACTCAGGATTTAATTAAATTTCTGTGACCCAGGCAGGGAGTTTGGCCTTTCTTGATTAATGCTCTTTTAAGTGGCACTGCTGATAAGAATTTAGCATCAACAATTGAGCTAACAAGCCCCAGTGAACAGTTTATAGCAGGAGACTAATTCTATTAACACTTTGCAATGTCAGGACTCCACTTTGAGCTCAGAGCTGAGAGGAGAGAAGGGGAAGAGGGAGCAAATGTAAAATTTGGCAACCAAATCACCAAGATTCAGCTTCTTTGTGGTCAGAGCTCATCTAGAAAGTATTTTAGCTGACAAAATCAGAATTTCACCTGTTCTCTTTTTTTTTTTTTTCCCTCCTGACTGATGTTCTGCACTTTTTTTGGCACATTGTGATAAGGGCTGGGAATAAGGAGAGGAACTGAATGGCAGCATTGATAAGAGAAATGAAAGGGTAAYGTGATGACATGATACTGGAGTGAGGCCTCTGCAGTTAGCCCTGCCTGTGCTGGATGTGTACTGCAGTACAGGATGGTCAGGACAAAGATGCTCGTGCTGACAGTTTCAAATTAGTCTGCTGTGAGAGAAAAATTGAGGTGAATGCTCTGCAGAAACCTTTCTGCTACTTTTTGGGTGACAAYAGAAATATCTTGCAGGTCTGTTGTGATTCACAAGGATTTTCTCGCTCTCTCTTTCTTTCTCCTTCCTACCCTGCTGAAAGTACCCCTAAAACCTCACTTTGTTTGTGGTACAAAGTTTTGGCCAAGATATTGCTGTTGATCCATCCATCCAGAGCTTCTCATCTCCAGTACCTGGACACCCAGGTTTGGACTTGTCTGTTTTGAGCTGCCCACAAACCTCATGCAAGAATCTCCTTTGTGGGGGCCTCAAAAGCCAGAGCATTATTTTACAGCTTTTTTTTTTTCTTTTCTTACCTGGACAGCACAGATGCATTTCTCCATCCCTGGCCACCATCTCTCCTGTAGACCTTTCTTAYTTCCTCAGGGCACCCACTCAGGATTCCCACTCATTCCTGCTTTGCCTGGGATCAGTCCTGTGGCTCTGCAGCTCTCCARGACTGGGGGAGGATCAGGGATGTCCATGGACAACGAGGTTCTTTGGGACTGGTGGCTGAGCTCTGTCACCAGGAGCCCCCCAGCACCCTTCAGTACCCCCTGAGCTGTTTCCCCTGCCTGTCTCAGGAGCAGGGGTGGACACCAAGTGCTGCTGGAGCTGATCCCTCCCAAGGGAGTCAGCAAGTCAGCAGTCACAGGCCAGGCAGGGCKGGGTGGCTGCACCCCTGTGTTCATCCATGTTGTGGTTGGTGCTCACAGGCTGTGCCTGGTTTTAGTTCATTTATTTTACAATACAGGCTAACAATTTGATTCAATTATTTAAGGAATTTGATAACCTTTGCTGTCAGTGCAGTCATCAGGGAGGATTAGCAGTGTTCCAGCCCCACATCAGCAGTGATGTCCTACATCACACACTGCTCCTGCTCAAACCCCACTCCCTCTGCTGGCACCTCTTTGCTGTCCCCGGATGAAACTGATGACAAAAACATGCCAAGGGCACACAGCCACCCKCCCTCCCTCTCCCCCCATGACTTTTGCCACAGCAAATTGTGGCTGCCAGCAGGGGAGCACACTCATCAGGGGCCTCCAGCCATAATCRCTGCAAAGCGGATGCGTGGATCTAAGTCCTGGATGCTCCCCAATATCAAATCACAGCAGGGACCCAGCTAATACCCTTGTTCCCTCTCCTGAAAACGTGAAAACCCACTGAGAAATCCTTGATGAAGGAGGCTCAGACAGTGCTCCCGACCTCTCAGGACAAGAGGCAGCCAAAGCTTTGGTCCCCAAAGGCACCTGCAGTGGCGGTGCTGCCAGGGCCGTGCTCATGTGGGAGCCGCGTCATGAGCGTGGCCAAACATCCCCTGCCTTCATCTCTACAGCTGTTGGAAGTGGCCTGGTGCACAAAGGGCAGTGTCCTCATTAAATCCCGTGGAGGGTTGCCATGTGGCCAGCAGAAATTTTGTTTTGTTTTATTTTGGGAAGCGGCACAGTAATATATTCACCACCTCTGAACGTAATGGGGTGACAGATGGGAGCTGGGCCCYGGCTTTCATGGGAAAGGCTCCACTCAGCAGGGAAGCAGTAAGTTTCCCACCTAATCTTCTGCAACCTTCAGACTCCTAACAACTGTAAGAAGCAGAGCAATGGGTAGTTATTAAATTAATGACTTCATCCCCAAGCYGGTAATAAATATTTTATAGTTTTATCTCTCCACCCTGTAGACTGCTCTAGACAGACCAGACTGTTTATTAATCTAGCTTCTGGATTTATGTTATTTAATTGCTAAATAGCCTCAGCATGGCTAGGCTGGATTATTAAATGCTGGAGCCTGAGAAGGAGTCCTCTAACAAATGRCAAAACCTGAGGAGCTTGATCTTGGACTTGGCTCATCAAACCAACTTCCCTGCAGTGCTAAGGCCAGGTTAGCCCCTGTTTGAGTCCAGCCATTTAACCATTGCCTCATGCTCAGTGTGGGTGGATTTTGGGACTTGTTGTGAGTAAGGAAGAGGCAAGGAAAAGTTCTGGCACATCCTGGTTTCAATGAGGATGTGCTGATGTTAGCCTGTGGTGGGGAGGATGCTGCGAGGGCATCTCAGCATGGACAGGTTCTTCTGGGGAAGCACAGGCAGAACAAATGTCATTGTTCTACCTCTTAATGGCTCATGTTTCTCTGGGTCATCACAGAYAGTCCCTGTCATTTAAACAAAAGAGCACTGCAGTCATAGATATGAAGGCAGGCTTTAGAGCTTTTTATAATTCCTTGTTGACAGGGTCAAAAATGTCTTTAAAACAGATACTGCCATTTTTACAGCAGTTGCTGGTTTACTCATCCTACTTAGAGATGGGGATGAAGGCAGCTGGAATAACAAGAGCTATTTGTCTGAAGAATGCATCATCCTCATGCTTTCCAAAGCCTCGATCCCACAAGCCCTTATGTACAAAGCAGGAGGTTGTTTCAGGACATATCTTCTCACAGAAGTGTAGGAGGAGTGTGCTAACAAGTGCAGGCCAGAGCCTTTGAATCCAACCAAGCTGTGCTGGAGCAATTTCCAGCTGCTATTGGCTGCAGTGTCATCTCCAGCCCATCCCCTTGCTCCCCAGCCTCAGCACACTTTCTGAAGCCCAGGGAGGGTGAATTTGATGCTAAATGGCATCTCTGAAGAGCAAAGCTGCTTTCTCTCCTGATGGGAATGAGACAACTCCTTCCTGATCACCCAGCTGTGTGTTTTTCAGGACCCTTTGGTACTGGTAGCAGGGTGAGGTGATTTGAGCCTTCACTCAGAGGAGCTGTGGGGCGAGGAGGACAAAAATCAGGAAAATGCACGAGGCTGGGAAAGACCCCCCCCCTTCCTGTTTACAGCTGAAAGCCATGGCTGGAACCTCTCTGGGAGAGATTAGGTCAGTGCTGACAAGTGGAAGGTACCGCTGGAGGATCGGGTCATTAGCAGCTTTTAGCAATTAACAGCAGCATCAGTGAGGCCAAATGACTCTTGTTGGTCAATGGTTTATCGATGTGTTTAGAGACAACCACATGCTGACGAGTCTCTTTTCCCTGGCATCCTTGAAGCCAAAGGGCCACTCTGCTCTGACATTCCACTCTCCCCCTGTGCCCTGTTGGAGGGGGCTTCAGAGCCCTCCTAAGCACACCTATAAACTACAGTGTGCCATCTTAAACCAATTCAATTCCCTTCCCTGCGATAAAGGATGCCAGTTCCGAGCAGATAACATCTCCCAGTGATGGCTCCCCGAGCTGCAATTTAGCACAAATCTGAGTGCTCTATTATCCAGCTCAGCCAATTCGTTAAGGAAGGACAGGCGAGCACGTCTATTAGCTCGATCATCATAATCAAATATTGGCACAAGGAACTGCTSGGCGCTGCAAAGTTGAGCAAAACCCCCATAAAACAATTACGTGCCCTTCAGGAAAACAACGTGCCAGTCGGTGAGGGGAACGTGAGTCTGACTCTTTTTCCTCCTGTGGGAAAAGGACAAAATGCCATCAGCTCCAAGTTAAGTCCAGCAAGGCMTCAAAGGGACTTTGTTCTTGGGGCTCCTGGGCAAGCTGGGCTCCATCTCCAGCAGTCCTGATCACTGGGGGTGTTTATTCTCAGGGACCACTGGCTAAGGGATCCTRAGCCTGTCCTAAGCTTCTGCCAGTTGTCCTCCACCAGGACACCCTGCAGATAAAGGCAGATGAAAGTAAATGAAGACAGAAAAAACTTCCATGACCATGCATATGCTCAAGGAAAGGCTTTAGGAAATCTTCCTTCTACCCAAACTTTTCTCTACATTTTTCCACCTACAGTTCTTACCTTTTCAGCTGTGTTTTACTCTGCCTCTTCACTYTCATGCCTGTGGTAGGGCCACCTCCTTCTGCTGCAATCCAGCAGTACTTGTGCTTCCACRCAGGGACAGACAGAGAAGTTCAGTTCAGTTAATCAGACAATYGAATTTCTCCATGATGAACCTGCCTGAAATTCCCATTTGATCCAATTCACGCAGCTCCAAATGGCCTTAACATGATTTACCTTATTTCACCTCTGCTACAGCAGAGCAAAACTGAATTTTTGCAACTTGAGAAATTATGTCTCCAACACAGAGATCAGTGAAAAATTCTCTTCACTGCCACAGCTTCAAAACATAAACTCTTACCAGAGAAAAGGCTCTGCTCTTGCAGGAGGGCAATCTGTGAACATCACAGTCGGRTTGATGAAACTCAGCAAATCTTGTTGACAAAAAAGTTTTTGACGCTTTTTTGGAGATCCCAGAGGGAAAAGTGTCCATCTCTGTGTACGCTTCCAATGGCATCTCCTCTGCTCACACACCACCTGTGGGAGCACAAAACCACAAGAGCATGAAATCCTAGAATGGTTTGGGTTGGAAGGGGCCCTAAGGATCATCTCATTTGAACCCTGTGCCACAGGCAGGGACATCTTCCCCTATCCCAGGTTGCTCCAAGCCCTGTCCAACCTGGCCTTGAACACTYCCAGGRATGGGGCACAGCTTCCCYACGCACCCTGTGCCAGGGCTCCCCAGCCTCACAGGGAAGAWTTCCTTCCCAATATCCCATCTAACCCTGCCCTCTGTCAGTGTGAACCCAATCCCCCTTGTCCTGTCCCTCCATGTCCTTGCCCCAAGTCCCTCTTTATCTCTCTCAGACATTCTTCAGCCACTGGAAGAGGCTCTTCTCTTCTCCAGGTTGAGCACCCCCAGCTCTCCCAGCCTCTCTCTGTAGCAGAGGTGCTCCTGCACTCCTGGGGATATGGAGCACTGGGGGTGCAGGGAGCAAGTCCTGCCCAGAGGAATTCTGGCTTTCCTGGGATTTGTGATTCCCATGATAGCACTAGTGGGATTTTAAGCCCCTGCTTGGCTGGATAGTGGCAGCTCCTTCTTCTCCAAAGCCTTCAGAGATCCCAAACCTAAATTCTCCTGAGATCTCCCAGCTTAGGAGGTGGGCAGAGCCAGGTGGGAGGTGCACAGTCCCTGCCTAGAACTTCAGGTCAGCAGGGACACACTGATCACCCCCAAGCCACGGAGCAGGACAAGGACAAAGCCCAGCGGGGACACATTGGCAGCAGCTCGAAGAAAGACCATAGGAACTAAAGTCACAAACAGAACTGGGTTTTATTATGAAATAACCCTGCCAGTACATAAGGAAGTTCTGTCTGCAAAATACATTTCCTGAGGAAAGTAGATCACAGTATTCGTTTTCACAGAATAACATGTAGCCTGCTATAACTTTCAATGTGACTCTTTATTATTTAAATATTAACAGTATTCCTTCACATAAACAAGTACTCAGTCATCACATAACCAACACACAAACGACAAAATAAATATACAACAAGAGCACAGTTCATTTTTTTTTCCCGACTTAAATATTAAATAAATAATAAATACAGAATTTTCATTTCCTGTTATCAGTGCCTGAAACAATATGAATGAAAAAGAAAAGAAAAACTGAAAAAGTCTCTCTTCCCCCCAGTGCCCCTGCCCCCACAAAAAAACAAACCAAAAAATTATCAAAATGTCTCAGTTATAAAATATCTTTAAAAAAATTCCCATCATTAAAAGAATAAATAACAAAATATATAAAAAATAACTTGGTTGCATCAAAATTACAAGTAGGAGTTGTAGATAGGGTTTTTTCTTTTTTTCTTTTTTTTTTTTGGAATATCATATTTTWTGGTCAAAAGTTTTAATTTTTAACTTTTTTTTTTTKYTTYTTTTTTCTTCATTTCTATKKTKCAGTGTCCAGTTTAAAATAAGTATAAAATTAATAAATAAAAAAGTTAAATAAATAGCAAAAAGTTAACATAAGGTGTTGTAAATATAAATTACATACATCTTGCCAAAATTAAATAATTTACAGGATAATTAAACTAACTACTTTTTTTTTTCTTCTCTTTCTTCCAGTAAGTGCAATTTCTCTACTTTTAAATACTAACTGAATTGCAGTCACAATCAATTTGGACTCTATTTACACGTTAAGAACATTGTGTTTTTAACACCTCAAATTTTATACTTTTTTTTTTCCCTTTTTTTTTTTCTTTCTCTTTATTTTTGCACTTGGAATGGGTTCTAAAATAAGTGAACTCGTGGAGTCTGATCCTGCAAACACTYRAGTGTGGGAGCAAGCCCACCCAGGCCAACTGCCCTATGGAACTTAACACAGGGAACAACTCCAACCAAGCCACTCACAGGCTCCCAGGACAGATCCAGTGGCCAGGGCAGCCACTGGGACTTTTCACTGACTCCTCCAAATGGGGAATTATACCCTAAATACCTGCAGGGTTTGGCTCGAAATGACACCACGCTCTTGCCTTTTGTTGGGSTCAACAAGATCCTCCCCAGCCCTGCCTGCCCCACGGCTGGGGGTGATGCAGGATATGGGATGTGGGGTGCCCCCATGCAGGGGGGCCCCTCGGGGGTGGTTTTACCCCACTGAAGTGTTTGGAAAAGGAAGGGAGCTTCAGATGGGAGCGAAGGTGGGGAGCAGCCCCGTGGGGTGACAGCCAGCCCTGGCCATGGAGCAGTGCTGCAGTGCCCCAAAGACATTCATTGAGTTGTTCTCTAAGTGCACAGAGGCCTGCGGGTACCCAGCTGCTTACAACTGCTTCTTTGGAAGAATTCCCAATACCTGAATCCTCTTCATTTTTTTTCCTTTTTTCCCCTTTTTTTTTATTTTTGTTGTTGCAGAATGGCGCTCGCAAATCCTAGAACACCAAACCAAACCATCCTCATTGCCCCGTGGATACGTGTAAAGAAAATCAACTCCTGGTTCACAGTACACAAGCACTTTGCTGGCCATCAATTAACATCTCTCCTTTTCGTTGGTTTTTTGTTTCTTTTTGATTGGATTTGATTTGATTTGATTTGTTTTGTTCATGGCAATCTCAGCCGTTCTCTGGCATTGATGTATGATCTCTGGACTGGCAGTACTGCGCCACTGCAGGGATGATCACAAGAATGAAAAAGAACCAGAAACTGTCATYAAACAGATTTCCAAAAAATCATATACACCGGACCATGACACATTAAAGAAATTCTTCTGTTTGAAAYATCTGGAATTGGCCTATTCATAATAGCTACTCTCATATTTAAGACAGACAAAGGAATACTGTAGTTGCAAACTCCAAAAGCTTCCCTGAGAACCTTTTTTTTCCATTGCGCTTTCCACTGGAGATCCAGAACTGCTCTTCAGATTTCTTTCAGAAAATAAAAATAAGCTACTTTATAATACTTCAGAGTTCCCATGCCCAGTGGAGATCTGAACACTTCGGGGTTGGGAGGCCCAGCACAGGTTCAGATTTACAGGTAGCTTGCAGCTCCAGCACTTGTAGCAACACAGAACATAACTCATGTGTGAGTARGTGATCTGGACATACGACCATAGACAACATGAGGGTTTAAGCCAGTCATAGCACTAGTCTTGGATCAGACAAGACCCTGTTCTTGTAACGTTTTAACCCTTGGATCAATTCTGCAAGAGCAAGCAACTCATGGAAGATGCCTGCTCTTCWCCTGCTACCAAGCCCCACAGCCTTACTGGAGAATTTAACCTTCCATCCTGATCTACCTCGTGGTCCAGGTAGAAAAAAATCCCACTTTTCTCAAGAAGGTCCAAAGTTAAGTAAACGAGAACATTGAGTTTGATCAGTTCCATGTCTCAGAAATGGCCTCTTGGTTACATTTTGGTCCTTTTTTTTGTTAGTTTTTTTTTTCTTTTTTTTTTCATTCATTAAACAAGTTTTCTAACTTGTAAACCTGAATACTTGGAGGGGAAGTTCCATCTTACAGTCTGTTTGCTTGCTGCTCTCCATCCCACGGCACTACACCTGGATTCCCTTGACAGCTTGCTTGATGCTCTCCAGCAGGTCCTTGTTCTCTGGGTTCTGGTAGCACTCCTGGTTGGTGTACATGTCTGTCAGYGTGTTCACATAGGCATCAAAGTTCTGCTCACTAATTGGCTCCTGCAGCAAAAAAAAAAAGAAAAAAAAAAAAAGCATTAGTAGAAGAGCAGGAAGAGGATGAGAGTCTTTGCAATGAATTTTAGTGCCTAGAGAAGTTATGGATTTCTGAAAGTGCTCAAGGCACTTGGAGAAGCCTGGTCTAGTGGGAGGTGTCCTTACCCATGGCAGAGAGCCGGAACAGCATTGCTTTTGAGGTCCCTTCTGACCCAAACCATTCCATGATTCTCTGT